>JASTWQ010000074.1:0-600000 GCA_035220615.1 Leptothorax acervorum
TAAATGAATAAGCCAGCCGAGATATTCACTCGTTTCGATACGCTATTCGAGTTTTCAATCGCGAGATAATTAATCGATCGTAAAAAGCTGGGAAGATATTATACATATATTATAAAACTTTTCAGAATGGATTCCGATTGGAAATATTCCGTTTTCCCTACAACAATAGAAATTCAGGAAATAACTGAACAATTCCGATCGGAATATGTGCCCTGTCAATTGCGATCGCATCTTGAGACGTATAATGTGACGATACATTTTCTAAAATGCGACGATTCACGGAGCGGTACGCGTCACGACCCGCCCGTTCAAGCTTCGGCGTACGAATGGTAAGTGGTAACGCGCGGCGACATTGGCGACAATCGGTAACCTTGCGTAAACAAAAAAAAAAAAAACCGCGCAGTACGTCGCGAGCAACGGACGACGCGTATCGATATCGTTACAAAACATTTAAAGCGTTATAAAATATGTATATACATACAGTGATAATCGGTAACGGCGGGAGAAACTTTCGGAACGTGCGGGGCTCGTTGAGATATCGCGCGACGAGGGAGACTATGTAAGTCTGAATCTGAATCATGAATGGAGAATGGAGCCGCGCGGCGTCGCGGGCGGCGGGCGTCGCGGCTTCTCGACTCGACGACGCGAGTGGAGTGGTGGTGGGGATGGAGTGAGGGTAGGCTGCCGAGGCACACCGAACACGCCGTGCGTGCGTGCCTAGTCAGCCTACCCCCACTCCATCCTCACACTTCTCACTGTTCGCGCGTCGCGACCCGAGTAAACAACTCGGGCGAGCCGCTCCGCGTTGCGTCGTAATATTTCCACCCACTGAACGCGATCGCGGTAAGTGCCGAGAAACGCAAAACGCGATCACGTCGAACAATTAACGATTGCCATCTCGCACGGTTTAACTTAACCGTATCTTGTGCTTATAGCGATTCACGAACGTATCGAGACGACGGTTATCCATCCAAACGGATATTTCGCGGCATTCAAATCAAGAGACGCGGTAGCGTCTCGCGCCAAGTACCAAGTACCGAGACCGCCGTGGCTCTATTAACGCGACGAACGAGTTCGAGAGTACTCGATATTTTGAGATCTCGATAACTAGTGAACGGATCGAGTTCTTCTAACTAGGTATATATGTATTATCGAGTCTCCCTCGTCGCGTGACACCTTAACCCCCAACGAGTTCCGCGCTTTCCGAAAGTTTCTCCCGCCGAGTTACCGCCCATACAGCACATGATATCATTCGATTATCACTGTATGTACATATATTTTATAACGCTTTAAATGTTTTGTAACGATATACGATATCGATACACGATATGGTACATACAGTGTACATCGAAAGGGTACGTTTAAGGGCGTGCCAAACGCGACCGTTTCTTAATTGCGATCGGCTTGCATCATAATATTATCATATACTCTCGTATTCGATCGAGCGTTCGGGTCTTAACTCGCACGCAAATGTCGCCATATTTCTTTCCGCGTTCGACAATCAGTAATTGTGAGTTTATCAGTTCGCGCGCGATCGTAATTTTGGAGTGTTTCCTCGCGAGTGATGCGCTGTGCGATCGTGCAATTCCTGAGAAATCTTCTGAGAGGAGGAGGAGAAGGCGTCGGGCGACAGCTCACAGCGGAGCAATCTCGGGGTGAGTGTCATTTATTATTTATATATAGATATTATTTATTGTTAGTCTCTTTCAAGTTATTCAAACTCGGAATTAATTCGGCCGAATATCTTAATAAACGGGAGATTTTATGTACGAAATCTTACAAAAGCTCGAAAGAAAGAGATTTCTAAAAAATTATATAATCTTGTCGCGAGTACCTGGTTTGAAAGATAAATGTAGAATTCGATATATACAATAATGTTTAATTATTCTGGACGCTATTATAATTTGGATTCCTTTATATGTGTTGCAGATCAACGCTATAGCTGTTACGAGTTACGACTCCGTTGCTGCGCATCATATCGGTGAGTAAGAAATTTTTTATTTTATACTGAGGTAACAGTTCTTTCGTTTTTGAAATTAAGTTGTGTTAGATACATGTGATATATTAAACTAACAACGATAGAAAGACGTATTATAAGTTAGTCGAACAAAGTGAGCAGAACTCTAACTAATATTTTTTTTTCTTGCTCATTTGTTGCTAAAAAGTTGCCAAAGAGAAAAATCTGTTACTCTGGAAGTTTTCTTAAAAAATAATGTTCCGCTAAATACATATATATAGATATATGTATACGAAATTTTTTGCACGTACAATAACAAGAATTTGATGCTAATTTGTTGCTCACAAAATAGGTATGCTAGTCCCTATTTTGTTGCTCGCAAAATAAGGATAAACAACAGCGGAAAATCTTTCAGAATTCAAAATTTGTTACTCGCTTATATTTGGTTCCCGAATATTGTCTGAATTTGTTGCTCTCGAAATATCCAAGTTTCGAATTTGTTGCTTGCGGAATAAGTATCTATAAACAATAGCGGAAAACCTCAGCGTGCAGACAGTTACAAGAGTAAAGTACTAGAAAATATTTAAGTTTATTGCTCACTTATATTTGGTACTGGAATATTGTCTGAATTTGTTATCGAAATATGAAATATGGATATTTCGAGAATAACAAATTTATAAGACGTCGAGATAACTAAATGTATGTACACAACGAAATAACTATTCAAATGTTCTTTTTCTTGTATTTTATTTCGCGGGCTTATTAGCGTCGCCTGAGACAACGGTGAATCGACCGAAAGGGCGTTTCAGAACGGAAATATCGTTATTCGAATGCTAATTCTGTCGAGAAAATTTATCGTACCGTGAGATTCACGACAATAATCGTTTCTCGCAATCAACTGAGTATAATATTCTCAGTTGGTCTCTAATAAAAAATGAAACTATTGGATCGTCTATATATCTCAAGATATCAAATCTTTTATTTTATTCAGAATATTGCAATTTATATTTTCGATACCAATTTCATATAACAACTATAAATACGTTAATAATACCAGGCTGCATAAGTGTGTGTTTTTATAAGAAGCAAAATTTACCTTCGGAGATATAGAATTACGTGATGTAACGTCTTTCCCTAAAAGAGCGCAAGCGATATTTTTCTGCACAATATAAAACAATTTTCTCCCTACAGATGTGTATCACAAAATACCAGTGCCGTCGGGTTCAGACGCAAAACAACGTTTTATATTTATTCATTTACTGTGACATTTGCCGTCGGGTACTTTCGAAAAGGTTAAAATATGAATCTCTCAGAAGGAAAAATTACTTTAATCTTGCTATAAGTAAACATACATTGCGCGCTTTATGCGTAGAGATTAATTGCCGGAAATTATACTTATTTTTTAATCTATTTTTACGTATAAATACCAGAGATGCCTATTACAGTGTATAGGTCAGATACTAAAACTTTTACGTAAAATAGAAACAGCCTCGACGATAAATAAATCAATGCGCTAGCTGAAGCGTTTATGGCATTTTGCAATCGACAAGCTTCAACTTTGAAAATAATCCCGCTTGTTTAAACGAGGCGCGCATTAAACAACAGATTTGTCCAACAACTCGCGAAATTGCGTGTGCCGCTGCAACGGACGCTTGTTTTTTTTTGTTTTTGTTTTCATAGTATGACGTTTCCCGCGTCGGTGCTCTGCAAAAGCTTGCTGCGTGATTTACGGAACAAATACACCCCGAATATTTATCAAGGTACAGAACAATTTGAATTTGCGGGGCTGCAGCGAAAAAAGCATTTGAAGTGCCGTAACTTAATAAGCGGTTACCTCGCGAACACGCGCGATCGTTGTTCGGATGATGCAGTTATGTCACGTGCACTCCGCGACGATGATTTAATAAAATCTACGCAAATCTAACGCACCCGGCCTCTATTTACGGATTTCGCAAATGAATGAACGGGTGCGCGCGGGTACTAATTACAATGATCCAATAAAGCTCAGGCGTTAATTCTGAGGTATTAGCCCCCCTGCCTGTGGAGCCGGTTGAGTCATTATCAAATAACGCAAGCTCCATGCGTATTTTAAGCAAAGAGATATTAAATAGTCTTACAAGATTTTCGTCTCGGCTTTCCAAATGATTTCAGATATACTCGGATCAAAAAGACTTTGAGATCACAAGCTCCAAGCGTTGAATATTCCGTGTATAACTCCGTCAGTGTATTGCCAGTATAGCGCGGATGTCTTCAGCAGTTTGGTGCTAAGACAAGACCGACTTGATAATTCTTTTATCGGCCGTTACTTTAATAAAATTTCGATTCAACTGTAGGAAACGACTAGCGATTACAATAGTTAATTGAGGTTCGATGGCAAAGCGCAAGGTAAGTTTTTGTTGAAACGGAACTTACTCGGAATTCTCTCCTTCAGAGAGACAAGCCTTGCGCCTGCATTTCCCGGGACATACGCGTATACAACGGCGATGTGTGCGACGTCGCTCCGACTGCCAATATCCCGAAAATTCGATAATTCGCTTCCATTTTCGGCGATTCCTGTGCCAATGGTTTACGTGCGCGCGCTTACGCGGGTTTGCGCGCGTGTATGCGCTTTCGTACGGAGCTGACGCGTTCGCGTGTGTACCGATACCACCGAGGCTTAACCACAGGTTACAAACCTTAATCGTTCCCCCTGCACGTCACCCGTCCGGTCTCATTAATGAAACGTACGGCCCAAATTCGGCGACCGCAAACGCGGGCAACCCTACGGCGGCATGGCGATTTGCGCTCAGCTTGTGTAATTGAACGTTCCTTCGCCTTATTATATCTGAACATTGAATTTTCCTTAACTCATCTTGAGCAGATCGATGGGCTAATAACGGAGAATATATATGCGACATGTGACACCTATAATTGCTGTCGAGCCAGAAAACGGATTCTGCGATAAGTTAGAGTTAGAAGTTAACTCTACCTCTCAGCGACAACTTCTCTTGTGTTACATTGACAGGTGTTTATCAAAACTAAACCTTACAGTAACGATATAATAGAAAAATATACCAATATCAAATAAATTTTAACAAAATCAATCTGGAAATAAACGTTAGATGTAAATATTAAATACTTGAAGAGAAATGGTGCCCAATTTCTTCATCCTTGAATAAAAATCTAAATTTCAAATTTTTATTTATATTTGAAAATTACAGTACGATAATTTAAAGTGTATAAAGATAAAAGACACGTAGGTATGTTTTGACAGCGAAAGTGTACTACTGCAGTAGTTGTATCGTCATTTTTATCTTAGCGAGTGATAGGTTTTCGTTTTCGCGAGTCTTTCGAAAGAGATTGCAATGGATATTCGCGGAAGATTCATGTGTATATAACAATTCGAAAACAAGCTTAGATTTATATGGACCCAGAGAACAATGGCGCGTTTCCAACCTCAATATTGTCACCGGAAAAACGGTATCCCGGTAATATACCTGCGCGCCGGTGGACTCTGCGTATCTCCGTTTCCTCCGACCGCCCGGCCCCATTAACGAATGCTTCCGTGATAACATCCCGAAATACTAACACGCCGATATATCGAATCGACGTTACCAGGATCAGTTCGTGAACAAATGATTTACGATAGCGGTTAATGATTTGCTGATGATTTGCAAACATTCGTGCAAATCAACAACATTTCAAACAGAATAATATGCTACACATAAATTTCTATATATAATCAAATATGTACCTTTTTTTCTACGAGATTAATATTCATTTTCGTCAAACAAAATTTATCCGATACAAATGAATATTAATTTAAAATATCGCTCAGCGTACATCACGTTTTATTGAAAGTGTATAAATATTTGCAAAATTGACCAGTGATATTATACAGTAATTAAGCTACGATTATAATTATTGATTAAGCCAATGACTTGTAACTTGTAAGTCTTGTAACTTATAACTATCAATTTTGTTATAACTGTCACGCATGTCATCGGGAAGTTATCTTATAGCCTGATATATTGTTTCCACCATAATTCTCTTCCGCGCCTTTGTGCTCCACCCTTTTTGCCCTCGCTATCCTTCTTCCTAGCTATCCCCGACGCATATTATATAAGACGATCCGCGCGCGGATGTGACACCCGCTGCACCTAACTAAAATCGATTGCAACGGCACCGTGCTCGCGCAGTGCATCGTTTCATTAACCCGATATCAGGGCGGTGAATAAAAAGGATCGGCTGTTAGAAACCCCGGCGCCGCTCCGCGCGTAATGGTAATTTATGGTAGTAACTAATTGCCTTTACCTTCCCCTCGCGCGAACATCCCCCGAGACGACATTTTAATGACGTACTAAATTCTCAGTCGGGTCGCGAGTTTAGGCGTCGTCGCGCGTTTTTCATGTTCGTGCGTGCAAGACGTGGCCGCCCGGCTTTTCCTCGGCCGACGAGAGAAGCCGAGTTCCTCTCCTGCCAGTTAGAGATGAATCACCGGCGACGGCGACGGAAATCTATTCGGTGGCACCACGATGGTCGACCGGACGACGAAATACATAGGCGACACGGATCCTGCGGTGATTCCGCCTTCCTATGATGGCAGAGTCGGGTTAACATGTTCACGACGAGATGTGGGTTGGTAAGTGTAAAGCGATGTTCAAAAATGTTAGTGACAAACTGCGATGCACCGTAATACATTGGATCTCAGTACGTTGCCGTGTGATTTGTATAACGAATTTATTTGCATAGAGCGCGTTAAAGTCCGTATATCTCTGTAAAGTCATTTTATTTTTAGAATTTTGATATAATTGGTAAAATCTCGACTCTATGTGTATATTTATAGCTAGATCCTTCGATCAATTCACGATCAATTTCTGCCTAAATATCAAATCTGAGTCATTATCAATTCGGAGTTACAATGTTTTTGTAACTTCCATGTTTTATGGCCGTATCTACTTATAAATTTAAAAAATTTTGATTTTTTCAATTGATTCGAGTAGATTATGTTTAAGAAAAACTCTCAAATTTAATCGTGAAATGGAGATGACGACCGATAAAACTTACAATAAGGGAAGATCATCATTTTGTACCTCTGCATGGACGTGAAGCATGGATAATAAATCTTTGGGTACCCTGATATACGACAGTGGTGTATGGTGAGAAGCGAAACCGCAAACCGGCTCGTATATATCATTCAAATATGACGTTGCTCGTAAACGTGTTGATCTTGCCTCTGACCACGCTTATAAAGTTTAATGATTACGTTTCTCTATATTCGATTGTCTCTTATCGCTAAGGTGATGCCTTGAGAATATAATTCACCTGATAAGTAAGCTGTAATGATAGATGTAGCGCGAATTATGTCACTCACTTGTAAGCTTGAAAGGGTTAAGCCCGCTAAGATTGCCCCTCACGATATGCATATCACAACGGAACCATTTATGATCATAATCTGGCAGACAAGCCGGTTCATATAAGGCAACTCAGCTTCGCCATCTGTATTTATAAACGAAGTGCCCGCGAACGTTCGTCGCAAATATAATTTGTACGAATTTACTTGGATAGCGGCACTTAAATATAATTCTTTTTTGTGAAAAGTAACAGTCTTTTTTTAGTCGTTGCTAACAAAAGAGTTTAACAAATCGATAGACGCGCTGTAAGAGGCGCGGTCATTGAGTACACCGAATGCACCGGAATAGTTTCATCGAATCTTACGCTTCGAGATTCGCGCGGAAAAAGGGGAAACACCGGCTGATAATTCACCGTATTCATTGTACCCTGTTGGCTGGCATGGTTCCCGTAAATGAATAGAGGCGAAAATACGCCGCCTGTGAAACACGTGAAAGAATAAAAATTCAATCCCGTTTTTCCACACTGGATGAATTCCGCGTTTGACTGGCGCTTGCTTTGTACACAGGACTAAAGGTTCATTCGATGGTGAAGTACATTTCTGCTTTTTTGTGTAATAGTAGCAATTTCCCCGGTTCGTACTTATCCATTAGTTTAACTTTTATGTACGTAGAAGTGATAAACATAATTTGCATTTTAATTATAAAAAGAGAGATAAACGCTAAAAATGTTTAAGATGAAGAAGACGTAACGCAGCGGATAATTAGTAATCTTGAATAATTTAGAATAATCGGATAATTAGTAATCTTGAATAATCTAGAATAATCGGATAATTAGTAATCTTGAATAATCTAGAATAAACTTTTCTTTACAAAAATTTAATTTGTGCAGAAAACTTTGTTATCAAAATGTTTAATATTAACAAACGAAGGACAGTAAAAATAATAATGTAAAATTTTTAAATTTATTCGTTATTAACAGAGAAGAGAGAGAAAGAGAGTCTATAATCTTTTTTTAAGACGGTGTGAAATATTGTGTTAATATATAACTTCAAACTACGGTTTACATTTAAAACTTCGGCGCGAGATTAGAATATAGGCCAATATGAAATAATTCATCGGGTCTTTTAAAATAGCGAACTTTCCACTGCTGGATACCGGGCCACATGCGCGAATACTGATGCAATTAATAAGAGAAACCCTCAACTAAAAGCTTTCAACAGAGTTGAGGAATTACGGAACCCAATAAGGCGGAAAGTCGTGAAAAATTCAGACGTGCCATTCTCGGACAAAAGCCCGCATTGAAGTCGAGATTCTGTTCTTTTTTTTAATATAGGAAATGCATTTTTCTGTAGTCTCTATCTCTATAAACACTATAAAGCCTCGCGCGGTTATTGTGCTACCAGCTACACAATGTATAATAACGCGTGCGTTAGCGTATGTAATCGCGTGCAACTTTGATATGTCGGCTCTTTTCCCGCGGAAATCTTCAATAATGCAAACGTTGGTTTACAAACTTGGAAAGATTCTCTTAAACACAAATGGTAATTTATGCGTTGAATTTTAACGAGACGAATGAAAACCTGAAAATATTCGACGATGAATTTACGGACCTCTCTCGTATTGATTCGCATCCTCTCCGTAAATTTAGTACGTACCGGACGTTATTCCGCTACATTGCAGAAGATGCTACGTTATAGGAGATAGCACGTTGTGTACATACGAGTACATGAGGTCTTCAGCTCATATTCCCATCTCGGATTTAACGCCAGACATGGTTGCGCGGCTCTGTTGGATGTAAACGAACGTTTTGAATCGAGCAGCCATATTTGACGCTAAATGCACAACGAGAACACGGAGATTATGTATATTTTCTCGGTCTAAATAAGCTGTTCCGCGTGATAACACCACGACGGATTTTCGGTGAAAATTTCGGCCTTGTTTATTTATAGCACACGGCACCAAAGCGCGGAGGAGGTGCATTGTTCAAGCACAGTCGATTAAGCACAGTCCGTCGTCGGATCACCCCTGTATAATGAATCGATTCAGGGGAGGATCATCGCATGCAAGATTGTCGTAGGTTTACAATATGTATAGTCGGGGACGAAACCAATAACCGCGCCAACTGATTGAAATCATACAAGATTGTGTTTATTAAGAGAACGAGGTTTCCTCGTGTTAATTATCCCCGAAAATTAACGGGTCTGCTGGTTTATTTGTGAAACCCGTAGGTAATTAGCGCAACGTATCCCAGGTGCACGATGAAGCAAATCCCGTTCATATATAAACGAGGATGTAATTATTTCCATTGAGCGGTAAGAGCAGCCGTCACGTTCATCGAAATAAAAAAAAAAAAGGAGAGAAGGAAAGAGAGGAAAAATCGAGAACATTTTGCTGCAACAATAACAATAACAGACGACAGATCTAGTCTAGTTGATTCGGTCTTGTGTTTTTGTTATTTTGATTACGTTCATGAAGCCTGCTGTTTGTAAAACATGAAACTCGGTCAACCGAGTGCAACAGGAGAAAAAAAAATTACGGATGATAAAAATATACGAGCCGTGAAGCGTCGTCCTGAAATTTTTGTGGACGATGTTACATGCGCGTAATTACTGATGCAAAACGTGCAACATAATGAAACTAGTAATTAATATCGGCAGTCTGTAATGCGCGT
Organism: Leptothorax acervorum; assembly: GCA_035220615.1. Lineage (NCBI taxonomy): Eukaryota > Metazoa > Arthropoda > Insecta > Hymenoptera > Formicidae > Leptothorax > Leptothorax acervorum. The sequence goes on from JASTWQ010000074.1 coordinate 9,962, forward strand.
TTTCGAAAAAAAGCACCGCTTCCATTTATTTTTGTGGAAAGTGAAGAGAGAGAAAGAGAGAGAGAGAGAAAGGAAGTGAGAATGAAGTGTCTCGGGTAATCACGCGCGACAGGATACCTACTCTTTCGTTGCGAGCGCATTTCATTCGATTGACGTGTTAATAGCATTGTGTCGTACCGTTATGCAAGTAAGTAAACCATAATTTCAAAGAGCCTGTTCTTTCCACCTTTCTCTCTCTTGTTATTTCTAAGAAATTAATAACGGGGTATTATCGTTTTTATTACAGCCTCATAACAGACATTGTTCTTATAATTTTAATGTTAATAGGTATACTTTATGAGACACGTTAAGAGCGTTTTTTGCCACCGCGAAGAACTGTAATATACATATCTATGTACATAATATCCAATATTTTATCGTAGCTCTGTGCGATATTTTATTCTGATATTTCGATTATAGAAAATATCGTCCTCAAGCACGTGCATGTATTTAAATTGAGCTACGGCCTGGGGCAGAAATATGTGTTGTGTCTTTATTTAATAAATTATAAAATATGATGAGAGAGAGAGAGAGAGAGAGAGAGAGAGAGAGAGAATTCATAAACCTTTGCAAATTAAAAGATACAATAACTTTTTACTTCATTAAAGGATAATTATGGTTAGTGAGGAATATAGTACGCTTAAATCCTTTTTGTTATATTGCGAAATACTCTTTTTCTCTACATCTTTCAATTTACGAATGCTAATCGAGTTACCTCAACACGATTCGTAAAAATTCATTCTACATCACCTTTAATGTAAAAAAAATGTTAATTCTATTCATTCTAATTATGTTAGAAATGCATCTTTAAAAACTTTTATTTGTACATTGCGTGCCATATAAAAATTAACCGCTTGCATATCGAAGGGAAAAAGAAAAATAAAGTCGAGAGCCTTGCGTATGTGGATATAAGATGAATGAACCCGGTTAATCGTGGCTTCATGTACACGACGATAAATTTATTTCATCGTCCAAAAGACGTACTTTATCGTTATTTGTAATCGAATACATACGTTCGTGGAAAAACCGCCACAAATCACATCCGTGAGACGTCCATGAGAAAACGATCTTCTACCGTCTGACAAATAGTAGCCATATAGATACGCTTTCAGGAAAACTCTATAATATCTCGGTATTTTTCTTTACAGTATCAAAATTTGCTTCCGTGAGGAGACGACAAAAAAAGGAGATTCACTTTGTAAATAAACTCGTTTCGCACAAGATTATCCAGCATAGTATTTTGGTACAACTTTTTCAAAATAAGCTGAAGAAGCTCCTATATTCTGTGCTGATAAAGTTAAATTTTAAGGAAAAAATTGCAGTTTGTAAGTAACTACATCGCATGGTTGCACACACAACAAATTTTCATCAATGCAGTGAAGTGAATAAGTTTGTGCAAATAAGTAGCAGAATCAGCTATTCTTCAGAGTTATCCGTAATCTCTCGTAATTTCGCTTAGATTTTTGGCTTACAATTAGTGGTCAAGTGAAAATCTTGAAAAGCTTGAAATCGCTAAATAAATGTTCAACTCGTTACGTCTTATAGGTAACTCACTCTAAAATCATGATTTTTCTAAATAAAAGATCGGTAGATGTTGTTAAAATAAGCGCAGCTTTATTCTGCTTAACGCAGTGTAACTGCCCATACAATTTATTTGTTATGTATAACATAAGCTTCTTATTCTATAAAATGAAATCATTCGCATACGAATAAAATAAATTAAAATCAATAGCTAAGGAAAGAAATCACAAGCGTAGTCATACGCAACGCGCCGCGAAGAGAAATAACCATGGGATAAGCATCGAATAAGGAAAAATAGCATTCAATCGCTTACTGTACAGCGTACAGTCTTACTCTTCGTGACGAGTCGGGTAAACTCGGAATATGTCGTGTCAGGGACATACGGAAGAAGAAAGATTCGATTAACGTCAACATCGAGGAGTTAACGAACCTGTAAGGGACGGCTCTTAGCTGGTAAGGAAAAAATCATCCGAGAAGCTACCGGACTAGGCCCTTTTAGCGCCGCTAGCGACGACGAGCTTATCGCTAGCTTACAAGAAATATATAGTAACTCCGACGTTAAGAATAACGATCGCCTATTGCGTTTATGCTATTCTAACAGACTCATAAGACAGATTCCTTACTTTAGCGTCACCGATTGTCGTGTCAGGGACATACGGAAGAAGAAAGATTCGATTAACGTCAACATCGAGGTGTTAACGAACCTGTAAGGGACGGCTCTTAGCTGGTAAGGAAAAAATCATCTGAGAAGCTACCGGACTAGGCCCTTTTAGCGCCGCTAGCGACGACGAGCTTATCGCTAGCTTACAAGAAATATATAGTAACTCCGACGTTAAGAATAACGATCGCCTATTGCGTTTATGCTATTCTAACAGACTCATAAGACAGATTTCTTACTTTAGCGTCACCGATATCGAAAAAACAGAGCACAACGTCTATATAACGCTGAACGTTGTCTCGCTGATTTTAGAGTGAGTTACCCCTCGGTTCAACTCGTTACGTCTTATACGTAAATTATAATAAATAAATTTGATAAGCTTATATATTAACATTAATATTCTCAAATTAATATAGTATGTATAGAAGACAATATAAAGCAAAACATTTATTTTTAGCTATTAAATATTGTCTACGCGTATATAACTACAGAGGAGAAACGTATATAAATTCCCCCCTTAATCTCGTCTTACAATGTCAAACGCTCAAAATCAGATCCGATTAGACTTATACCAGACTAACGTCTCTTTAAACGTCATGCCGGAACGTTTCAATATTACGCTGTCATTCCGCGAACGGGCGGCGGGTCGGTTGAAAGGGTTAAGGTTACGTTTAACCGTGAACTGTGAATTATGGCTGTCAGCCGGCGCGAGGAAGGAATTCACTATCAGCCCGGTGAGATACGCGTATACGGGGGGCGGGGGGGGGGGGGGGGGGGGGAGATAGAGACCGTGTTCGCTAATTCATGGAGCGGCAGTAACCGTCGCTCCATATTTTGCATTCCATGAAAATGTATTCGTCTGTTTGAGCAGCCCCGAAACGTGGCGTGAGCGCATTGAAGTTATTTGCCATATGCATGTGCACGCACATATGCATGCATACACGCACGCACACACGCACGGCACGATATGTAGGTACGCGACAGACCGGGCACAATATAAACATACGCCGCCGTACGCGCACGGTTAGCCGAGATTTTGCATGTACATGGCATCCGTCGGCTTTCCAGCCAATCCTACGCGATCAAACGCCGTCGCGCTTTATCGAACTTCCGCCAATCCGCGGGATGCGCGAGCAAATTGATTATGCACACAAATCGCCGTGATACGTGTGTGAACGTCTCTCTCTCTCTGTCTCTCTCTTTCTTTCTCTTTCTCGCTCTCGCTCTCGCGACAATGAGAAGAAAATGTCCGTATTCTGGTCTGATACGCGTTACGGATGCTCGCACCTTCGCTTTCTCTGTTTTTCTGCGAGATAAGAGCCCATTGATCAATCCTTGCATGGTAGCAAAAAAGGGTCGAGCACGAGAAAGTAATTACTACGAAACTACGTACATCGGAACGATCGCAATGTCCTCTGAAAATTTAACGAACGCGTTTTTGGAAAAGCTATACGTAAAAATAATCCGCTCGGAAATTTGTCCGCGATTACCATAAATTAATGTTGGAACAATATTTTAATGATTCCGAATCAAAATGCGTCATATTGTCACGGAATGTTAAATAAAAGTATCGATTTGTGAGATATTACGCTGCAATATGTAGTTACAAATTTTTTGATACTTGATTAAATTTCTCAATTTTTAAATAATTCTTTCACCAGAAAACAGACGTAATGAGTTATCGTAAGGTATATTAAGTTACCTCTATGTATTATCTTTCATATAATTTTTACTTATTAAAAGAAGTATAATAAAAATCAAGAGCATAAATATTTTAAAAATACAAAAATATGTGGTTGCTTAACGAGTCAAATTAATGAAGTAAGCTTTTTCGAAAAAAGTTTTCTAGAAAATTATTCATTTTTTTAACTTTAAAGTTTTACTTTTACGATCAAAAGAAAATGGAATTATAGAATTATTGAAATAAGCTCTTTATATATTCATGTAGTATCAATATTAATTATTTTAATGAGTTCAGTTTTAATGAGCGCGCGGAGCATTTTTTTTCTTTTAAAAGTTGTACAATGAGAAATATCTATGATCAATTGATGACATTTTACAATGTATAATTATCTGGTATTTCGTAAGAGTGCACACACTGTGTCATAATTTTACATATTACATTAAAATTTCACAACGTGAGATATTAATTGAAAAAAGCAGTTAAACTCTCACATTTCGCTGATCACGAGAATCAGCTTGATAAATCATGAATAGTATGTCTCATTCTTGTCATTTCCGATGAATAATCGACATTTTCAAAAAACGTACAGTATTTCGTCTTTGTAAAACAATCAATTACAAACGCGTGGTGACTTGAAATTAGAACATGAATAATCGATTAATAATTACTTTGCATACTAAATGAGGAAGCAATTAACCCGAGAATTAACCTAAACCCGGTACAGTAATTAAACAAAATCGCTTTGACAAAAGTATTCGAGAGACGCGCGAAATTTGTATTGTGGAGGTACGGTCAAAGTGACGCTGGTGCAACAAGGTGAGAAAAAAAACGGAATCTCTATGCCGCGGTATACAACATATAGGTACCTAAGCCATTGCGCGTTCTTCGATGCCGTTGTATTTTCAGGCGATTCAAATTTCCGTGTGTCGCAGGGATGCCTGGAAAAAGCATCCCGTTTGGCAAAGCGTCGTGCAAAACATGAAAAACGCGCCAAGTTAAAATTATAACCCCGAGCAATCGATTGACAGTAACCTTGCTCAAGCTAAAACGCAATAAACGCGAATGCACTAGACAATTAATAATTAACTAGAGATCCTGTCCTTTTTTTGCACGTATATCTCAGCAATTAACGCCTCGCGAAGGCAGCTACTTAGCCTGCCGTTAATGTGGCCTCGCATTAGCGGTTAGCGCGCGTCAGCGCGCTTTTTTCAATGGCTTTTTTTCGAATTCCGACCGAAACTCAGCGCCTGTCGCGTCGCCCGAATTGCAAAAGCGCAAAAAGCGACATTCGTTAGGCAAATCGCCGCGGGGAAATGTCTCTCTTTCTCTCTCTCTCTCCTTCTCTTTCTCTCTCTCTCCCTCGGCCTTGTACGAGATCAAACCTCCCCCCGTCGCGAGCAAAAATTAACACGATCGGAAAACCGCGCGAAAGGCAGGCGCGAGATATTATATTAGCATAACGCACGGGGTCCTTACCTTCGTCGGAGGAAAATCCTGATCCCGCTCCGCGATGTTCCCCACTGATGACTTTTAGCTCCCGACGCGAGTCGGGCTTGTCGAACTTCCACCCCTCGAGCTTTCGCAGGAGTGCGAGAGGGAGTGAAAAACGGAATCCTCTCTCCGGACGACCTTGACTCCGGAATTGACTCCCGCCGACGGACGCGCAATACGAAGGACGGGGTCTCTCTTCGGGCGCGCGCGAGCCGCGCGACGGCGAACGTTCACGAGCGTGCGACCCGCCGTCCGCGTCCGCCGTCCGGCTCCTTGGCTCGGCGCGTACGCGCCCGCGGCATAACGGCGCGATCGCGACAAACGGGTACAGGTGGTTGCTCGACGAGGAGAAGCCTCGCGCCCGACGGGCAGAGTGAAGGGGGGAAAGGAGGCCTCTCGCGTTTTTCGCGAGACTTAAAGAGAGTCGTGCGCCGCGCTTTTTCGGAGTCCGATCGGCCGCGGCGGGAAAAAATTGCGCGGCACGAAACGAGCGCGTCTCGTCGGCGCGTCGCGACGCTGATCTCCCCCGCGAACAACCGTTGCGCTCGGCGTAACGACAGCTCGATCGACTGGCTGGGGCGAGAGCCGTCGCGCGACTGAAACACCTCTCTCTGGCTCTCTGCTCTCTCGCAGCATCCCTATTCCGCCTGCCCGCCCGCCCGCCCGCTTCGCCCGCCTGTTCGCCCCCCGCGGTACATCCGCACCCTCTGCCATCCCCCGACGCGAGACTCCCTTTCAGCCTCTTCCAACCCCTGTGTCCGTGATGGCATCCTCCTGCCTCTCTTCTCCCGGTTTACCTTCTTCCTCCACCATCCCTTTCCACGCTACCCTGCCCACGTCGCGTCGCCCCGCTTCCACCTTCTTTTTTCTTTTCTCGCGCGCACGCCGCGCCGTGTCCTGCAATTTTAGTAGATTGGCTCTACTCCCTTGGCGCGATTACGGATTTTTAAGTATCTTAACGTTATATTACTCTGGTACGGTACCCGATTATTGATAATCAGCGTTTGCATCATGATCTTTGTTGGCATGGATGCTGCCCGTCCGCGATATCATCGAGATATTGATATATATATGCGGAAGCCGATATCGAGCGAAAGATATCGGCGCACTCGGAAGGCCGCACACAAAGACGTTTGAAAATAGTTGCTTACGAACGATAATTTTAGAACAGCCTATTTGTAATTTCATGATTCACGCGGTATTGTTTATATCGATTTTCATTAATTCCTTATTGTTGTACCTCCTCTTTTTTCTGATTGTCGCAAGCGGTAACGGGAATACGAGGTGCGATCTTTTTCAAATGTCGGTATTGCTGATTTTCGATATTCTTTAAATGTCAATAGCACTTATTGCCAGGTTGAAGGCCGCGCGTCCGCCGTATTAAATTATAAGGTGAAAATGCGGTTACGTAAAGGTGAGAAAATTGGATTTGAAGATGAATTGGGGCAAGTTTGAAAACTCGCGTCTCAAAGGAAGTATGATGATTAGATGATTAGATGTAACGCTAACTATCCCCCGGCGAGACTTACAATTAGACCGGATTGCGCCACAGTACAGGAATTAGTTCACGATCCGGCTTAACAATTCTCTGTCCCTCCCTATACCCTAGTCGATGATCCCTGCCTATGATATAGACGGAGATGGAAAATCCGATTAGATTATTGACGTTGGTTCGAACGGGCCTGCAGCAGGAAGTGGGTCGAAATGTGAGTTGAAAGTTAGGGTCGATCTTCCTGACTTGAGATACAGGATTCTTCTATTCCGCGACTCCAGTTCACTCGTTATTTCCGAAAAACTATGAGGATTAGATGCAATGCTAACTACCCCCTAGCGAGCGCGAAAATTAGAATTACGTCGACAGTGGTAATTAGTTCACGACCGGCTTAACAATTTGTTGTTTCTCTCTAGTTTATATAATTCTATCTATGATATATAAATAACGGAGATGGAAGATCGGATTAATGTCCTGTCGGCTTGTCAATGTTTGTTCGAGTACATCTTACAATTAGTAAAGTGGGTCGAAATGTGAGGATAGAGAAGTCATCCTGACTTAACCCCTTGACTGCCGACGACGAGAATTCTCGTCATTTTGGACTTTGCGTTCACTGCAGCGAAAATGCATTTTTTCGTCATAAAATATTTTGTTACATTAGAGCCGCTAAGTGAGTTTATATTACTGAAGCAAAGTGTAACTAGGAGTTTTTGAGTGTGCTGAACATGATTTTTGAGTCCGACTTGCAAAATGTTGCCTCAGAAAAAAGATATGGCTATCAGAAAAATGAAAATTTTTGAATATTATGAAAGTTTTACAATAAATTAATGACTGAAACAAGGTATATTTAGGAGTTTTTGAGTGTGCTGAATATTAGTCATATTTGAAAAAAAAGTTTAAATAGTTTTATGACAAAAGTTGTCATATAAAGGTTTATGACAAAAAAATTTTTAATTTGATTTGAAATTCGTTATCAGCACCATCACAAAAACCGCTCTACATAAACTTTTATTAATTTTCGAGAATCTTTTGTTTTTGGCATTCTAAGACCACTCGAGAAAAATGGTGTGGCAGTCAAGGCGTTAGGATACAGAATTCTTTTATTCCGTGATTCCAGTTTACTCATCATTTTTATAAAACTGTGATAATTAAGTGGAACGCTGACTATCCCCTAACGAGCGCAAGAGTTAGAATTACGCAACAGTAGAAATTAGTTTACGACGCGGCTTAACAATTTGCCGTCTCTCTCTAGTTCATGATCCTGCTTATATGATATAGACGGAGATGGAAGATCGGATTAACTTATCAATCAATAGAAGAAGGAAACTGCCATTTACGGTCCATGCTTGGATCTTTGGCAGTTTAATAATATTTATATATTATTTCTATACGCATATATGTATTTCATACACGTATTTTCCAACATATTAAACTGCGTGCCGATTATTTGTCGGACTTAAAACACAGTTATTATTGGAACATTAAAAGTCAATATTTTTTGCAATACATTTCTGTACAGTAATTTTAAAATTAAATCGATATCGATTTAATTAGGGAGGGGAAGGGGATTTTTAATGTTCCAATAATAACTGTGTTTTAAGTCCAACAAAATAATCGGCACGCAGTTTAATATGTTAGAAAATACGCGTATGAAATACATATAGAAATAATATAGAATTATTATTAAGCTGAAGATCCAAGCTTGGACCGTAAATGGCAGTTTCCTTCTTCTATTGATTGTATATCATATGACGGTCTTAATATATATTAATTGTTTAACTTATCAATGTTTGTTCAAATTGTTGGCAGAGTGTGGGTCGAAACACGAGGGTATATAAGGATCGGGCTTTCCAACTTGAAATAAAGAATTCTTTTATTTTGCGATTCTACACTTCGCTCGCCGTTCCCAAAGAAATATGGTGATTAGATGCAACGCTAACTATACCCTAGCGAGCGCGAGAGTTAGACCGAATTGCGCCAACAGTGGAGATTAGTTCACGATCCGGCTTAACAATTCGCTGTTCCTATCTAGTCCATGATCCTGCCTATGATATAGACGGAGATGGAAACTTGGATTAGATTATCGACGCTGGTTCTCTCGAGCGGGTCGCAGCAGGGAGTTGGTCGAAATGGGAATATAGGTGAAGTTAGGGGTTGGACTTTCTAACTTAAAATACAGGATTCTACTATTCGGCAATTTCATTTTCTTCGCCGTTTTCACACCGTTCGTCCGTTTGCCTGTCCAATAATGACTAAATTACCTCATCAATTTATGCAAGTTCGTCTCTAAGGTATATGTATATATAGGGTGTCTGATAATTGCCGTACCAATCTCTCGCAGACAGGTAAAGGAGGTTAAACTGAATAGAAAGTCTTTAACTATTTTGCGAGTTTCTCAATAATTTATACAAACTTAATTAAATAATAAAGGTCCGCGATTCAGCGAAAAGAGACAGCACAGTGCCATCATGCGACGATTGCGGTCGCTCGACGAAGCATTGGAAAGAGTGTAATGCGTTTAAGAACTACAAATAATGCGTAACATTGAGCAGTCTCTTGTTGCTGAACACACGCTTATTCGCGGATCTTTATTATTATCTCATTAATTATTACAAAAATCGCAAAATGGTACAGGACTTTTGGGATTCAGTCTAACCCGCGCTATCTGTCTACGAGAGGTGATTCGCGGGGGCGATCACGATAACTTGTGCCCCTTGATTTGACTGTGGTTTCTGGTAGTATTTTTTACGCTAAACAAAAAATTATATAGGTCTTATAGGGCTAACTGCTCTAGTTTTTGAGATATGCAGTATTAAAGCTCAAAATAAATATAATATAAATCTTTACTTTTTTTAATTATTAGATATAATATATTATCGTACTTTATATTTATGCTTTCTAACACATAAAATTGTATATATACTTTTCTATACCAACTATTCTCTGCCTTAATAAAAAGACTGTTCAATATATCAACGATTCACTGCTTTAAATGACTTTCCTTCGTCCATACATGTATTTTTTTTACTATTTACTATTATTTAGTATTATACTATTTGTACGATATATTATCTATTTTTAACTTTAATACTGCATATCTCGAAAACTAGAGCAGTTAGCCCTATAAGACCTATATAATTTTTTTTAGCGTAAAAAATACTACCAGAAACCACAGTCAAATCAAGGGGCACAAGTTATCGTGATCGTGCCGATCCGCGAATTATGAGACACCCTGTATATATACATATGGGATCTACGTGGAAATGGAATTTGTCGAAGTTTTATATGCTCCACCAGTGATATCTCTTTCTTTCTCTCTCTCTTTCTTCAGAGTAGTGATAAAATTTTAAATTTTTCTTTTATTCCGACTGTCCGATTCAGCGGCGCATGAAATTTATTTTCTTAACATTGACGACGCGTTATTCCATTAAAACCGCGTGAGTGGTTCGCGAAAAGCAAGACGCCCTTCTTTTCTTTTTTCAATCGACCTCTTTTTCTCTCTTCTCTCGGTAAAACCCGGCGGTACGCGAGTGCAGTTGCTTGCACTCACCCCGGCGGTGTCAATCCAACTGCCGATTTCCATCCCGCTCCACGATAAATTCATGCTTCTCACGGATCCGTCTGCAAATAGCAATTCCGATACCGATACCGAATGCGCGGTGGGTGGCGACATCGTCTAAAAGGACTTACGAAAGTACGGGCACTTTATATGTCAAGGGTGTTTGTTGCATAATTTTTCCATAAATTCCCCGCGCTCACAGTTTACGCGGGGGAGAGACCCGGAGTTACCACGGCGACGACGATTGCAAATCGTAATTCTATTTATCTGTCTCCCGGTGCGACGCTGCGCCGGAAACACTGTCCTCTATAGCTCTCTCTTACACGTTTACTTCCTCTTAACAGCTGTTTTTATTGGTACTTACTGGATGTACTGATAACAAACTGTTGCACTTCCCGACTACTCGCGCGGCAAGGTATCACCTGCGAAACTTCTCCCCTTGTACCTTGCTACGTACGTGACTAAGCCCCTTAAAAAGTATTCCCGCCTACGTGAAAGGCGAGGGAAACTTTTCCACCGTGTGTGCTTAGCCGCGCAACGTCTTATCTCAATCGAGTCACATAAAAAAAAGTCACGTTGTGACGCAATCGATTCAACAAACGGCGAATAACGCAGCTTCTTCCTTTTCTCCCGTCGCGATGCATTGTTTGATCATATATCGCGCGTGTAGCGCATTCGATAGCTCGTCGAGACATCGCGTCGCTTCGGGACACCAAGGATAGACACCGATCGATCCCATTTTGCAAACATCGGACGCAAATATTACGTTTTATTACATTTTCTTACGGTTTCTAGACATAATCAATAACTGTAATGAATGCGGCATAATTAATCTGATTATAAGCAGAGATGGTTTTTAGAACCACAAGAATTAATAGTACGGAAATTATGAAATCAGCTTTCGAAGAGTAAAAACTCAGGGATCCTGTCATAGTCTCTATATAAGAAGAGTACCTACATTTAACTACGCTAAAACAATAGAGGAACGACCAATATTACGAGCAATAATAGGTTCTTATTTAAAAATGTATAAAAGTTTACAATAGCATCGCAATAATTTAAACAACGACACTGAATCTTTGGACAATGTTTATTTCGATGTTCTGACAAGCTCTCCACCATGTTCAGTTATGATTTTCGGATTATCATGCCCTTTCGACACGAACTTTGCGCATTTGTCCGTAAATCTTCGCACTGATCAGACACAACCACGATGACAAAGATTGTAACATGCTTCGTTGTATCGGCAGCTTATGTGAGTCTTTTTTATCTTTAAACTCTTCACAGTTTCTTATGGGGGTGGTTCCCTGTTTTTTCTGTTTAGTGATCACTAAGTTGGATGTACTAAGGAAGGTTTGATTTACCAGACACACATGTGCACGCTACAACGAAGGAGTGTGGGAGCGGAATATCGCGAAATCGTGTGATGTTCACCTTTGTAAGCGCTCGACGTGCGCGTCATGATTTTAATCCTTCGACTCATGGTTGATCATGGACCATACAGATCTTTCTTTTGACTGGACATGTGAGATTTAAGTTGGTTTTTATTTGATATTTTTTATTCGATACTGTTCTATATTTAAATGTAGCGGACATTGTTGTTCTGAAGAAGGCCAAGTAAGGCCGAAACGTAAACATTATATTGCGATTGCGATGCTATTGTAAACTTTTATACATTTTTAAATAAGAACCTATTATTGCTCGTAATATTGGTCGTCCCTCTATTGTTTTAGCGTATGCTTAGATTGAGCAAAATTAATTATTTACATTTAACTAATTATAAAGGATGGTTCAAGATGCGCGCCGATCAAAAAATTCTCTTTGATTCGACCACGTGGGAACAAATTCGAGTTACGCCGCCCGGACAAGAACTCGAATTGTCCGTGCGGCAGATTTTCGCGAAAATTCCGCTGAAACCGAGTATTTCAGGCACACACTTGTCCAGGCGCGCACGCTACATGCCGACATTGTGTCGACGAGCTATTTTGATATTAGGTGGAAGGGCGAACGCGCGAGATATGAGGTGTAGGATAGTCGCGTTCCCGCCGGGTGTGTAGAATTTTAATTTTCAATATCGCCCAACCGCGCGGTATCGGTTTACACCGCACGCTCTACCGTGTCAGAGGCTTCACCTTCCCGCGAACACGTTCTCGGGGAGGACATTCATCTCGTTAACGTTCGCGGGAGTTGGCGTGTATTTACGAGTACGTTGCGAAACAACGCCGCACGTCTCAATTCTTCAAGGGAGAATTTAGACGATTCTCGGCTTACACGACACTCAGAGAAAGCGTTTAACCCTTATAGACTGTTGGAACTGACTTTACGTTAAAGCTGTTCAGATCCAAATTGATCCACGTGTAATGTAATTTATTGCAAGGATATTTATCATTTAAGACAAGAAGATCGAAATTTTGGAAATAAACTATGTTATAGAAATAAAGTCAAGAAACATTGAGGATAAAAAGTAACTTCTCTTTTATAATAATTAGAAATTAGTAAATTTTGTGATGAATCCAAAATAAACTTAAATAGCTTATACATATCCTATATGAAGCCTATACTTACTCGCGTAGGGTGTATCTTACATCCCAACATTATATCTCAACTTTCATCATTCCCTTTGATTTATAATTAAATAAAAGTTGATAATACCTTCTAGATAAAGATAAGCGCAAAAGTTTTTTTAATATTGTGAAACAATTAATTTATGCAGCATCCGATCGATATCTGTCCAGCGAGTTTCGTATGTCTTACATACCCCGCCACAGTAAGATATAATTATAAGCATAAGTAATGATAAAATATTGTGTAATCTAATTAAATAAGATCATATTTTCATAGGAGAAGAGAGATATAGCCGAATAGAGCACTTTTTACTTTACATTATTTTCTATTAATGTTAAAAATTTATATTGAACAATATTTTTTTTTACAAGCGGTTTAAAAATTCCGATAGCTTCGGGGTCATCTGCAGCGACTACCAGGATACCACTGAAAGGTCAGACGTTAAAAGATCACGATAGGATCATGGCAATTAATATGTTAAATAATTGTCGTGAATTGTCGATTTCGTCTATAACGAAATATAGTAGAGACGAGCACGGATCACAGACGCGCTGAAGTAAATACTTATATCCATTCGCATATTATACGAGCTGGTTAAACTCTCGAAGGAGCTACTGCTGATGCTGTTGCAATCTTGCGAAGACGCTCTCGAGCTCTTCGCGCGATATCGCGCGGCCAGCTTGAGGGAGCGAGCGCGGAGAGGTCGAAAAGATCGCACGAGCTAAGCGGTTCCCAACAGCGGCGCGTCGCCCGCGCCCGTGACATAATTTTCTTCGCGTCGACGACGGGGGCCAAAAGACATTCATCCTGCCGCCTGCCTGCGCGATGTCGTTACGTCATATCGCGGGGAGAAACTTACCGCGATCAATATAGACACTTCTGTACACGGCGCCGGAAAATTAAGCCGGCCGCAAAGTTTTGCATTATGTATAAAGTTCCCTTATCGGTCGAACGGTCGACGGGGCCCTTTTGTGAAAACCCCCGCTCGCCGGGGGAATGGGGAACGGGCGGCGGGACGTTATTACGCTCTCTCGCCTGCTTCTTCCTCCGGGTTGCCCAGATAAAGAGATAAATATACCGGTGTACATTATTGGGGGTGGCGGAGCGTCTCGGAGAGATTGAAGGTGAGAATTTACATCCTCCCCGCTATCTACGATGCACTCGAGAGATTTACCCGCGCAGTTTTTCAGCCTAAGAAATTTAGCGGAGGCAGGGCGCGCGGTATACCTATTTTCACGATTCTCGCTCTCGGATGTGCTTCGAGAGGAAGGAAGAAATGAGAAATTTAGTCGCATCACAAAGTTTTTCAACTGCACAAAGATAAAAGCATCTACGTCAAGTGTAGAAAGAAGACGTGTACATATCTCCCACGTGCGAAATGGAGATAAAAATGACGTCAAGGCGCAAGTTAAATTTCGGAAACGTAAAATTGTCACTCAATTGGCGAATACCGGTAGCGCTTTAATTGGTCTTTAATCGCAAAATTATTTAACGTCGAGAGTCAATAGATTAGAATTAATCGCAATTAATTTTCGTAAAAAAAATTTATCCCTTCAAAAACAACTTTTTCGTTAATTAATATAACAATGTGGTTTAAAATGACATGCTGTCATCATATAAAATACAATATACTTCAACAGTTTTCAGTCATTCTATATGCATTTATTTTCAGTTACCGGTATATACATATTTAAATGTATAAATGCACGGCATTTTATACGCCACCTTTTCTCCGAGAACAATTATCTGATCTTAATTTATTTACATAAAAATAAGGCGTTAACAATACGCATTAACAACACATGACTTGAACCTAATGAACAAATTCAAGATATTAATTAAAATATCACATTGATCCTACAAAATATGCATTCTACAATCATGATCAAGGAACCTATACTAGATTATTCACTTTTTTTATTATGTGTTTTTTACCGCTTATTTAATTGTGCATTATTTACTATGCCCGCTTAAAGTTCTCACAGAAAAAATGTATTATCCAATGTGATTATACAGCTGACTAGTAAACTATATAAAATTGAAATTATATATAATAGCTTTACTGTTACATTCGTAACAGTAAAAACAGGTTTTTAATGAATATTTTCTCTGAAACATAGGTACGAACATTTTCAATAGAATGCTTTCAATAGAATCGTATAGAATAGGTCTTTCATATGTTATGAGGCATACGTCGTTTCTCTATCTAAATCACGCAACAAGTTCGCCTCTATTTTCTGGTTGCCATATTACTCGAGATTGCAAAATTACATGTAAATATCTACTTTACGTACAGTATTACAATTTATCGCAGCTAAGAATGTATCGTTATGGGCGGAGATGGGAGTAAAAGTGCTTAAAAATCTTTATAATTACAGAAAAATATCGCCTTGACGATAGACACATCAATGACAGTTCACATAGCTGTCACAGAATATCTGTACTAATCTGTCACTGAATATTTAACTAAACGTGGTTTGACAGGTACGAGTTTCATATTATATTAGGCTCTCTAGAAAGACTCTCTAAAAGGAAAGGG
Organism: Leptothorax acervorum; assembly: GCA_035220615.1. Lineage (NCBI taxonomy): Eukaryota > Metazoa > Arthropoda > Insecta > Hymenoptera > Formicidae > Leptothorax > Leptothorax acervorum. The sequence continues at coordinate 25,510 of JASTWQ010000074.1, forward strand.
AATATATATATGGCACGTATACTTTCAGCGCAGACGATTAGTCGTCGAAATCGTATACTTGGTGAGATTTCCAACCAAGTGTCTGAATACACCTGAAACAAAATGATATGTAAATAATCAAGAGACAGCAAAGTGCTGAAAATGACAATTAAATCAGAGCGGCCGTATGATTTTTATTTTTTTATAATAAAAATTTATCACATTTGCCACTAATTAAATTCTAAAAAAATATACGTTGTTTAATAAGTCAGAAATGCCGCCTACTTTTTCGCAGATAGCATAAATCCTCTTGGTCCACACGTAAATATGCATCCCTCTGGTGAACACTCGCCAATCAATTCTTTCAATAATTTGTCGGATACAGCACCGCGTCTACCTTCCCATTTATCACCTGCTTGCGAAAGGATATGTGTAACTTTCAACCTAACAAACAAATACGAGGTATTAGTGTAGTCTTTCAGATAAAATCTCTTTTTATTTTAATAGATATACGATATATCGATTCACGATGGACACAATTTTTGACATATGATATCACTATGTATCATGTATCGATACCATATATCGTCCGCTAACATTTTATTCATTTCTTCACGCATATAAATTTGTATAATGATTACATATTATTTTACATATAAATATAGTTTCTTCCTGTTAAAATTTAAGTCACATATTATATGTATTTTCATGCGCGTGTACTTACTTCTTCTCTGCAGCTACTTTGTCAAGCTGCGCCACGTAAAACATATTGTCTTCATCCTTATTGAAATTTAGAAGATTGATTAAATTTCTGAAAAAGATTTTAAATTAATTAAAGATAAACAAAAATAAATAATGTAATATAATAGTCAAACTATTCTATGCTATTGTTATTTTTATTTCGTATTATCTGTCCTTTCAATAATATGATATATTACGGTTTATATAAATAAAAAGAGAAAGCTCTCAAACGGAATACACTAATACTTACACACTGCGCCTCGCTAAAGCTCGCTGAATTATTCCTAACATCGCGGTTAAACCCGTTCCACCTGCCAGCATGTGAATAACAGGATACCGATCGAAAGATTCAGTTACAAAGGCACCTAAACCATTGCTCATTATAAGAGTTTGGCCAGGTTGTAATTTGGTGATGGACGGACTAAGTGCGCCATTTGGATATCGCTTTATCATCAAGCAAATGCAATCAGGCTTGTAATTTGGCGCCATATCTTCAGGATGAAGGCACGGTGGGACAGGCGTATATGACCTTGATATTTCCATTCCTGTGCAAGAAACGTGCAAAAATATTATATCAGCATATTTTTGAAAATATATTTTTACGAATGTAAAAATATTTATTGGTGAAATGTAAACTTATTTACATTTTACCAATAAAAAGTTAAAACAAATATTTTATTGATAAAAACGTATTTTTTGAAAACAGATCTATGCTACTGCTTACCCATTACATTCATTTTGGCTTCTATGTGTCTACCGACAGGAATTAGTTCTAGAAAATTTTTCGCACGTAAAACTAAAAAATTAACTAGTTTGCCAAGGGGTGTATTACTGAGTACTTCGTACTCTTTATATGTGCGTTTGTTTGTGATTGATTCCCGCGATAATGTATGATTTCCCTGAGATTTCCAAATATCTTTAAGCCTCTTCGTAAATGTAAAGTCTACCTGCAACATATAACATACGTTTCTTGAGTTTACGAAATGCGCGCCGAGAAGTATGTAACCACTTATAAATTAATTCAATAATTTACCTGCATTGTATCGAAATCTCTTTTATACATTGGCGGCCATTCCACATCTGCGATTAGTTCGAGCTCATGGATAATAATGTACTTTTCAAAAATTAATCTGAAGATAATTTTCGTGTCACTCAATCTTTGTAATTGGTAATATATTCCTTGGTAGTCACGTGTGCCTTGATAAAAGAGTGTAATGGAATTAGATGTTTGCCGCCAATCCATATTCACATTAGGCAAATCCGACGAGTTTTCATCAACTGTCTTTTGTGCTGAAACAATAAAAGTTTACTCTGATCATTGTCCTACATCTAAAATTCGTTATTTCTGTCATTAATGATAACTCTACCCAACATTTTAACTGTAAATCATTAATTTAACAAATATGGTAGTAATAAATTCAGTAGACATTAAACAAAGACATTTCAATATTTAAATAAAAAGAAATAATTTAAAATATTTTATAAACGTTCGTGAATGATCATACTTCGGAAAGTAGTAAAATTTTGACATTCGTCGATTTACAGAAAAGCATCTCGTTCGTGTCGCTTGCGAACAATACAAACTTATACACGAACTTCTGTAATGAGCCAATACTATCTACGATTTATTAATCCAGTAATGCTTCTCTAAATATAGATTACCTAGAAAACAATACGGTACAACTGCTACAATGGGCTACTTACCAGTGGAACGTTTGCTTCGACCTAACGTCACGGGCGAACAGTTGTTCGCATCCGTAACTGACTTTTCCGTTATGGAGGAAGTGTTCGACGTGGAGGAAGTTCCGCGACTTAATCTGCCTACGACGCATTTTTGCAGAATGCTCTGATAATTCACCCAAGCGTGCACCTGGAATTAACGATCTACGGGTACATAAAAAGAATTACCGCTTAGCGAAACGATATAATGATGTAAAATGTAAGATAGGGAAGTGGAAGCTCTTACGTTATCGAATAACTTCGTGGCGTCTTTCCCGACGCCTCTCATCAATTCGTCGACTCCACCTGGATGGAAATCCAGGTAACGCGTAACGTTGAATACAATCCCTGTAATTGAAACCAAATATGAAAACGAGAATTCAAGCTGAGTGATATCAAATTCGTCGATATAAGTCAATAGGCAAAAAATTAATTACATTAGCAGTTAAATTAATTTTTTTTATTAAATTATTAAATAATCTGACAAAACTATTTAAATATTCTGGATTATTTTATGTATAATTAAAGTATTTAATATAAATAACGTTATAACAAATGAGCGTTATAACAAATATACTGCTAATGGTATGTTAAATATTTCGCGAGTTGTCGATGGTAAAGTAAGTCTTCTTTTAGTGGGTATAAAGTACAGAAATAAACAAACCTCGGATTGCGATCCAAGCGTCGGTTTGCTTATTATGGTTAGCAAGCTCGGCTAACGTTACGACTTGTGGTACACCACCGACTCCAGTTAAATCGGCTCCCGAATTACCTAGACGGATCCAATCCATCAAACTATGCCCCGGTGCTAAGGCTGTCTTATTCCGTGGGTTTCCTGTAAAAAAAAACAAAAAGATAGAAATTAATTATATGTCATTTTATTATATCTTTTTCTCTAAATTGCATTAGATACTTGAGACTATATAGACGAAGCAATATCATATTCATATCCCAAAATTATTAGCTATAATTATTAATTAACAACTCATTAATTAATTATATTATATATTATACAACTCACTAATTAATTATATATGTAATTATTAATTACCTATAGTTAATTTTCATATAATTTAATTTTATTATTAATTTATAATTAATTATCCATAATCAATTATAACGCTTTTACTATTTCAATTATATCTCATAAATTCTTAGTTAACATATTTTTCTCTGACGAACATTACCACCTTTTCACGTGTTTAAAACGAAGTTATTCGAAAACATGTTTAATGAAAATTTGCTCTTTCTATTGACGTCATCGTTCGATCTACGCATTACTGTACAAATGAGTGGTCGGGAGCATAAGGGCGTCATTTATCTACACTAAAACACGAGCACGTGCGGGTGCACGTAAACGCGATCGAGAAAATAGACTAATTGGCAATTACACTAATTACTAACCGTCCTGGATCTGCAGACCGAGGCTCTGCGGAGATCCATTGCCATCCGCGGCGGAAACCAAAGAAGCGCCGCAGCATCGTGGCATTTTTTCATCGGGGCAACAGGAATCGCGGAGACACGATCATTTTTTTTGCAATTGTCTTGTGCAAAACGCAAAAATAAAAGTTCTCACAATGTGCCAATTTGCGGAGGTTGCCTTGATAACATGGGAAAATTGAATTTTCTTAACGCGTTTAACAATGAAGAAATAAACAAGTCGAAGGGAAGTAAACAAAGTAGGCGAAGTAAACAAGAAGAGATCTCCGTTTTTTTCAAAGAAACCACGATCAAAACGTATTCTTAGTCCTCGAACGTTAGAGACGTAATAATGTCACAGGTGATATCAATAACGTGATACGTGGATGATATGATATGTGGAGAAAATATATACTAATATATACATATTGGACGAATTTATATACTGATGGCTTATACCACCGTTAAAACTAATTAAAACCAATTAAAGTATATGCAATTACAAACAACTAGTTAATTCATGAGACGGAAATATCCTGTGAATTTAACTTTAAACAGATTTCACAGATAGGCAGATATCTCTCTCTCGTTTGCCATCGACTGAAAATTTTTAATCCAATATCCGATATGCCGATAGTTCAACACCTGTTTGATATCTAATATCTTATACATCCTTTTTCGTTTTAGTTTCATTAATTTATAGTAACATAATGCTGTTTTTAACTATATTTCAAAAATTTTACTACATTTTTTTCTCTCCCTTTCTGTCTCACTCTTTCAATAAATGTAGTTTTTCACTAACCAAGCTATAATAAAAGCATAATTTTATAGCATTATACATTATAAAAGATTTTGTTCGTTTTTAAAATAAATATCAATTTTAATTTTGACCTTAATTTAATATACCATATAACGATTTAAAAAAATGTTTATTAAATTGGAACTGCAGAGATTCTCTATATCAAGCTATCACAATGACCCAAAAAATTGACCCAAATTTTCGTCAAAAAATTCATCAATGAAAGAAATAATAATTTTTAGAGAATGCAGAACATAAATTTATGTTAAAAACTTAAAATACGCTAGATTGACCAGAACTTTAATGAAATAATAAAGTGATCGTTCGTCTAGCTAAGTAGTTCCAACTAAGAGTAAGCTGCTTGTCTCGGGTCACCATCGATTCGTCGTACTAATAATAAAGATTATGAGGAAAACCCCCTTAATTATTCAAGATTCGTGTGCGATGAAATGACACGCGACTAACGATATACAGAATCGACAGAATCGTTCACCTAATACGAGGACATATCCGAGAAAGAGTGACAAAAACATCTACATTATCGAGAAGCAATGGTCACTGCGATGGCTTTTCGAAACTGGGACGGAAATGCGATGCAGATCGCGGGTCTCGTCGGCGATGAGAAACGAGAGACTAGATCTTCCGGTGATCTCGTGGTGAAGGACCGGAGGGTACTGCGCTGAAACACGCGGCCGAATATAACCCTGAGACAGGTAGATCAATATAGTAGCGATGGACGACGCTCAGCTCAACACGCAGGATCTCTCGCCAGTCGGAGCGCGCTTCTCCGCGTATCAAGATCAACCGCAGAGATGTCAGTAACACGGAAGACTATCGATTATTTAATCGATTAAACAAAGTGTGTTATCTGATTAAGAAACACTAAGACTATCTCAGATGAGGTGATACAAATCGCGAATAAAAATTAACAGAAACGGAATCTTCGTGCTACATGCCAATTTTCGTACAGAATTATTTTGGTATGACCTAAATATTTAGATACTTTTGGAATTTTAGATATTTTGATACTTGGAGAATTTTATCGAAAATTTCTATCGAAAATTATAAGAAAGTATCGCGATTTAAAAAATAGCAATTTTGTACATTTGTTCTTATTTTTTTACACGCTCTTTTTCATAGTTTCCTTTGGTTCACGAAATGTGAAATAGAAAGTACCTATGGTTCATAATACTATCGCTTCTATGAATTGAAAGAACACTTAGAGGAATCATAATATATTCTTACCGGTAGCAGACCCGGACGATGGCATTGTCTTGGTTTTTGCTTTCACTTGCTTGTTTTGACTGGGTGGTCTAATGACTCCAGTAGGTAACATTAAGCTGTTCTTGGCCAATAGACTCGTAGGTGAAGACGTTTTCACGTCTACTTTCTTCATTTTGTCCTGTATATCATCGGTGTCACAACTGTGACATTTATCTTTTCCATTCTCCTCTCTCAATTCGGCCCCCGAGGAATCGTTCTTCTTCATTGATTCCATCAGTTTTTTTTTGAATATGGAAAATTTTGGAAAGCAAAAGCGTTATGCTTCGTCACATACGTCCCAGTGAAGATCCCATGGTTTACCTTGTTGAACTCTGTCACACACGATTATAGCAAATAATTATTTTGACGAGCAATTATTGGTAAGAATCTAACAGCCCTTTAAAACGTTGTCGTAATAATTTACTTTTATGCACAATATTATAATTACAATTGTATAATTATTACATGGGTTATATTAGAATTAACAGTATTAATATGGTGATTAAAAAATATTAAAATTTTATATCTCGGAAATTAAGGCAAACAAAAGTTATATAGCAAGTAATTTTTTACAGCCAAATATCATTTGGAGCACAAGATATCAAGTGAAAACATCAAATACAGAATATAATTCTACTAATAATATTAATATTGTTATTGTTAAATATTTCGTGAAGATTACAATTTCTAAAAAGAAAAAAACAATTAAACGCTGCTAGATTAGATAAAATGTACTATCTATTTTTTTATAATTTTTTATTCCTATTTATGAAGTTATTTTTGCATCTGTACTATGTCTTCTAAAATTGAAAACTCGTAAAGACCAGCATTGTAAAAACTAATGTATTATCGTATTACACACAGGAAATTATCAACGTTCATTTGCATTGTGTGATTCGCAAATTTAGAAAGCAAGACGCATTGGAACACGATTAGCATTCGCTCTCAATTACTTTTTCCGTACACTTTCTCTTTTTTTATCGTCCCTCGACAAATATAAGGGTCACTTCGACCAACTCCGATTAACTTTAATCGACGATTAACTCGATCAGCAATTTCGCCAACAGCAAGACTTTTAACTATATGTTGTTCTTTTTTATTTCTTTTTTTAACCTATTTCTTCGTGATTTACCACTTCGTGAATAAAAGCTGCTCTTAATATAACAAATCTTTTAATCTTTTATTTTCCTCGATTAAAGTTAATCGGAGTTGGTCGAAGTGACCCTAAAATATACTTAAATTCAATCATATGCACATCGCTAGATTTATTTAGCTGAAGATAGGAAAGAGTTCAAAGAATCTTGTTAGTATTTATAGTATAAAATTATAAAAGCGTCGCTAACTTTATTTTTACCTATGTTAAAATCTCAAAAATGAACACTAGTGGGCTATATCAATTAAAAGACTATTAATCTTAAGTCTAACATATTTCAATATTTTTTTGTGTTGTTAAAATTGCCGTATTCAAAATAGAACGTGTTCTTCATAGAAATACTTTTTAAAATGTTTAATCAATTATTTTGGACTTTAAAATATTTCTGAGTTTTCAATCGATTTTTTTAAGTCAACTGTCGAGCCACCGGCGAATCTCGTTTACGAGCAGAAATTGGGATATCCGAGATTAATCACATTGGTCGGCGAAAACACGACGAAAATATTGCAAAATAGATATTGCTTCTCTCCACGGTATTTAAATTTATTTAGGACTTCAATGAATATTTCGAGGAATATTTTGTATTTTCTTCATTTAGAAAGAGAAATAAATATTAAAACTAAAGATAAACAAAAAATATGAAACTAGTCTAACACCAATACCTACGTATTCAATAAATTATATGCGATTAAATAAAAAATGTAGATTCTAAGGGTACTTTTAGGATTAACATTTAACTTGTAACACAATTATGCGCGTAAATATTTTTTCCTTAAAAAGTGTACGTTCCCGTTTTAATTCTTGTCTCACTTTCTCTCTTTTATTCATGCTTATATATCATTCCAAACAATGCAAAAATAAAAGCCAATTTGGCAATAAAATAAAATAAAACTGCAAGATGTTTATTGAAATTAAGAAAAATATAAGTATACATTTTGTAATATATAACTTATTTCGTCTTTAAGATTGCATACCTGTTTGTATTATAGATAAATAAGCATGAAGAAGGAGTTTAACAAATATAATTTAAAAATAAATATTCCAATATTTATTTCTTGTACAGGAAATTAAGAAAATAAATCATGCTCGGAATGTCGGAGTTTATCACATAAAATTGATAAGACTTTGATGTCATTCGTGACCTATGAGAGATCTCGCGGCGGCATTGCTGACACAAGAGTAATAATAAAATATTATACCTACTTAAAGATTAGAGGAGAATAAATTATGCTTAGAGTTTACAATGTAAAATTGATAAGACCTTTGATGTTGTTCGTGACCTATGAAAGACCTCGTAACGACATTCTTGCTGACATAGGAGTAATAATAAAATTGCGCGGAGCATTAAATACCCTTTGTCGAGTGATTAGGAGGCAAGTGGTTGCGAAACGACATTCGGCATTCTGCTAACGTCAGTGCAAGCGAGCTTAAGTGCACAATCTTCCCTGCAAGCGTCTGCTTTTGAACTACTTGGGCCTTACAAGTCGTAATATTATAACCGAGGTACCCCGCATATCTTATTTATTTAAACGCTTATGTCATATACATTTAAAAAGAAATAGCTGTAATTTAAAATAGAAACAGAATATTGTTAGATTCATTCTGAGGATAGTATTGATTTTGCTTATCAGTTGTTATTTATGGACTTCTCAATATCAGTCTCGTAAGCTTTGCACCTTGTGGATGTACCCTGGTAGCTTATTTTTTTCTCCATAAGCAAGCAGTCAAGCAAGTGTTATTTATACTGGAACAGGTCTTTCAACCAAGTTCAATCATATACTCCCTCAACACGAATATTTGTGAAATGAAATAATTCGCACTTGAGATATTTGTATGGTAAGTAAAAGATAAGCGCATATAAAAATAAAAAAATATCTTTTTTAATATTAAAAAAAGAATGACAAGTTTTTAATTTTTTAAGAAAAGAAAGTATTTTTTAATTTTTTGCGTACGTACTAATAAACAAATAAAACGCATTAAAAATTTATATATTTATTATATACTATATACAAATAATATACAACATTCTGATATTTTTTGCATTACAAAACAAAAGGCAAAAATGTTTCTTTGAAATAAACACGTTATCTTTAAAATAAGAATACACCTGCAAGATATAATCTTATTTTTTTATCAATAAGTGTGATAAATAATTACTGCTGATAAATTGGTGATAAATTGTTTAATTGTCAAAAATCCAATTAGTCATGCATATTCTTGTCTCTGTGGCTTTGTCTTTAAATGTATCTATATATGTTACAGAATTACATATATATAATAAATATATATTTGTAACATATACATATAATATAATATATATACATTTTTTTATCATATATGCATATTATATTACCTTTAATATCCCAACCAACAGACAATGTTTTGTAAAGGTTTTTTAACTTTTAAACGTTTTTCGAATGAATATTTATTTGAATATTCGTTTAAAAAATATTGTCTGTTGGTAGGATATTAAAGTAATGTATTAAAAGTAAGTAAATATGATGCAATCTCAACTCGTTGGTTTCTAATAGTTTTATATGGTTTTTAGTTCTCAATGAAATCAATTTTTCCGGAAGTGCTTCGTTGATTTTCGTTTCCGAAATTTGTAGCGAGTGAATGTCATTTCTGCTCGACCACAGCATCAAAACTCACCAGAATTATATTTATATTTCCACCCTTGTTCGCGATGTATGTGAGACATGCGAACTAACTATTCCGGATTAGATTATTTGCTCAGCGCTTCGACAATCTATGTATGTACGCGTCAGTCGCCAAAACAGATTCAGGACGATTAACGCTCGAACATGCAGAAGCACGCGTCAAATATCACGATGATTTGTCACTCGATCGTCACCCAAACACACACGTGCGCTCCGGAAGGGTCAAATGGCCTCGAAAATTGCTCGGGATACGGGATCAAGCCTCTCGATCACTCTCGACCACGTTTCGGAGGTTAGGTTTCGGATGTTTACTGCAACTTGCTGCAACTGCTCCGTCTCGCGGCCAACTTCACCTGCTCGTGGAGTGTGGAACGTTTCTCTCGCGGCAAGGCCGTATTCTACTGTATATTTGAACCCAGCTTTAATAACTTGTTAATGACATTCAACCGGTTTCCTACTAACTTTTTTCACAAATTTTTTGTCGTTGAATTTATTCGCTCGATATGAAAGCGGAGAAAACTTTTGTAAACACGGAATGAGTGGTATACGTTTATCATTAAAAAAATGACAGCGAAAATATAGAGCATGTGTTTATAATACTATTATTTATTATTATTTATTTAATGAAATACACAGAGTTAAAAATTCGTTGAAAATATATAGTTTAGCGGAGCAAAAGATATTTTTATGCTTTAATTGAAACTTTAAAATATAAGGAAAATAAAAAATATGAAAGGTAGATTAAATGCGCTATATAAGAAAGAAAATGTATTCTTTAATTTTCTCATTTATATATTTATTAGATACACGCAAATATAAAATATATCTTACAAATAATTATTTTTATTTACTGTATAATTAATATATCGTACACTGCAACAAATTTCTAATAAATCCACAGTCAACTTTTTAGTTTGATGGCAAAGCACCGTTTGTTGCGAAAGATACTTTACAATCGTAACGTATCTCAAAATTTAACTGAATTTTAACTCCCTACATTTTGCAATGGAAAGTATTCAGTAAATCGCCCGGAATCTATCATTAAAATTCATTGAAATATTCGAAGGACACCCTGTATATCTGGATGTGAGGTCGCGAGTGCACCAGGTTTTAAGGCCGCTCCTGCGATCTACCCGCTACCTACCGTCTACCGAAGCCGCTCATCGGCTCATCCCGCGCTCGCCGCTATAGCTTCGCGACAGATCGGAGCAGCTCGGGCGGGAGCCGAACGCCGAACCCGATCGGACTCCGAACTCCGAACTCCGACTCCGGCCGGACTCCGGAGTGAAGTGAAGTCGCGCGCGCGGCTTTATACGGCGTACGCGGCGGCACAGTGAACGACGACGGTGGGTCGGTGTCGGTGGGTAGATTGTGTTCGTGTTCGGTTATCGTTCGGCGCGTCGTTCTTGTGTGAAAAGCGGAGTCGCAATCGTCGCGAGACGGCAGTCGGGAAGTCGACGCTCGGTTTCTGAACGGAAAAAATTGGCGGCCGCGACTCGATTCGAGTCGAGACGCCAAGGGGAGGAAGAGATAGACGCGAAGAAAGCAAAAAGAAAGAAAAGAGAAGAGAAAGAGAGAGAGAAAAAAAGGGTATACAAGCAGGAGTAGCAGGATTGCGTGGCATCGTCGATGACTGCCGGTTTAAATCGCTCGCCCATCCCGGTGAGTACATCATACTCCCACTACGTGATCCGCCCCGTGGTATCTAATCTACGGAAGGGACAGGGCGGGGAGGAGGGGGGAGGGCGGGAGGGCGCCGCCCGCCGGATCGTCTCTCTTCTTTCTGCCGACGCGGACGTGCTGGCTGCGACGCGACACGCCGCGCCGCGCCGGCAATCTCCATTTGTGCGAGCGTTTTGAGCGTTCCGCAGGCAAACTCGCGAGAGAGTTGCGCCGGGAGCGGGAGTCGGCGCGGATAAAAATCGACCGGATTGCATCGCGAGCGCGCGGGATAGTCTTGGAGAATCGAGACTTAAAATTATCACGGACAGTGAGCTACTTGTCGTTTCCTCGTTGTTTCCTCGTTGTTTCCTCGACCTCGAGAAATCAGCGCGTGAGTGTCGCGTGAACGGCTCCGAATTATAAATACAACAACATCGCCGTCGCGAGACAAAAGGGATTTCGGTTGCCGGAATTCCTTGAGCGTCCTGAGCGCGCGAGATATCTCGCGGCGAACATCGACGGGGGCGTACTTACAGGTAAACGGATACTTCCGTTTCAGAGGTACAGCTCGTAGCGAGGAGTCGGGAAATTGTCGGGTAACAAGGACGCCAAATTAGGTTGAATGACAATCATCAGCGTATGGCCGTAAGCCAGGCGATTCTTCCGGTCGAATTCCTGCAGAATTGAAGGGGAAAGATATGCGCTTGAAAATGATAAAAATGTCAATTAATATGTATCTTTAAGTAGATTGTATTGAAAATGATAAAAATGTCAATTAATATGTATCTTTAAGTAGATTCCGCGTATAGTTGAAACTATGTGAAATAATCGTTGGATGTGTTTGGATTTTTAGATGACTGAAAGAGAAGAAATTAAACATTCTCTGACTCGGTCTGAATAATAAATGGATGGATCAAGAATAAAATATCTAAAGAAATTCATTTAAAATTTTAATTCGATTTCTCATCCGACAACACCATCTACACCGCGCAGTCTTGATTTGAAATACAGAAATATAGAACAAAGAAAAAAGAAGATAAATATATCGCACAGCAAGGAATTATGAAGTTGTCGTACCAAGTATCGTCAAAATCTTTAATGCGCCTGCGCCGCGCCGTCCTGTAAAATCATGTTTTTTGATCTTTATAATGTATCTTGGATAATGCTGCACAGAAAAAACAGTATGGTTGACTCACACATAAATCTGGTTGTGCTAACCTTTATGTGCTAAATATACACATAAATCTGGTTGTGCTAACCAGATTTATGTTGAGTCAACCATACTGTTTTTTTCCGTGTGAAGCTTTATGTGCTAAAGAAATACTGAAAAAATTTTTTTAAAATTAACACCGTTTCAAATTCGCGACAGATGTGGACTCTGGAGATCGGTCGGGAGATGGAGGAACAGTTATCGTCAGCCTTGGACGAAATTACACATCCGCATTTCGCGTGTCAACGATTGTATTCGACGCGCTGCTTCGCGCATCATAGCTTCGTGTTCTTTTCCGACGATCTTAATCCTTTCGCTCTTTGTTCGACAACCATGGTTAATTAATCCCTCGTAATTGTCGATTCGCCGTTCCTTACTATTATAGTATAATTGATCGCAAGAATGAGTTATTAGTTGATTCTCCGTACTCGTTAGCCATAAACCAGCCGAGAGAGAGAGAGAGAGAGAGCCGCATTGATCGACTATAATTAATCTAGCCCAATTAAATAATCCCCGATTTTAGTCTTACACGTGTGTCGTAAATAACGTTAGTTGTGTTATTGATAAACCGACAAAAACGTGACGATATCTTTATTATTCTTTTTATTACATTTAAACGACATATCTGGTATCTAATATATATTTGCGTCAAATATAACTGTCACCTTTCTGCGACAATTTACATTAGTTTAAACAGTACTTGCCGAGAATGCATGAAATATGGGGAATATAATCACAATGGAAAAGGTACATTAAATATAAAAAATTATATTTAAAATTTTTAATAACATAAAACGGATAAAATAATAAAGAAGCTTTTCCAGTCATTTATTTGATTAATAATTAATACGTGACGCGTATAAAACCTATCGTGTTTTTTTTTTTTTAAATTAGTGAGTTTGACGGTATCTTTACAAGTTATCTCCATAAATATTTCTCTATGTTGATTGCTCGCGATAAAAATGTAAGCAATTTATCAACAGTTTTACAATGTTCGCGTATATATGCGTTACATGTTCCGCTTCGTTTCCTGTCCATTTCAACCATGCAGGAATTCAATGTATTTTTGCATCGTGACATCGCAGATATAAATAATTCATGCTCTAGTAGACTAGAAAACGCGTCGTTCAAACAAACTGGTCTTTATATAAATAATATTCTTGGTTTTGTAAATATATTAAATTATCCTTTTTCTCTCTAGTAGCGACGCGGGCCAACACTTAACTTTCCAAGTTGCGCCTCTTATCGCAAAACTCATGGTAGTAATAACGAGTCTGTGTTATTATTATATTATATTATGACGAATAATTAATAATACGACGGATTAGCACGTGTATACAACAAACACGCACGTGTTTTGTTTATTTTCTCACGTGGACCCGAAATGCCATGGATTAACATACATAGATCGAGACACGTTTGTCAATAAACGGCCGGAACATCGATTCGGGACGTATTGAATAATACTATTCGCTCGTTCGCTCCATCTCAATCGTATTATCTTTACTTCTTGTACGTGACGTCGTAGCGAATCTGTGACCTTGCGCGACTGCACGAAATAGTCTTGTTTAAACCGGAGAAGCGGTTCGTGTCGCGCGCGAGCGACACCGACGACATTAAAAAATATGACAATTAAAGGCGCGCAATACGCGCAACGTATTCGCGAATCGCAAACGTTTTATGCGATCGTCCAGAAGCAAAAAAAAATTAAGCCAGCTTTTAGTTGATTTTTCCAAACGTGATCCGATTCGCTCTCTATAACTGTGAAATTTACGAACTTTGATTTGATAAGTACATAAAATTATTGCCCGTAAAAATGACGTTAAACGTAAGTATTTTGCAGAGTTTGTTAAGAGATTCTCTGAGGAGAGATAACTTAAAAGTTCATCAAACTTTTGCATTTGTAACCGCTGCAAGCGGAATAAAAGGGGCGAGCACCATTTATATAAAATTTCTAACTTTTAGCTTAAGCTGCTAATTAAATTGCCGTTGAAACTAGACGAATTTGCACTTTCAGTGACTCGGCGCTTCGAAACTTTTACTCTTCGACAAATAACGTCGTAAATTAAACGCCGTTAAATGCAGACAAAGTTTATCGATGTTTTACCGTCGTACAAAAAGCACACGGCTCTGTTACTTTAATTCTGTTATTTGCAAAGCCGCTTAAATTCAGGCGCGTACACTACTGTTCCGTTCAGCCTTGACACGTACTTTCGCGATTACATCATTAATGGTTGTCCACCGGATTAAGTGCGTAAGCGTGTATCGTTCTACAGAATTTCATGCCCTCGAATCGCTTTGCCTGGGAATATTGATGTAATTTTCCGTGCAACGATACTCGCGCGTTTCGTCACTTACATATTATTTATCGTCTAGTCTCCGCTGTCGAGCACGTGAAGTGCACTGACGTGCTCAAGAGGCCACACGATTTTGAAGTGTTTATATTTGTTTTTTACGATATTATATCTCGAGTCTAACGTTCAACGTAATTCTGTTGAACTTCGCGTTTAAGCACGAAATTTTACTTTTCCGCAAATTCGTATATAGCGTATTAGTTTACAAAGAATGAAATTTGATATCGGTTTTTTACCTTGTCTTTGACCTAGCAAATGTAATTTTAAAACAATTTATTAAAAAATAACAAGGCAGTAATACCGTAATTCTTTCTTCATTATAATTCTTTTAATCCTCTTCATTTTCCTCTTGTTTCATATACATATTTGTAACTGAAATGACAAAGAGATATTTTTTATTTTGTCTTGCCCTTATCTTTTTTTTAATAAGTTTGTTACAACAATGGAAAACATCGTCGCAACGCGTTTATTATCTTGAACAATGTGAAAAACACGAGGGAATTACTTATGTCTCATGTTAAAAAAAGGAGACAATAATTAGCTTGCGTTAAGTTTTCTCGCGTACAATGTATTACGAGAATAGTCTTCACGGAAACATTATCCAAGGCAAAATGATGAGTCATATTTGCATTCGATCAGTATGCACCACGCCGCGATAAATTTCTAAAACGCGTAACTGTCGTACGTAATGATATTACAAAATCGATTGTATGAAAATTATAGTCTCTAGTTTTTTGCTTGATGTGTTCAGATGACGCGCGCATATATAATCTTTAAGTCACGAAATTAAACCGATTATTCTCGTGTGATATTTTGCGGCCCCCTTTACGCCGTCGAATATATTTTGACTCGTAACTGGTTATATACATATGTATTAATAGAAACGTTATTTCATCGATGAATACTTGAAGAAGATCTATTTAACGAGTTTTATGTATATATTCATGGAACTAAATTCTCGTGCACGAGAACAATTTTTAATTTGAAGTTAAAACGCGCTTTAAATTAAAATTGGATATGCCGACTAATTGGAATATACATATAATGCAGGAAGACGTTTGTGGTTTCTTTGACAGTAAATAATATATTCTTATACATATATTCTTATACAATAGGCGATTAAACGCGTTAAAATAATTAGAATTGCAGATTTGCACTTTATTTCTCTTGACAGGTGAATGTCAATTGAAGAGCACGCATCACGAGGCAGAATGCAAATCCGACAGATCCTAGGCGTGTGTCATCGCTTGCTAGAACTAATTGTGAGAGGAATATCACTGTTAGTTGCCTTTATCAGAGGCCCGGCAGAATCTCAACCACCCATCAAGGATTTAACTCTCCTGCACAGCGCAACCACTTTAGCGTTAAAAATTCGAAACAGACAAGTAAGTACCTACGTAAGAGTAAGTTTTACTCTTTGTACTCTGGAATGTTTAATCAATTTTGACAGCTTGCTTTTGATAAGTTTCCACCGGTTATCTTCTTGCAGTCAATCGTTTTGAATTATTTGATAACAAAGTGAAGTTCTATTTGTGAATTAATCCTATGATTAGTGTAGCACTGCAATGCTTATCTTAAACATAATAAATATAAAAACAGCTCGCATACGAGAAACGTATTTTTTCTATGTTTTTCATCTTTTATTAAATTGTTTCTTTGAAGTATAAAAAAACTGACTCTGCGTTGCTATAAATATATATGTTAATAAAGTGACTGTTAAGCCTTATTAACTACCTAGACGACACACTTTCGCCTATGTCGGCTAAGCTGATCACGTAACTGCTTATGATTCACAGTTAACTTCGGAAGATGTGGTAACTTCGTATATAGAAAGAATAAAAGAGATCCAACCAATACTCAACTGTGTAGTCGCGGAACGCTTTGAGGAAGCTCTCAAAGAAGCGAGAAAATGCGACGAACTGTTAAAATCTCAGGACGCTCCGTCCGTGGAGTTTCTGGCGAAAGAGAAACCATTGTTTGGCATACCCTTTACCACCAAGGTAACTTTTGATTCTTATTTTATTTATTCCTTAATTTCATTAGAGGTGATAGATCAGAGAACGATTAGATTATCGTCTTTTGTCACCTATTAACATAATTATGTATGTGATTATAATCTAAGGATACCATTTGTATTATTGCATTGCAGGACTGCATTGGGATCGAAAACATGCAGCAAACGGCCGGTCTAGTTGTGCGTAAGAACATCATTATTGAAAAAGACGCAGAGGTGATAAAATTAATGAAGTCAGCTGGAGCCATACCTCTGGCGTTGACAAATGTTTCAGAGCTGGCAATGTGGTGGGAAAGTAGTAATTGTCTATTTGGCACCACCAAAAATCCCTACAATACAAGGTACGACTCTTACATCATCAGTATCATACAATATATAATCAGTTACATCATAATATTGATTAAAAACATAGTTATTTATCGAAACTTTATCGAAAGAAAAATATGCTTGAGAAAATCAAATTAATTTTATTTTATTTTAATAAGCAATTAAATCATAATAAATAATGGTAAAATATAATTATTGAATTTAATTTAATGTTCGATATATATATTATAAATGTACCAATGTATAGGTAGCAATTACGCAATTTCTTCAATATATATTATAACTCGAATCCTTGAATTCTTATAACTCGAAGTGTACGACAGAAATCATAACAAGATTTAACCCTACAGGAACTAATTATTTCATCGTTATCCACTTTCAGACATATTGTAGGCGGTTCTTCAGGTGGTGAAGGCTGTTTACAAGCAGCAGCTGGATCACCGGTTGGAATTGGCTCGGATATTGGTGGCTCTATTCGTATGCCGGCGTTCTTCAATGGGATTTTTGGTCATAAGCCAACTAAGGGTGAGAAAGATTGAGGCCTTGAATAACGCACATGTTTCTTGTTATCAACGTGTCGTGAAAATATCACATTTTTATTACAGGAATTGTCTCGAATGATGGTCAATATCCTAGTACACACAGCTATGACCAAGATCAATTACTCGCCATTGGACCAATGTGTAGATTCACGCAAGATTTAACGTTAATTCTTAAAATTATCGCAGATAAAAATGCTGACTTATTGAAGTTAAATCAGAAAGTGGACATTTCGAAAATCAAGGCAAGTTGATTTAATATTGAAATAAAAATACTTAATTATTTTTTCTTGAATCTAATTGTACTTTGTATACGCATGCTTTTGCAGCGAAATATCAGGGTTAATAGTTTGTCATATGATAACCAGGAAACTATATTTCTGTGTGACTTTAGCTTTATTATATGGAGGACGATGGTGGTCAGTACCTAATTTCGCCAGTGGATCCAGAGATAAAAGCCGCTATGAGAAGAGTGGTGAATTATTTCGAGAAAGCGCACAAAATTAAAGCCACGAAATTAAACATAAAGATGTTAAAAAAGAGCACAGCCCTCTGGTTGGCGAACATGGCGTGCAAGGACGAGAAAGATTTTTCATATGAGCTAACCAATAGGAAAGGTCAACTTAATCTCTGGTTAGAAGTCATTAAGTGGATGTTATTTATGAGCAATCACACTTTGATCGCTCTTGTCACTGCCATATTCGAAAAATTCGGCATAAAACGTGGAAGTGAAAAACATGTACGACTTATGCAACAGAGTAAAGATCTTTATCAAGAATTCAAGGTACCGTTGCGTTGCTTCTTTATGTTGAAAGATTTTTTAATATCAAAATATACCTTGAATGTTACTGTTGTTGCATATACTTTTGCATATATAGAAATATACGCGATGTTTTGTATTCCTTATATTTTTTAAGGATATTTTGGGAGAAGACGGTGTGTTCTTGTATCCAACACATCCAACTGCAGCTCCAATGCATCATGAACCGTTGTGTAAACCGTTTAATTTTTCTTACACTGCAATCATTAATGTGTTAGGCCTACCGGCTACGGCTTGTCCACTAGGTTTAAATAAACAAGGACTTCCCATTGGAATACAAGTGTGTATTGGTATACGATATTCCTATACAAAATTAAGGGAGTGTCTTATTTGTACTTTATACAATACGTTTTAATCGTATAGGTTGTAGCAGGACTTTATCAAGATCATTTGACTTTTGCTATTGCGGAAGAATTGGAACGAGGTTTCGGAGGATGGGTACCACCGGCAATAGTAGCTTGACGTCAATACTGTCATAGACAATAAGTCTATGAATGACACACATAAAGCCTCATCTTACCAAACCCTGCCATCTTTCTCTTGCAAAGTATTACATTTATATTAAAGATTTTCATGTATGTAAACACTATCGAGATAAAGTGCAAATTATACATGAATATATACGTATTTTATATATATATATATATATTTATATATACGTATATATATATATATATATACGTATATATAAAACAAACACACATACATACATACATATACATACAACATAAATTGTACATATATACATATTATATATTTGTACATACATACGTAGGTACGTATTGTGTGTTTGATTTAAGCGTATACACTTAAATATTTTTTTTTAATAATAGAGTTATAAAGAAATGCTTTTGAATAAAAGTTATTTTATTTAAGGAGGTTCGAGCATTACTTGTGTCAAAAATGCGATTGAAATAAATGTCATTACAACGATCTCGAATTATATGCAATATTAGTATAATGAATTGTGGATGCTACTTACGTGCTATATTCTTCGTAAATTATTAGCGTATAGAATATTAACAAACATATACTAGGGTATGAGAGCGTCAACGACTCGGGAATCGCTTATTTGGCCAACATTATCAGTTAGAACATGTCACTTTGTGACAATAAGCTTTCTATACTCGAAAGCCATCGTAGAGCCTTAATTTTTTTATATGATTTACATAAACACTTTACACAAATAATCGCAAAACTTGAGCAATATTGACCGTATAGTTTTTCTGTAATATTATTCAGAATTTGACCACTTTAGTCTACCCTTATGGAGAAAGTCGCTCCGAGGTAGATTATCACTGGTTTAGTACACACTTAGCCACCTGAGGACTTTGAAAAACTAGCATTTGATAGATGAAACATCAAGGATTGTGTAAAGACTTTAAAAATCGGACTTTACCGTGTGGATTGAAGGCTATACTGTCACAAAGTTTAGATCCTAGCCTAGAATGTTGGATAATAAGCGATTCCCGAGTCGTTGACGCTCTCATACACCGGCCTATGTTTGTTAATATTCTATACACTAATAATTTACGAAGAATATAGCACGTAAGTAACATCCACAATTCATTATACTAATATTGCAAATAATTCGGGATCGCTGTAATGACATTTATTTCAATCGCATTTTTGACTCACAAGTAATGCTCGAACCTCCTTAAGAAGACAAAGTTTTAATTTTTTTAATAACAAATGACAATAGGGTAAAAAATAATACTTTATTGCACATTATTAAATTTGTTATAAAATACCTTACATAATTGTTATAAAATAAATATATTATTTTATTTAAAAATTGAAACTGTCATTAAAAACATAAAAAATTGAAAACTTTTATTTATTATATGTATAATTATCAGACAAATCATTATATAGATCTTAAACAAAATAACTTTTATTTGAAAATTTTTATTATTTAAAAAGATAACAGTCAAATACATTTATAATATATGTATACGATATATGATATGTATAATGTAGGTATATAATAAATGTATGTATATGATATGTATGTATTTGATAATATATGTAGGTATATGATATACATATATGATTATATATGTATATATATATACACACACGTAAATAATACATACATATATGCTCGATATGCATTTAATATGAAATTTCTTATACAATATTTGATATTCCGTAAGTTTCATGATGCATAGTAAGTTTATATAGTACGATTATGTGTTGTGACTTGCATTTATGAAATTCCAAGGAAACATTGGTATTACAATATCTAAACAAGAGAATGTGTATCAATCTTGTTACCAATTGCTTATTACGATTCCTTAAAAAATAATTAATGATTAATGTTGCGATATTAATATAGCTAATCGTACTGATGGTATTACCTAATTCAACATAAAATAAGAACATCGCCACGTATACATACGCGCGCTCTTACATGAGAATAACGGAAAATTTAATTCCAAAAATGAGACATTAAATATCTATATGACAGGGAAAATGTATGTATACAAAATGCATGTATACATATTCAATTTTATGTTGAAGTATTTATATTGGATTGCAGTATTTATATACCTCAGACTTCTATGTAGAGTTTTCTATTTTCATACGTGAGGTATGCGAAATCAGATGGTAGCAGGGTGTTTCTGGTAATATGTGATAAGACATTCGATGTTATTTGAGACATGTATTGATGTTGAGAATTTATATATATATATTTTATCTACTGAGAGAAATAAATTTTTATTACATTATTTCATCACAATTATATCCTCCTCATATTTATTGTTCTTTTTTTTTTAGCATTACTGACATGCTGAATAACATAAACTATTTTATTAATATGGATATTTCCATAAAGATAATTTTATAGCTTAATTAAATACTTTTACATGTAGTATGAATGAAAGAAGTGCAGATTGTAAGTTGCCGCGTTTAAAATATAATTTTAAGTTAAATATATAACATTATATCACATCGCGTTAAAATTATTGTACATACATTTAGATGCAGTGTATAATAAATCACGTCTTAGGGCCAGTTTTTCAATAGTCGCTTAACTTTAATTT
This sequence comes from Leptothorax acervorum, assembly GCA_035220615.1. NCBI lineage: Eukaryota > Metazoa > Arthropoda > Insecta > Hymenoptera > Formicidae > Leptothorax > Leptothorax acervorum. Next base: position 47,216 of record JASTWQ010000074.1, read on the forward strand.
TAGCTTAACTCACTCTTCGTCTCTTTCTAACTATTCCTTTCAGAAAAAGACGAAAAGTGAGTTTAGCTAAACTTCAGTTTAAATGACTATTGAAAAACTGGCCCTTAGAATTCTACAAATTTTGCTATCTTCATGTTACATAACTTATTACGTAAAACGCAAATACGCAAAAAAATTTATTGACGAGATAAACAGTCATTGGAAGAATAAATTTCAGTATATGTTTAAAATACAGTCGAGTAAACTGAGAAAAATGTATTTTAATTCATAGATGCTATTTAAAGCATCTATGTATGATGTTTAAAAAAATATAAATTGTATCGAAAATATGTATTTGTTTTCTCCTAGGTATGAAACGCTAACTCGATAAGACTGCACTATTCGTAAATATATGATATTTATGTGTGTGTTTCATGAAACCTTTCATGCTCATTCAATCTTCAACTCTCGTAATTGCAAATAAAAAAGCACTTGACTAATCAACCGTTAGAAATTTTAAAAAATACCTGATTCCTGCATGTATTAAAATATGTAAAAAATGATCATGAAATACCACGAACAGCCCTTATCGTTCTATTGCAGCCTCTTTGTTACTAATTAAATTAATTGTTTTAGGAAGAGCTGCCTATATATAATTTGTAAAACAGGTACCACAGTTTCAACACAATTGTCATAATTAAGTTAAACATACATAATGTAAGAATCGCAAAACCATAAAAATAGAATATATCGTGCTCTTTTTTGTAAACTTTAATTCAAATTTAATATTTTTGCACGTTTTGTAAGTACAGTTTAAGGATAAAAACGTTCGAGGACTTTTCAGTGCGCTTTTAATACTCATTTCTAATGGTATTAGGATCAGTATAATAATTTCACTTTCTGGTTTTATACATTCCAAGAAAGCGGAAATCCGCAACCAAAAAAAGCACCGAACCAAATTACATTTAGGAGAAATAGTCTACAAAAAAATCTGCTGCTATTGTCGATAAAATTACGATATCCCGAGACTATTCGAGCCACAGATTTGCATCGCTTATAAAAAATTCCTTCAGTAGGAAGAGACAAATTTCTATCCAGGAAGCATTATAAGTTACTTAGATCTACGGAGATCGGCATTACGTTATGAGATTCGTTTTTTCCGACGGCGTTTCACTGTTGCCGATGGCGATGAGAGCTTTTCCTTCCAATCTATTGTCTAACGAGTTGTCCTTGCTGCTCTCGCTGCACGACCTGCTTGGGATCATCTCGAACTCGTTCAAGTTGATGTCCGCGTCGAGGAACGCCAAGTCATTCGTATCTCTGGGCTGATCCGTTCCATCGTCGGGATGGAACCGCGTCTCGTCTGTGTTTCCGTTACTGATTCGTACATGTAATTGTTCCTCAACGCTGTCCTCGCCGTTTCTTGTCGCAAATCCCGTCGTCTCGTTTTGTTTGTTCGATCGCTTATTTATAACATTTAGCTCTACATCCATCTGCGTCGCCCTCCCGAAGGAGTACTTCACGAGATCGTCAGAGTTGTTCAAGGATGTTTTGTCCGCGTTCATCGAGACGTTCGGGCCATCATCGCTCCTCTGACGGTTTCCGTTTGCGGTTTCCGATCCGTCTCGAAGGTTGGCCGGTTCTTGCATGTCGTCGTGACGCTCTTTTCCCTTTTTGGCGGCGGCGGCGAGCTCGGCCTCTTTCATCGCCGAGTGGATGACCGGCTCGGCCCACAATCCCGGGTTGAAGGCTGGCCCCGTTCCACCGAGCTCCGCCGGCAGGATGTCCGTCGGCAGGTGTTCGTGAAGCGTGCTGAGATTGTTGCCGTGCAGATAGATCTGTGAGGAGAGGAAGGATAACATTTTTTTTTGTGCTTGGCGCGCGGTTATCTGTATAACGAGTCTAAACAATAATTTGTGTAGCCATTTATGCATTTTCCCGAAGGTACCGATTTACTGGGACGTTCACCTTATATTCTATGTTTTTATTGCAGATTACGTTGCACTGCACAAGCAACAGAAATCAATTATATTATCTCTTCTACACAGAATGAAAGAACATTCTTGATTTGAAAATATCTTTAGTTTCAACGTGGAAATCTTGAAATAACATATATTGTGTTATTATATAATATTAAACGAAGAAAACTTGCTTGATTGAAGCATTTATATAGTTCAACCAAGAAAAAAATGGATAATCTTGCTTATATACGAAACAACTATAATCTTCTTATAAGAATTTTAACTTTTTATTTCTCAACATTTTTTTCTTGGTTCATTGAAGCAAGTTTTCTTCGTTTAATATAATAACGTAATATAATCTTATTTCAAGATTTCCACGTTGAAACTAAAGATATTTTCAAATCAAGAATATTCTTTTTTCTGTGTAGGTATGATAAAAACTGGATAGTATCTAAATCGGAGCTAAATTGACGGAGCCTAGTTGATCCGCTTACATGCGGATATACCTAATAATAAATTCTTCACTGTTAATCCAAGTGTTATTTTTACACACATAAACGTCTAAAAATGACACATTTGACTGAAGCGCTTTATACATGTTCCTTCATGTAATAAATTATACATCATTTAACACGTTCAATCGTATTAAATTAAAAGTTAATACGTTCAATCGTGTTAAATGACGTGATTTAAAACGGCAAGAAATGTGTACGAAGAGCAGTTAAAATAACACACTTGTATTTGCAGTGTTTTCTTACGATAAATGCCAATAAAATTTCACAGTTAAGTATTATAGTTATCTTTTGTCGCGTGCATCGAAGCACGATTATAATTACGTAGCATATCAGAAATTTTTATTTTTATGCATCGCTTATGTATGTCTCACCTTATTCCGCGTCTTCTCGTCCAAAAATGGCTTCACCAGGGCCAGAGTCGCTTGGACGTAGAGCGGCGCCGAGAGGAAGTGTATCGCCTTGAATCGGGCAGGAAATCGCCCACGTAGAGCAGCTATTAGGTTTCGCAGAGCCGCTGCCCCCAGTGCGCCGCCCTGCCGTAACGAGAATCCGCTCCAGTCTACCACGGCGACGAAACCGGATTGCTGAAAAAAAAAGAAAGGAACGTAGGTCATCGTTAGGGCGTTCAGGCGGGGTGTAATAATGCCAGCGTGGAAGTGGACGCCGAGTCTAGACTGGTCGTCTAGATTTAGCTGAATGAATCGACACTAGTTGCCGTTGATTGAATTCAAAAGGCCTCGTTAGAGGTACGTTGTCGTCGAACTTCGAAAATATTAATATAAAAATGTTCACATCCAAAAGTGACGTGAATTAATACTGAACTTATATTTTTATATTATAGTATTTTATAATATTGAACTTGTTTCTTACTCGCTATTACTATTTTCATTATGTTTGTATTATAATATTTTATAGTATTAAACTCATATTATTGAAGAATTTATATTTTTATGATTACATGGTTTGGTTCTGTGCCAAACATGGCAGAGAAGCTATATATCCGTGATTTTCAGATAAAGTAAGCTCTTAAAAAAATCGTTGCTTTAATTAAAAACATAACGAAAGCAGTCACTTTATAATAACTGATCTCGTGGGATAAACGATCTACTAATAAATGATGAGTGTTGCACCTGATTTCGAGGATCTTGAATAAGTATTTCCAGAACTAAGAAGAGCGCTCGTTGAACGGACAATGCGGGCACGGCTACGGGATCCCATTGCGACGCTAAAATAATCAGCACGCATCTGCCTTTCCTATGTTGATTCACGATAAAACATAAAACAACAAAATTAATAAAACATATATATTGATTCACGATGAAACAATAAAATTATAAGATAATTGACTAATAAGTATCGCACAAATAAACTTTTGTTTTATCCACGTTATTAAACAATTGAGAAAAAGAAGATTTTTGCTTTCTTCCTAAAAAGCTCAGATTACCAGAAGCACTTATGAAATAGCCCGATTAAGAGTATGCTTGCGTTCGTGTAAAAAAAATATGTCGTGTTATTTATGCGCAGAATGAAGCTTCGTTAGTCACGCATTTTCCGGCACGTACGTGGCGCGTGCCGATAGCGGCGGTAAAGGATAAGAATAAATTAGCAATGCATCCGTCACAAGCTGGCTTGGCTGCAAGAGATTATTGTACGTACCTGTCACGCGCGGGCAGGACACCCGGTATGCCCGCGCGAAGCGCGCGCTGCAACGCCGGGTCCCGGGCGGTGAGATTGCCGAAGATATCCTGGCGATGCGTTATTTGTGCTTGATAAGCGGCTATCAGGGCCGCCGCCTGCTCGGTGCGGTACTTCCGGGCTAGCAGGAAGCGCGTGATATATTCGTCCGTGCAATGCTCCAGGTCTAGGAACAGCAGACGGAAACCGTCATTGATCGTCATTGTGATGCTACTCACGATCGGAAGTAATTCGAATGCGAATAATCCCCGGAAGTGTATGCGTCATACGCCGAACATACTAATATTCTTTTTCAATCGTCGACAGTGTCTACTTTTCGCGTTTTCACAATTAATTGAACATCACTATAACACTTTCACAGAAGCGGCTACAGATATCTTCAGTTAACTGGACAATATAGAATAGTTAGATTTTCATAATGCTTTGTCTCACGTTCATTTTATTGCTGTGAGCTGCCCAGAACGGTACTCGTAATCTGATCTTGTATTTAAGATTGTTTTAAGTAGGTACTATCTCAAGAAATTATGCGATCGTTTCATTGACTAAATGAATTCTTGACATTGACTAAATGAAGACCGCCTAAAACCAGACGTAAGACGATCTTAAATATAAAATCTTAAATATATAAAATTAAATATAAAATAAAAATTATTTTACTTTGTGTTATATAGCTCTTTATTTATCAAATGTACTATTTAAATTATTAATAAGACAAAAAAAATCCGCGTTATAATAAACAGGAAAGCTTTGATAACAGAAAAGGGTACTTAACTCCTTCGAAGGAAAGGATATCAGATTCCTCTCACGAGAACTGAAGTTTTAACGCCAAACCGATAGATTTGTTTAAATGTTGGAATTACATGCTTACAATTAGATCATGTTTTTACATAGATGCGATAAATTGGCAGTCATACGCTTGCAATTTCATCTTACCTACATTCGGCATTTGTCGAAGTATAGACCTGACAGTCTTGATAGCCAACTTTTTATCACGTTTATCGAACCTGCCTCCCTCTTCATAAATGCTACGAGCCAAGCTGCTGCGACCGCGGGCGGAATCGCACCACATATATTCGCAGTACTCGGCCATTCTGCTCCCCTTTCCGGAGACACGCGTCAATGATCTGAATTTCTGAAACATTACACAAATAAAATATTTTCTCGTCGCTCAAATTTTTCATCGTTTTAAAATGCGTGATAATATTTCCTCAATATCGATTTCTAACATTGGGGAATCGAAGCATTCAGCTCAAAATCTGACGAGAAATCTGATGTCGAAAGTTCACAAATGAAAAACTTGAACTTGCGATACAAATATGTTAACCTTAATGTTAATTTTAATATTTTTAATGCAGTTAAGTTAATCGTAATCTTAAATAGGAAAATCAATTCGAGGCGAAAACGAAGTCGACTATTGAAAAAACGCGGTTTATTCCTAGTGAGAAAATATATGCGCGCGGAAACACTTATCACGGAGTCGCTGATGTTCTGTTCAGTTTTTATTTCCGATTCATTAATTGCCGAATTTACGTGACATCTCACCGGGACGGTAGGAGAACCCGGGGCATAACGGGACCATGGGGTATAATGGGATATGGTCGATATCTTTTTACAGAGATGCTATCATGTAACGAAATGTATGGAAATTATTGCTCTTAGATGTCTCTACCCGTGTGCTGTTATTAGTTTTCATATAATTTTTAACTGAAAAATGCTACAAATTATTTAATGCGTTTGCTATGTTCTCCGCGACTGAGTTACATTTCTTTGATACATTTACATATGGTAAGCAATGATAAAATTCTATTTTTTATTACCGTAAGTATATTTACGGTATTAAACAATCTTTTCTTGTTAATTTAGTAAAGTGTCTGTGCAATATCGATTATCTGCGATTTATATTACCTAAAGTAAACTTATGCACTGAGGCATAACGGGAAATTGGACATGGGGCATGATGCCTTGTGTTCTTAAAATGTTTTTTTTTTTTTACACGCTATTAGTATATGCCTATGTTATGTTGCGCAATATATTGATGCCAAAGGTTATTACACCAAATTTTTATTTTTACTTACATTTTAATAAGAAAAAAATGTACACTGTAAGAAAAGTATTAGTAATAAATAATTATTATTAATTATAGCGAATTCGGTTGGACGCACCAGTTTGCACTCAGTGCACATTAAAGCCGTCGTACACAAATCAACGTAAAATGTATGTTTAATATAAACGGGTTAAGTCACGAAATCCTTAATATTTTTTATTGTACTATTTGGTAAAATATTGGGCATTTTATCAGTCGAAATATTTGCATTTTACTTTAAATATTAGAGATTAAATCAGTGTACAACGGCTTTAATGTGCACTGATTGTGAGTGCGCACTGACGCGTCCAATCGAATTCGCTATTAAACATGCAATAATACATTCCTACATATATTGCGTGTTCTAATAAATCACTTTTAAGAAGTTTTGAACATTAATAAACAAGTTTTGTGAGGGATTCCATTATGCCCCGCATAAAATCCGTAATAAGGTTGACTCAGGTTTTCAAAAAAACAGCAATTTCGTACCCTTTCAAACTATTCTTTTGTAGTAAAACTTGTATTTTTCTTATAGGGGACATTTCAAAGAATATTTTAGTGCAGAAAAAGTTCATTTATTTATTTTTAATATGTTGTAAACTTGACTAAACCTTAGCGTTTCCGTTGCCCCGGGTTCCCCTACGTTTTATTTTTTATTATTAACGAGACGACAGACAATGAACGCGCGTACGAACTACGAACGACGCGCGAGGAGAAACGTACGTCCGCTGGCAAAAGCGCGGCGACGCGCTCTGAATCATACGTGGTGCGTCGCTCGACTACACATCGGGCAACAAAGAGAACGTGTGTAACGTCCGATGGCTGATTCGCGAAGTGGCCTATGTAGCTAGGAGCCGCTCCCACTGAATAAATATAACGCTCGATTTATCTCGTGAACGTTTCTCGCTCAAAAAGCGATAATTTGCGATTTCGCGCTTCTCAATGCCGGGAGATAATGCGAAATAACGAGCGATTTCGTATTCGTCAACTGGAGGATAAATTGAATCCGAAAAGTATCTGGGCGAAGGATGAGAATAGCGTAAAATAAATCAAAGCGTGATGAGAGCCGGACTCGAAAGATCTCATTTCGCGTCTCGCTTTTTCCTCACGTTAACTGCAGCGATGCCTAGAGCATTGCCCCAAGGATGATTCACAGGCGATCGTCCTTGCATGAATCGCGTCATGCGAGCGTTCTTTCGACCGGTTTGGCTAATTATTTCGCGAAAGTTTCGCATGACCTTGCAACGGGCGGGCGAGCGAGCGAGCGATCGATCGATTCGCGATCCCTTGCACTTTCCAAGCGGCCAGCCCGTCGAGGCACGGTAGAACCGATCACCTCGGGACACGACAAATTATTATTAATGGTACAAATTGGTACAAAATAGGTATACTAAATAATCTGATAGGTCTGGTTTGATTTTGCTGATTTGGTTCTGCTAGCCTCTAGAGGTGATAAAATACTGATTTTTGTTAATGTAGCGCAAAGTATTGTAGAGACATCGCGGCTACGACATTCGATTTGAAAATAAAGCTGAAAACGTTCATGTTTCTTCAAGAGAATCGGAATGGAAGAAGATTATTTCATTTTCAGTTTAATAAACTGTACAATTTTGATAATAAATAATAATTGACACTAATGAGCGCAGTAAAATGAACTAATGAAAGCCAAGATAACCCGCGAATGTTGATGAATGAAACTGAGAACAGTCGGTATCCTGACCGGTGAGTCGGAGCCGGTTTCTCAGAAACGGTACTTAAGCGTATCGTAAGTTAAGAACGTAATCCATCATAGTTGTTGCCTGCATGCGTATCATAGGCCGGTATTTTCATGGTCGGATCTTATTTCAAGACCGTCTTTTAAATAATGTCTTAAGACGCTAATACGGCTATGCGATTGGTTCATAACATCTTAAGATTGTACTTAAGATGGTCTTATAAATATAAGACTCGACTATGAATACCGGTCATAGGCCAGTATTCATAGTCTATATTCTTATATTTAAGACCGTCTTAAGTTCAATCTTAAAATGTCATGAACCAATCACAGAGCCGTATTAGCGTCTTAAGACATTACTTAAGACGGTCTTGAAATAAGATCCGACTATGAATACCGGCAATAGAGTCTTCTTATCGCAGATCACTGATCTCGAATTCTTGATATATCGCAGAGATATTCCATACAAAACCGAACTATTTCGATAAATTGCTAATTATGTGTGTGTGTATTCGATTAATAGATATCTGATCGAGAGGATAAATAGAAATCTACAATAATAGAAAGCAATATCAGCTAAAACAGGACTGCGTGTCTAATTCATGCCATTACGTCACATTTATTTCTGTCTCGGTGAAGTTTATCGAACCGATAATTATTTCCTCGGCAAACGCGGTAGGACCGTGCGCACCGGCATGCAAATTAAAAGCGACGAAGAAAGAAGAAAAACAGACAGTAATCAGCTCCGAAGAGTTAAGAAAAATAACGTAAGGACAAAGTTTCGATGGAAGCGAGAAAAATTGGCGTAGAAGAAAAGAAGATAAAAGAAAAGACGCAAAATATACCGTACTTACAGCGTAAACAGAGGCTCTTGTGTATATAAATCCCGGAAGGAGGAGGAACTTCTGATTTTCTGTAATCGGGAAGTGGCGGACACGCGAATGAAGGATGAAATCGGCGATGCACCTTGCGCGTCCAAGCGAACTGTGGCGCGCAATGAAGAGTCACTTCGACTCGCGGCGCGGCGGCCGATTCGTTCGAAAGTGTCAGAGCGTTGAGAAATACGAGACGGAGAGCGAGGGGTAATAACCACAACGGGATTATACGGTGCGAGAGAGGAAAAAAGAAACGGGACGAAAAGAGAGAAAGAGAGAGAGAGAGAGAGAGAGAGAGAGAGAGAGAGAGAGAGAGAGAGAGCTGGCGAATGGGGCAGAGATGGAGAGAGAGGTAGCAAAAGAGAGAGGAAAGCCCGAAGCCGGTTACCGATTTGCCGCTGACTCACCGCTCCGTGGCCTCCGTGTTCTCCTTACACCCCCGTTATTGTGATCTCGTCGTTGCGATTTCCGAAAACTTGGTCGTAGTTCACTATATGAGGAGTACTTCGCGTTGCGCGCGGCTGGCGCCGTGATTATCGACGAGCGGAACATCGTCGGGGCGACCGCGACGTGAGTGGGTGCCGGGTGGCCGAATTGACTTAACTTCGAATCGCGAATCGAAAGATTGTCTCGTGGCATCTTTAGGATTTTTATGTAGTTCGTGAAATTTTCCCACAAGTCTGGCCATTTTTTGCTAAGAAAAAACTTTTTTTGAATTGGATTTCAAAAGATAAAATATTAAGTAGAGATTATGTGTGAAATATTGTCCGCATGATCTTGCGTCAAAATAATTATTTTTACACATATTTTACATATGCATATACACACACACACACACACACATATGTATATACATGGGTATAACAAGACCCATGAGACAAACTTTAAGAGATGGTATATAGGTCTCACCAAAAGAATCAATTTTTGTTAAGGAACCCATGTCCTCCGACACATCCTTAAGGAGCTACGTTCTGATATGTATGTACATACATCAACTCCAGTCGATACTAAGAAGGAGTTAATTGAGATCATGAGAGCTTTTGATCAAATCAGGAACAGTATTAAAATATTCGAAGCAGTAAAAAATTCAATACTACACAGATATGATAAATATAATCAGGTGCAAGGCAGACACTTTGAACACCTTCTGTAATAAAATGTGTAAATAAAATTTTATTTAAAAAATAGCAAAAAATACAAAGATAAAATTAAGACACGTGTGGATTAGATAAGGCACGTGTGGATAGGATAATTTTATATTTGTAGTTTTTGCTATTTTTTTTAAATTTTATACATATTTTATTACAGAAGGTGTTCAAAGTGCCTGCCTTGCACCTGATTATATTTATCGTATCTATGTAGCATAGAATTTTTCTTATAAATAAAGATATATATATATATATATATATATATAATTCTATATTATAAGACTACTTTTTATAATTATTGAAATAATTACTGAAGCTTTTCTAATCATGTGAACAATGATATGAACAATGAGGTAAGAGTATAATTAATAATTCAAATTAATAATTCAAATAAAATTCAAATATATAATTAAATATTATAAAGACAGATGAATTTTCATGAAAAATTGAATATAGATGAACCAGATAAATTCTTGCTTCGAGTAATAGTCGCACGTTCTACGTCGTGCATGAAATATTGCGCATAAAAATTTGCATACTGCATTCGCAAAACAACATGTCATTAGCAGCGTCTAATTGATCTACAGACGCGTAGAAAATTACCAGATGTCCATCATCAAACCTTCATTGTTGTACAATAGCGCGCGAAAAAGTAATAACGCGTCTCAATTGCTCCAGAAACGCAGAAGCTTGATGTAGCTTTTCGCCAACTGTTCGATGCGCGCATTCCTTTGTACAATATATACGGACGATATGCACAATGCGATGCAATGCGGATAAGGAACGAACGCAAAGTAGAGTGCCGCTAACGTAAAGCGCCGCGTAATGCAAACTATAATACTCGTAAATCTAAAACCGCTTCGCTATCGCGGCACAAATATACCTTGTGCTTCAACCGTGCTTTAATTGTATTCTCGGCTAACAGTTGAACGATCGCACCGTAATCTATGGTGTTAACATATTTTCAAGCATGTGTAGTTTATGTATTAAGATTTTGCGTGCTCTTCTATTTGTATATATCTGAAAACAAAATTAACGACCGTATAGTACCATCTCCCTTGCTCAGTTTTGAAACAGCTTTGGATAGTTTTGTGAATGTATTTTGTGTTAAAAATTAAGCATATGTTTCTCGCATTGTTTCGACGACCATTCCCGTTGCTCAGTTTTAAAATACCGAACGTGTAAAATTGTATAATTAGATTAGGAGATGTATTAAAAATTAAACATGTTTCTCGCGTTGCTTCAAAAGTAAGTTGCGCATGTAGTTTATATATGTATCAAGCGACACGGTAGCGTCGTGACCTCAAAATACATATAAATACTTAATTTTGCATTACGTTTCTATTCGTATACCTGAAAATAAATTAATGACTGCCATTCCCATGTTGCTCAATTTTGAAATAGCATAAAATTGTGGAATTGGATTAGGAGGTGCATTAAAAATTAAGCATGTTTCTCGTGTTGCTTCAGGAATAAGACTCCATTGGCGTCTATCTATGGACACGCGATATGTAGTATGTATTCAAGTATGCATGACTCAACCGTATGTCAACTCGTGTGCTAGTCACCGATTGCAAAATCTTGACTCTTCTCGTCGGTATCGTCGAATCGCTTATTGGGATTATTGGTTTGGGAATGCGCGCGCGCGCGCGAAAGTAACGTAATCCGCGTGTAATTGTGTCAAGCGTCATAATAGCGAGACTGAAGAATGCACACATTATATGTAGATAAACGGCAGCGACCTTCCCGATAACTTTTGTCGAGTAATCCGGTACTCTATGTTAGCCGAAGTAACTGTAACAAAACTGTACTCGCAAAACAGGAATAAAAGCAAGATGCAATTTTCCGAATTTCACCGATACGTTTCTGTAACGATTTTGCAATCGTTCTTCCTCTGTGCGGAAGTCGTTCGGCTTTGTCTGAAACGCGCTTTCGTATTCGTGTGACGCGTGACGATGCAATAGTAGGTACATGCATATCACACGTCTGTGCGAGGAAGAAGTTACGTAATGTATAACGGTAAAAACGCCGTATGGTAGCAATAAGAAGTTGCCTGTTTCTTCCATTCGCGCAGTGAGCGTCTACTCCTCCATTCGTTCGTTGCAAGTTCAGTAATTAGCACGTAAAAAATATCCTGTAATCTGCGCAACTTATTTAGTCATACGTGAAACATTTTAGACGTAGAAATTTAAGTTGGGTCATTTAAAAAATTTCGTATATTATTTAATGGACAGCTATATAGAAATAGCGGCCGTATGTATGTAAAACTGTATATAAATTAAACAGTTCTTTTAATAAAAAATAAAACAAGACTTTTAAATGTATGTGTGTGTAGAGATTTAGCGTAACGCTAAAGAGTAAAATAAACAGAAAATCTAATTTTTTTAATTTAAATGTGAACTATTAGATATATTATATTATATAAAATGTGTAAAAAAATAAGCGGTATATGTACATACATTATAATCAATATGAATATTATCAAGCAAAAATAGGGTAGATATATAAAATTACTCCAATTTATAAGAAGAGTACTAAAAAATTCTGCCCATAGACTTCCGGCAATTACACAAAATAAATGTGGTATCTTATAATAGGGGACTTTTCTCTATATATTTACCCAAAAATAAATATTATTTATTATTTATGTTTACAATAAATACCTTATTTCTCTCTTTTTCTATCTCTGTCTTTCTTTTTGTTTTTCTCTTATTCTCTTCCTGTTTCTCTTTCTCTCTATCTTCCTCTTTTTTTTAAAAACAGCCGAGAATGCCAAAAATAATTTTAAAGAATTAGAAATAGCCCTATATCTCAAAATTTGCGGAAATTAGTGCAACCACGGGCATTTATCAAAAAATTCAAAATTTTCTTAAAAAAGAACCTCTTTACCAATTATCGTCAAATTCAATGATAAAATAAGGAAACAATATGCAAATTTCTAATTTGCACACTATTTTATTATATTGGCAATTTTTTTCTAATTTTGTTATATTCGTCAGTCTTTTCTACCCCTATTTCATATACTATTCTTTAATATTTGGTTAATTTGTTCTTGAGTTATAGTTTTTTAAAATTTCGGGGAATCTGTACATAGGACAATGTGCAAGTTTCTTATTTGCACACTATTTTATAATATTGGCAATTTTTCTAATTCTATTATATCCTTCAGTCTTTTCTACCCCTATTTTATATATACTTCTTTAAGATTTGGTTAATCAATTCTTGAGTTATAGAAATTTCGGTAAATTTGGCACATACACACACACATACGGACATTTTTTAAAATTGCGATTTTTTGACGTTTTACAACATTCTAAACACATTGACAGCGGCAACTAAAAAAAAAATTTTTTTTTACGAAAACAAAGCTTCCTCTATGAGGAAGCAAAAATCTGAGAAAAAAACGTCAGATATAAAAATAATTAAAATATTTACCAATCAGGGAGAAATTACTACATAGTAAAGTCTAAAATATAAATTATCTAGTACAAGAATTTTGAAAAGAATTAAATACATTGTAAAATTTGTCGGATCTAAACGTAAATAAATCGGACAATATATAACTATCTAAATTATAGCTTTAAAGATATTTCTTTTTTTATTTACGAGATACGCCGCGGTCATTCGAAATGCTAATAATGTTCTTAATGTCAACGCTACACCTCGTTTTGTACAAACCGTGTTATCACCCCAAAGGGGCTCCGTTAAATGAGCGCCGATAAAACGGCGATATTACTCACGTAACCGGCATTAGAGCCGGTGATGGGGACCGATCGATTTCCGTGTCGGTTTACATCGCTTCTATAGTTGTTCTTTCACTGTGTACACGTAGGCATGTTTCATGTGTACCTAGCTGCCCTACGAGTGACACTACGTGTTAAAAAATGTCGCAAAATGTAATTAAAAGAGAGCTATTTAAAGAAGAATAGCCTTTCACACGACATTTCCAGAGCGAGCACATGCAAATATGTACGAAACTTTTCGTAAAAAAGGAAAGAAATTATAATGTAGATATGTGTCGCTTTTAACCATACACCTACAAATCTCTTAGTTTCGCTGACCTTTTTTACAGCCATAGCTGAACGTTTCTGTGTGGTTTCACTTTCACCAATTTTGCCTGATTGCAACACGCGCAACCGCGCATTGCAATGTAATACAATAAATTTTATGACGTTATTATAAAAATTGTTCGAAAAGTACTGGTGCAAATTTTACTATGGCTGCTCTAGATGATAATTTCAGACGGACTAAAAAATTGCAGCCTTGAATGTCCACTAATAAAGACCTGACTCCGTGTGATCCGAAAAAAACGGTCATTGAAATATCTACCGGAAATATTATACGATACGTACCTTGATGCTGAAATCAAAAGTGTATAACCAAATATGAAAATTTATGCATATTTACACGGATATATTTTATATGTGTATATACATAAATATGTATACATTTTTCATATTTTATATATATCACATACTTTTTCTTTCAATATAAATATATATATAAATATACAGATATATCTAAACTTTCACCATTCTTTTACAATTAAAAAATAACAATTTTTAAGATACGTCGTTATAGCAAATGAGCGGTATATTGTATGCATAGATATCGCTCATTTGCTATAACAAAATATATATGCATATATTTTTTTAATAAATAAAAGGTCAAGGACTCTCGAAAATTTAAACAAACAAGTAAAGGGCACTGAGAGTCGACGCGGTTCTTGATGCGTTGAAATATCAGATTACTGATTTATTAATTCATTGTACATTCAATCCGGATTGTTTATATTTTTTTATATTTATATAATATTTACATACGATTTATACGTATTTATTCGAAGAAGTAGCGGTAGAAGATCGTCAAGATCACATCGATGACGAAAACCATTGCAAAAGTTACTGCGAGACTTAACACGCTATAATAGGCTTGCGAGAGAAACTTTCGTAGGACTTTCTTACTTTGCACTACACGTCGCAGCGGACGAGCGAGCGATTTTGGAGGATCGTCAGAAGCACAGATGAACCGGGAATCACACCACGATATCAGGAACACCGCACGTTCGGTCGCGGGGATTGATCGCGGCCTGACGATTATTGCCGGCGCATTGCCGTCGGGAATTCCCGCGTCGCGTTCCGCGGATTTGCGCGCGTGCCGATTCAACCGCTACGTGCGCGCATCAACCGTCGAGGAAACACCGCTCGAAACTCGAAACGTTCGCCGCCGCGAAGAGACGTCAGGTAGAGGGATTGTTCCCACCATTCGATCGTCCCCGCCACTCCGGTTGGCGGACCACGTGACTGCCGCGACAGACTCGAGGACTCGAGCCTTAGATCCAACGAAAATCATTAATTCTTTTTTTACTTCTAACACATCTTTTCTTTCTGTTGACCTTCTTCTTGCAATCTTTCTAAGCTCTTTAAATAAGATTAAATAAAAACAATTATAAATTATATTGTAGAATTTTACATTTGTATTTATAGAATAATATTCTATTTGTTGTGGAATATTGAAGTTATATTCTCCGCAGTCTTATTGCCCGCGCAGCAACAAATGCTAAATGTTGGTAGCTCCGCGACATGGCAAGCGAAGCAATTTGATAAATTTCATATTACAAATGTCTATAAATTATTTAATTAACTTGGAGACAATTTAGAGACATTTATATTATTTTCTTTATATCAATCCTGTTCTTTTTCAGAGTATGGAATGGCGCTCGGAGAAGAGCCCGAGAACGCATGGAGCTCGGTTGAATACGCGCACCACTGACAATGTGACGTCACGTGACGCTTGCGCGCTACTGCGCACGCGCGAAAAATCCCCCGTCCGGCATCGTTGCGCGATTCGAAATATGCGGAGGACGCGACACGGCCGACGCGACTGGAACTGGACGCGACTGAAAGCCGCCGCTCGATGAATACAATGACAGATTGACCGTGGTGGTTCAGGGCCGTGACAACGAAGCCGGGTAAACAAACCGAAGGTAATTGTCCGTCCGCTCGGCACGGCGAATCAATAAAAGAATATTATCACCTTCAACCATCAACCAATTGTCACCTCAGTATTGTACCTGCGTTGGTCACACGAGATTATGTTAATCTATGTTAAACAGTCATCGGGTGAATAATTGCGGGTGAATAACAGTACGAATAAAGCACAATTGACACAGAATTTGCAACGTGTCAGTCATTAGTATTACGTATCTTGTATTATTCCGTATAATTCGTTAATTTGACATCTCGACTCGTTTCTTGTTTAAGGTAAATATATGTGTATATTATATAATTGCGCTCGATAATATATTTATTTTTATATTTCTTAACAGTTTACTTTAAACAGCTTATTGTTAGTTGGCTCCTTATGGCCTCGCATTCGCTCGTGTTATTAAGGTGGTACCTCCACGAAATCGTTTTTTTTCAAGAATTTATTAAAACTTGGCGTACACATTATTAGATATGGTATCTAAACATCTGTGTGCAAGTTAAATGAGATTTATCATCCCTAAGCCGAGATATTTACATTTGAAATTGGCATGATTTACATGTAATCCATGTACAAAACATAAATCAACGTCACGTTTTTAATTCTACCGTCAAAACTACGTATAGGAATTGAATAAAAAACGAGAGAATGCTAGAGAGGGATTATACGAATATTCTGAAAAAAATAGAGAGTAATTTACCATCTAGTTTTGAAGATATCGCCTTGAGAAGCATGACATTTTTGGTATTATTAGATACATAAGATGTCAATATATCGATATATCGCATATCTGACAGCATGTATGGTCTGTATACGTAACCTGTTCCGTGTGTTGGTGCACAGCGCGGACAGTTCTAGCAAAAAGTTTACTCCCATCGGCGTGACAAAAACAGTTAACAAAAGAAGCTTTGCATGGAACGAAACTTTTGGTCGAGGTTGTCGCGGAGGTACCACCTTAATAATTCTTTCTACTTAAATAATATAAATCAATAAAATAATATTTGAAGCAATTTGAAGTCAGTTGTTTTTGTAAATTGGCTGTAAATTAGCATTCTGTTCGCACACTGTTCATGTTTTTCAAAAGTAATGGCTTCTCGTGAATAGAATTCTACTTAGATTTGATTTTTTTATTTGATTTTATCACTTCGCAAAATTTAGATATTATAAAATTTTAGTGTTTTCTGCGATGTTCTGGAGAATTATAACTAGATTAAGTAAGAAACAATTTAATGCCGAAAAGCAATCAGAGAAGTTTGAAATTGTTTACCATTTAATATTTTTTTCTCTGTTAATAACGTCAGACTCTGTATATCTTGTCGCTGCAATAAAGTTCTGCCGAGAAACTTCATTGCCGACGAAGTATTATTATGCGGTTTTAGCATTATCGACTGTTCTGATAACACGAATGTGTGCTGTATGAATATTCAAATCTATACCAAGTCATCAAATTTTTTTTATCACGGATTATTTATTCAGATTTCAGATTTTTATATCCTTATCAAAGAAAAGGAAGTAAAAATGATACAAAAAAAGCGATAATAAAATTCTTTAAAATTTTATATTAAAAGCTTCTTAAACTAAGATTTTCTATTTTATACATATATAATTAAAGTTTTATAAAGAAATATTTAACAAATAACAGAAATGCATGCAATCTTTTCTCTGTACCAGGCGTGCGCATGGAATACGATTGGAGCCGGGAGGAATAAAAGCAAAAGACCACAATAATTCTTAAAATATATGGGATATGTTTGCGTGTAATTGTGTGTGTAAAAAAGTGTTTATTTAATCCAGTTAATTTTTTACGCTGAACAATATCAGAATCATCAGGCGTATCAGGAATTATTGTTTTACGAATAAAAGTGATATCACGAAGTTACATTCGTGGATAACGTAAGATACAGCTCAGATGAGACTTTTGTCATCATCTTCATTTGTATGTTAGAATCACTATAGTATACTGTCGAAACTTGCAAACTTTCTTTTTCGATTTGCATTTAATTTCAAACGGTATATATGTATTTGGCCACGTATAGTATTTTCCAACAGGTAAATCCTTTTCATGTTTAAATAAGTTTATGAACAACATAATGGTTTGAACAGTATTTTTCGACTTTGACCGAGACTCAACGAAGAATGATCTGTTTTGCGCTTATACTTAAACTATAATTTGTTAATTTTTTATTTGAGTACTTTTGTGCGCAACTTTGCAGCAAAAATTAAAATAGAAAGAGAAGATCGATCTCTTTTTTAATCGCACCATTTTAAATGCGTGTTTAAGTATTTGGGTCAAAACCACTGTAAAACTCGAAAATAAAGCATCTTTTTTTTTTGGTGGAAGAAAAAGTAGGAGGATAATTATATTCGAGAATGTTCTTAACCATGTATTGAAGTATTCACACAAATTTTTTTATTGCAAAATAATAAAAAATAGCGGCGCGGGAGCCGTTCCCGCTAATTTCAGGGCACGCAGCATAACTCAAACAATTTTCATTTTTTTCACTCCAAATTTATACCACATCTTAAAAACAACATTCCACAGTGAAAGACGTAGCGGATTTTCGATAAGTTGAAATTTAGATTTTATATGTACGAATTAGTACCCATTTTTTAGGTCAAAAATCGAACTTTAAATTCAAATGACCACCAATTAATCAAAAATTAATATTTTCAAAATCCCCTACGTCTTTCACTAGATATACTCATGCAGATTATAGAAAAATTTTTTATTTTGTTCCATCTTAATTTTTACGACACTTGTACTGCGTGCCGCGGAGCGCCTGAAATTAAACGAGACTGGCGGGAACGGCTTCTGCGCCGCTATTTTTTATTATTTTGCAATAAAAAAATTTGTGTGAATACTTTAATACATAGTTAAGAACATTCTCGAATATAATTATCCTCCTACTTTTTCTTCCACCAAAAAAAAAATCGCAAAAAGACGCTTCATTTTCGAGTTTTACAGTGGTGTTACCCCTTAAGTATTTTGGTCAAAACCAAATATTCTATCGAGATCTATTATGTATTATGTGTCCTATACTATTTTTGGATAACTTATAGTGTTTTTCATTGGCAGAACTGGTGCGCACTCATTGTCAGTGCACATTAAGGCCGTTGAACACTAATTTAATCTCTAATATTTAAGGAGGGTGATTGCTCAAATCAAAATGATAAGAATTAGTTCAAATCTATGGAAGATATTCGTTTATGGGAATCTGTCGTCCATACCAAAATTGAAGACAATTGTCTACATGGTTGTCGAGTAATTAATTATTAAATTATTCATTTTTGCTATGTCGCCCGTGTATAAGAGTACCTATATCAAAATGATAAGAATTAGTATTAAAATTTATACAGGATATTCGTCTATGGAAATCTGTCATCCATGCCAAAGTTGAAAACAATAATTAATAACTCGACAACCATGCAGACAATTGTCTTCAACTTTGGCATGGATGACTTATTCCCATAGATGAATATCCTCCATAAATTTGAACTAATTCTTATCATTTTTTTTTAGCTGATTTTGAGCAACCACTTGAAGATAATTGTTTGCATGGTTGTCAAGTAATTAATTATTGAAATTATACTCTTATACATCGGGCGAAACATTATACATAACTTATACATAGCAAAAATATTAAAAGTGCAAGCAACGCGCCAACGCGTAAGTACGAGCAATGCGAACACACCTCTAAATTTTCCCCTCTTGCCGCGCCGCCTGCAGCTCAGCGGGACCCTAGCCAACCTCCTTAAAGTAAAATGCAAATATTTCGACTAATAAAATACCCAATACTTATTTTACCATAGTACAATAAAGAATATTGAGGATTTCAGTGATTTAACCTGTTTTTATTAAACATACACTTTACGTTGATTTGTGTACAACGGCTTTAATGTGCACTGAGTGCGCACTAGTTCTGCCAATGAAAAACGCTATTATATTACTACTTGTGATACAGTTTTTATAAATAATAAAGCTAGGTAATACCACGGCCGATATTTCGAGCAATATTAGGATGTTAATAAAATACTAAGTATAAAATTTAAATTTTAATCATCAAGCCATTGATGATAATCATTTATTAATAACTTATAAATACTCATAGATAAGACCTTCCTAATATTTACAGATAATAATTTATAAATATTCATTATTATAAACATTTTCTGCATAGAGACTGAAAATATTAATAATTAATACCTATTTTTCAAGTTTTTATAGAGGACAACGAATAATTATCAGGCAAAGATTTCCCTGTATTACGCTAAATTTTTACGCAATATTGATAATGGTTTTAATATAAAAAAATCCTTCAGATTGTGTAAAATATGTGAATATCTTCGATTTATTATCTTCGAGAAATTTTTATCTCTTATAAGCAAGCATTTTTCTGACTTATTTTGTATCATATACACAAATATAATGTATGCGAGACTCATAGCGGCTGCTACTCGTTTATAGCTTTAGTTGCAAGTCATTACGAAGTGAATTGTATTAACTTGCGCTCCAACATGATGAGAAAAATATCTGTTATTTGTATCCGGGAGCAGAGATCCGGAGAATTATATAATCTGTGATATATACTGACCTCTCAACGTATATCACCCGTACAAGGATTTTTTAGACATCTTCAATATATCATATCATTTGTTGACGTTGCGATAGTTATTAAATCGGTCTTTAAAAGAAATAACACGTAAAGAAAAAATTTGCTACAGTAGCAAAACTTTTAGCTCTCGCTGCAAAAAATGTTAGCTGTCCCTATAGTAGCAAATTTCTTTTTTACGTGATATTTGTTGATTATATTCACAACGTTAACAAATTTGTTGTGAATAACGTATTGTGTAACATTACATGTATAACAAATTGTATTTGATTACATTTCTACTGGTGGGATTGTGTATATTCTATTTAATATCGCTATTCTATTCACTTTATTGATTTTGATTTCATTATTTTAATTCGACGAAGATTGATATAATATAGACTTACAACGCGTGCATTATTTATTAATTACTTAATAATTATTTTTAGAACTTACCGAAAATTCGATATAGCTTGCGTGCTGTAATTTTACATATAAATGTTTCTTAAACCGGAATATAGTAGGAATTTTATTGCGATATTGCAAAATATGGAATATCTTCCCTCCAAAATAATCCAAATGCAGCTTTTAAAAATGTTTCTTCCAATAGACAATTAAAAAAATTTTTTATCTCTTTTTTATTTCAATTATTATTCAAATTATTCTCTTGTTAAAAGTTTAATTTTTCTCTGTTTACCGTTTATTTTTTTTTCTAATTTTCAATTTCAATTATCAAACTTTAAAAAATTGTCTCAGTTCGTTTGCTTTATACGTTTTAATTATATTAATATCGAAAATCACCTCCCAAATTAGCTCAACGATCTTTTGGGAATCGTCTTTTTATATTTGCTAACATCGCGCGAAGTTTTTCCGTCAGCCCGCGTTGCGCTTCTCCTAGCGAATAGAAAGAAGATAATTCTCGTTAGCCTTGATAGACTAAATCGTAGGAACGGCAAGCGCTACAGTTCCCGCGCTCAACAATCGTGTAATTCTCGACCCGGCTGGTGCATTCGCGCATCGTCGATCGTGGTAAGCGCATCATTGTCGTCGTGGTCGCGTCTTCGTCTCGTCGCGCTGACGCTGATAAACGCGTATACGGCAATCGCGAAACACACTACAGCTGACGCGTCCGCGACCCGTCTCGACCCGAAGCTTAATCACGGTCAGACGCGACATTGACGCAACGTCATTCCGCTGATAATCGCCGACGTATCGCACCGACGCTGCTATCGAACTTTTAATAGTACGCGCCGGTTCAGTGCGGGCAGTCGGTCGGTGGAGTCGGTGTTCGATCGTCAGTGCGCATCCGACGGCCGCGACTTTGACACGCGAGCATTGCAGGGGAGTGGTCATTATCGGCGACGTAATAAGCGAGGTAATGTAGATGCAAATTGCCTCTAGAAACGAGCCAAACGCTCCTTATTCTTCCATAGCAACATTATTAAATCTATTGCGAGATATCGCGCTCATATATAAAATTCAGTATTGATTACATTACCATTTTGTTGATTACATTAACATTTTGTTGATTCAACTTGCTCTTTATCATCCTTCTGTTTGTCTTGGATATCATCGGACAGCATCTATATTGGAAATTAGAATACCTGTATGAAAATAGAGTATATTTATTATTTTCCGAGTTTCATTAACATAAAAGATACGCGCGCGTGTAGCTTCAATAATTACAAAAAGTGTTATTGCTTTTATATTCATATTACATCTATATTATCATTATATTAACGATTATTACGATATATGAAGCATATAAAAACGAGTTAATATCAAAAAATGTCTTTCCAAACTCAGCTTCTCTCTACATTTGTCGCAAAAAATTATTACGATATACGAAGTGTACAAAAGCAAGTGTCGAAGAATTTTCTTCTAAACTTCTTTTTGTACTTGTGAAAATTTGTTCAGCCAACACCTAAGAACGATGTCGATAACACGCAGCCTTTATCATCTTATTATCATAATAAAGGGTTATTAGGTGCGATCAAAGTGTTTCGCGTATGACCGCCAAAGTGTGGCGGTCATTTATGTAACGGCCCGGCAAAATTGTCGGGCGATTAAAAAATTTACATGCGATTGTTACCCATGCCGTATTGTTACGGTCAAGGTTGCCAATAGGAAACCGTATCCTCGCCATATAACCGTATACGAGCGTCGTGTAGCATAGGATTTCGTGGTTCAACAACCGGTTATTTCCCGGCTAAAATTTCCCGCTGCGAGAATACGATCGCATCCGTGTGCATTTCGATACGGCGAAAGATTGCAGATATATATATGATTCGTTGTTGTTGAAATCACGGAAGAGATACCGTTGAATCGAGAAGTTAAATAACCGCTCTGAGGAGCACTCGTCTGCATCATCTCGCACGCGAAAGACACAGAATGGGTGAGTGAATTGCGAAACGTTATCTAAGAGCCTAATTCTCTCGCTCTCAATAGTAGTACGTGACTTTAAGATAACGTTTAACTAACGTTATTGAAATCTATGTTTGGAAATCTTTCTCTTTAATTGTACAAATATGTACACAAATACTTTTGTCTGACGATTTGGACACAAAATTGTTCCAAAAGTAATATGCACAGTTATATTCATTAAGATTTTGAAAAAGAATTGAATACGAAGCAACTTAATTCGTTCGTTTGCTGTTGACCTTTTAGCTATTATGTGTTATAAATTATGCTTATTTTATATAGATTACAGGATTATGTAAATGAAAGCAATTCTGCAGAGTCACATTTATGAACAACCGGTATTGCTTCAATCAAAACATTCTTTAAGACGTCAGCAGCTGCAGTTTATTAAAAATTAATATTTTGCTCTAGTTATACGAAATAATTTCAAATTGAACGAATATCTTGTTATTGAAACTTAATTAATCTCGTGAAGATAAAATTTTCCTAAAACCACGAAGAAAATTTTATATTAAATTTTACTATGGTATCGCACCAACTGCGGACCATCAAGGAGTACAAGTTTAAATGCTATAGTCTTATAGTAAAATTGTTATGACCATAGCATTTAATGCTATAATTATACTCCTTGATGGTCCGCATGAGTTGGTGCGACACCATAGTAAAATTTAATATAAAATTTTCTCCGTGTCTGTTTATTAAATAGATTTGCTTACACTGAGGGTCTGGTTCTTATAGGCGAGTATACTCTCAGTTTAATTAACTTAATTGGTCTACGTATCAAGGGCACATATTAGATAATAGATTGTGCCAGTTTCAATACTAAAAACACGCATATTTATAACTTACAACATTATTATATAATTATAATAAGTAAATTATAATGTAATAAAATATTAAATAATTTACATATAATGATATTAAATATAATTTATTAAATAATTAATGAATAATAAATAGATAGCAATATTAAAATAAATAAAGTATTAGTATTTAGTATTAAAGTATTAGTATTAGTAGCGTTATTAATGCTAAAATGTATAAAACATATATTAAAATATACGTATACCTACATATAGAAATGTACGCATGCATAGAAAATTATAATAAAGTTTTGAAATCTAACACGAATGGACCGCCTAAAATGTTCGTATTTCTTTAAATACGAAACTGATAATTAATACACGTATCTAAATAAAAAGTCGTGATTGTCAAACTGCTGCTCTAAGTTATACCTTATATTCAGGCTGAACGAAGCAAATACCAAATCATGCACAGAATACCTCAAATTGCAAAGTTTAAAAAGGTCAATAAAATGTTAAAATATATATAACTATAATTAAGAAAAATTATTTTTTTTACGAAACTTTATTCTATCTTATTTCATCTCCTAGTTGTTAATATTTGTACGTGCATGGAAAAGAAAATGATATTGTACACTTTAACAGCATAATTAACAACAATCTAATTAAAAATAATCTTATTAATTTAATAATAATAAAAAAAAACAAAAACGTTATGCTTTTGTTTTATTGTTATTTGTTTTATTAATATTGAATTATAATAAAATTATATTAATAAGTTCTACACTGTGAAAAACACTTTAAAAAGAGAGAGATCGCCGAAATGGTGTTTATTAAAAAAGATAACACTATTAATTTACAGAAGGACACTGACAACCTTCCAGTGATATACGACAAAATAATAAAGGAGGAGGGTCCCTAAGGCCTGTTTTCGACACCTCTCAAAATTGGACCAAAATGGCTGGAATCACTTCCTTATACCCTTGGAAGTAAATTCAGTCAATTCCAGCCTAAACGGAAGTATTTAGAGTGTACACTTCAAGTATACATGGTGCATCAGCGCGCCCGTATCAAGCATTTCTTTGGAAAACTAAGCGTTTTTGAGATAAATGTTTCAGATAAAAGTTGTATGGTTTCAAGGGGGACATAAAATGGTGTCATTGGTTTGACCTTGGATAGTCATTTGAAGGTCACGTGAATGTCGATTTCAATATTTTATATAGAACCCCCTAGCTACAAGATATGTAAAAATAGGGGGGGTTCTATATAAAATATTGAAATCGACATTCACGTGACCTTCAAATGACTATCCAAGGTCAAACCAATGACACCATTTTATGTCCCCCTTGAAACCATACAACTTTTATCTGAAACATTTTTCTCAAAAACGCTTAGTTTTCCAAAGAAATGCTTGATACGGGCGCGCTGATGCACCATGTATACTTGAAGTATACACTCTAAATACTTCCGTTTAGGCTGGAATTGACTAAATTTACTTCCAAGGGTATAAGGAAGTAATTCCAGCCATTTTGGTCCAATTTTGAGAGGTGCCGAAAACAGGCCTTAGGGACCCTCCTTCTTTAATGTAAACGCTTTCGGTTACCTCTGCCTTTGTTTTTCACTCAGTCGTCCGTTGTCATCTGAGGTGAACGCACCACCGAACACCACATTTGTTAATATGACTCTTCAATTGTTTTTTACCTTTCGACATACAAAACATGTAAGCGGGGCTCTCTTTGCTTCTTTATTATAATTCTTCTTATTATACTCCTTCTGTATTATACTTTAGTTCGTAAAACTCATTACTTATTATACTCTTTTTGTATTTTAATTCGTAGACTCATTGCTGCCACATTGTGTACAATGAAGTGTTTTGCAAGCGTTTAATTGTAATGTACGCACTTGATAAGGACCGGAATCTCGGTTGAAACGCGTTGTGCTTATTAAATAAAGACTGCCAGTTCGGTCGAAGTAAAGGATTTTGTTCATTATATTAATAAGATTATTTTCAATTAGACTGCTGTTAGCTAGTGCTGTTAACATCAATTTTTTTCCATGTTGATACAGATATTGATACGTCGTGACTCGTGACAGACGATTTTATACAACTATAGTACTTCAGTATTTTATATTACTGCTCTCGCTGCTTCATCGTACTAATGCGCACGTTTGTTGAATTTGACAGAATTTCATCAAGATGCCACTTCTAAACACCCTGTTCCATTTGGTCAATCTGGCGGCTTACAGCTTCACGATATATTATGCCTTTAATGTATTGTACATCCCTTTCCTCGCAAACAAGTACAGCGAATTTGAGCCTGGCCAATTCAAGTATTTAACGATGTGGGATGTGGTAAGTAGTATTTTTATTTTAGTCGTAATTAAACTTGCTCTCTCATCTCTTCTTACAAAGGACATGTCACAACTGTCCGAAACCAATTCTCCTTGAAATATATTGTTATACACAAAAATCTAAGAAACACGTATTTTTTTATACGTGCCCATTTTGAGATTTAAGGGATGAAACAACCCCCCTCTTCCTTATTATCATTAAAATGGTAAAATATATAAAAAAAAATTTAAGTTTATAAAACTTTTATGGTTTTTTATGTACAGTTAAGTTATGAAGTACATAAAAAAATCATAAAAGTTTTATAAACATTTTTTTATATTACCGTTTTGATGATAATTTAAGCGTTACCTTTAAGGAGTTGTTTTACCTCTTAAACTTTTAAATAGGCACGTATAAAAGATACATGTCTCTTAAAATTTATGTTTAACAATATCTTTCAAGGAGAACCAAATCGATTCCGGACAGTTGTAACATGTCCTTTGTTAGATAAAATATCAGATACAAGCATATAATATATAACAAGTGTGTGTATTATTTATTATAGAAATTATAAAATATTATAAAATATACGAAATGTAAAATACATATATAAACTACATAAAATATGTTTTAAAATAAGAATAGTTAACAGAACGATAAAAAGAGCAATTTCTACGTAGCACGTACTTTTTAAATAATATCCCAATTACGTTATAACTTTTATACATAGC
This sequence comes from Leptothorax acervorum, assembly GCA_035220615.1. Classification (NCBI taxonomy): domain Eukaryota; kingdom Metazoa; phylum Arthropoda; class Insecta; order Hymenoptera; family Formicidae; genus Leptothorax; species Leptothorax acervorum. The sequence continues at coordinate 74,047 of JASTWQ010000074.1, forward strand.
ACAAATTTGTTTTAGTGTTTTAAATGAAATAAATTTTTGTTAATATCTTATGAAAAATGGCATAGTCCCTGTTTGCTTGATATTTTATGTACCAGAAACTAACAATAAGTATAATAAGTATATAAAAGTTATAACGTAAATGGGATATTATTTAAAAAGTATTTGCTGTGTAGAAACTGCTCTTTTTATTGTTCTCTTAGCTATTCTTATTACAAAACGTATTTTATGTAGTTTATATATTCATTTTACTATTTTACATTTTGTATATTTTATAATATTTTATAATATCTATAATAAATAATACATACACTTGTTATATATTATATGCTTGTATCTGATCTTTTAACCAACAAAAAACATGTTATAACTGTTCGGAATCGATTTAGTTCTCCTTGAAATATATTAAACATTTAAACACATAAATTTTAAAAGACACGCATTTTTTATACGTGCCTATGCCTATTTTAAAGTTTAAGAGGTGAAACAACTCCTTAAAGATAACGCGTAAATTATCATCGAAACGGTAAGATATATAAGAAAATGTTTAAGTTTCTAAAACTTTTATGGTTTTTTATGTACTTTATAACTGTACCTATTTAGATTTTTCAAAAATATATTATAGCGATGTAATTAATTATTATTAGATATTACATATATAAATTGAAATTTTCACTTTTAATTACTCTTAACATACAATACGTTCCTGTACAATAAAAGTTTCTAAAACTTCAGGAACACCTTAAAAAAACATTTTTTTTTGCGTTATGAATATTTTTTATGTGTAGCCGAATTGTAAAACTGACCGGCAACGTTAGAGATATAAATATCGTTGTCATTTTCTACCTAGATTGGTCAATCAGAGCTTGAAATGGAGATTGAATAATTCTTATATGGAGTAAGCTCCCATATATCAAATCTATCAAATTTTTTGTGCAGTCAATTAATTCATCGAATCGATTGTTTGAGTTCTGCTCGTGACATACATACATACATATACATATATGCGACTGGGTTTTTTAGCTTCTTTGACGTCGATCGTTGTAAGTTATACAATGTAAAGCAACAACAAACTTTTTCGAATACAGATACAATGAGGTCTTTGTTAAATAACATCTCTTTTTGTGGCTGCAAATTTGACACGGCCACGATCGTCAACGTATGCATACAAAACATTGTGTCAGTGAATAAATACATATTAATGCTCTTTTCATTATTACTGTCATTGTGAAGTATGACTTCAGAAAAAGAAAATCACGTGAACTTGTATTATACTTACACAACATCGAATTAAGTTACTTTGTAAATTAACAACAAACTTTGTTGTACACAGCATGCTAAACGTTTGCGTACTACTTAGACACGTGTATAACTGTTAAAATATTAATTTTGACAATTTTCGACAAACCTGATTCTAATTGTTCTACATCGGTAAATAAATGTTATAATTTACATTTCTTTCTTTTCTCTTGCATTTTGCGTTTCGAATGAAAATGTATCTTGTGAAAATTGATCAAGATTTACAGACATTTATTAGTCCGCGAAATTGTTTGTCCAAATTGACAAACTATCAGTATCGTATTGTCTACTGATTTTTTTTTTTTCTTATAAAACAAGCATCGTGCAGATTGAGCCGTCTGTTCTTATCATGCTGATAGAGACGCTTGCGCAAACATATTTGAATATATAAACGCCACTTAAGAAGTTGATTGAGAAAAACTGCAGATAGCTGAGACTGTACTAGATTCCTTTTTTATTGACAAAATCTAGCAGCCGTGGTATGATAATTTCCTGCGAGGTTGAAATATTTCTTTGATAAGTTAGCTAGTTAGCGACAGAGAAAAAGGAAATTCTTTGCTACCTTTTGTTATCTTTAGCCACTATAAGCGCATTGGTATATTTAATCGCTAATACATAAAATAGGGCAGATTAGAACTAACAAGTCTTGATTTATAAGTCAATTGGATTATGTTTGCATCGGGTACGTGTTTCAGACTTAACAAAGGATGGAGAAATACCATTGTTCCTCCTTTACTATTGTGTCATCAACTTCGTGTAATTCCAAGTTTCTAGAAAGTCTAGACCTTGCTCAGAGCGTTATAAATTGGTCCCCCCCCCCCCTCTCTCTCTCTTCCTTCTTTCCTTTCTTCTATAAATCGTACGTTCCCCAGAAACAGCTTCGATAATAGAAAATAAATTAGATGAATCTTTATTGGTGCCGAAGAAATACGCATCCAGTATTTTTAAACATTAAAAATAGATAAGAAATATGAGAACAATAACAACTTAAAATCAATCAATCGTATCAAGCGTTTTCAAGTTTGAGTATCGGCGGCTCGAGGACGAGCTGGTGAACCGAGCATATAGGAGAGTCGCAAAGAAAGAAATCACGTAGTCCCTACACGAACGGTAGCTCGAAGAGATACGCCTTCATAAAAGCGGCATCTCCGCTCAAGGTCTATGAGTATAGCAGTGAAGAATAATACAGGAGAATAGGAGACCGATATCCGATCGGTGATCGATTCAAGCTGACTGCCTGCTGGAACGTCTGGAATCTGGAGCTTCTCAATTTACGGGTTCGCTCCGACTCCAGTATAAGCCGCATTCTTTCGAGTTTCCTCGTTGATCGCGAAGCCGGTGGGTCCTGAGACTCCTAAGGAAGATGGGGGAGTAGGGCGCCCAGGACATCTAAATCCACCACTGCCACCGTTCTCCCATCCGTCCTTTTCTCCTGAACGGCGCGGCGGCCGCCGCGTGAACCAGTGCCAAACGCACGCATGCTGCGGTCTTTTCTCCCTTCCCACGTTCCCACCCGCCGCTTTACTCCATTATCCGTCAGTAAGTCGCGGGCCGCCGAGACACGAGTGCGCTTCGAGGTGTACCCTGTGCTAACCACGTGAAACGCGGGTTTCGGTATCTCGCGCCCCGGCGAAAGAAAAATTAAAAAAAGAAAGAAAGAAAGAAAAGGCAAGAAGGGCAAGACGTCGCGCACATACCGACCGTTTTAAGAATCGAGGAGCGCGTTTTCCGCACCAAGTAAGGGTAGATCGATCGGTACCTCGAGACCTCGAGGTCGTGGAGAGACGGCCGTGCGTGGACCGATTAAAAATAGGGTTCTCTTTGTCTTTCATCCTCTCTCTCTCTCTCTCACTCGCTCTCTCTTTCTCTCTGTTTCTCTCGCTGTCGCGAGACGTACGGGCGTGCCGTTGGACGACGATAAAAGTAGAATCCGTTCCTCCTTCTCTACACGACTGCACGGCACGGCAGGCAAAGTGTTGCGCGATCTCGGCCTCGAGTTCGCGGATACCCCGGTGCCGTTCACGCGCGAGAGCGATCCCGCGTTCCGTACGCGCACACGCATACGTACGTACGCTACGGGGAGCGTGCCTTTTCCCGTATCCGACGGCCCCGGCCGGCGGAATGCGGATGAGAGCGACAGAGCGTCGCGACAACCCTTGCCGCGCGGTCAAGACGAGGTTAGGGTTAGGGTATCAGCGGACGCGCCGCGTCCGCGTCCCCAGAATCCCCGCTGCGCCCGGCGCGCGTCAGCCAGCGATCGCGGATGATCGCTGCTTGACGTTGTTGAGCGGGTAGATCTCGGCTGCTCCGTTGCTGCCTGGATTTCAATCGCATCATGATACGATGTTAGCGGGACGCACGTGGTGCGATCGTGATACCACGCTAAAATATTGTCTCGTAAATATAAAGGAGAAAGAAAAGAGGAAAAAAATATTTTGTAATATGTGACATACGAGTAATGCCGGGGTCTACAATGCGAGTCGTTGGGTCGTGGGTAGTGGGTCGTGGGAAGTTGACCAATCACAGTCAATTATCCTCCTCAAATTCGACTGCATGGTTGGTCAGTTTCTTGCGACTCGCGACTTAGCGACTCGCATGTGTAGACCCCGCATTAGAAGGATTCAAAATCCCGAGTTCCCACAAAGAGTGGGAATTAAGAGAGTGAACTTATTTGGGGTAAACATTGGAGAATCTCTTATTGACTTATTGTTAGCTAGCCTTCTTACGGACTCGTATTGGCCGCGATTTGAACTTTGCAATTTATCCATAAAAGTATTTATTTAGTCAGTTTTAAATGTGAGACTTAAGAACGCTAGAAAATCAAAATATTCAAAATTGCGGAAACCGGTTTAAACTTTTAAAAAATCTCGCTGATTGTCTCTTTTATTCTGATGGATTTGAATTGGCCGCGATTTGAACTTTCTGCGGTTTATCCATATATGAATCAATTTATTATTTAATAAATTTTTAATGTCAGACTTATATAAATGCTAGGAAATCAAAATTGCGGATTCCTAAAATAGGCATTATGGAGAAAACCGATTTAAACTTTTAAAAATCTCTCGCTGATCTGTCTCTTTTATTGTGGATTTGAATTGGCCGTGATTTCAACTTTCTATGATTTGTCCATAAACGAATCAATTATAATTTATTTAGTCAGTTTTAAATGTCAGATTAATGAACGCTAGGAAATAAAAATTGTCGATTCTTAAGAAGGGTGAGTTGGAAGAAAAACCGATTTAAACTTTTAAAAATCTCTTACTGATCTGTCTTTTTTATTGTGGACTCGCATTGGCCGCGATTTAAACTTTCTGCGGTTTATCAGTGAATGTGAGTCAATTATTATTTATTTAAAATATAAAATTCTTTTCTTCGCCAGTAATGATCAACAAGAAAGAATTATTTGACCAAACTGACGTTTAATATCGTGTTTACATCATGTAAAATGTGAAATGATGTAAACACGACATTAAACGTCAGTTTGGTGAATAATTCTTTCTTATTATTTATTTAATCAATTTTAAATGACAGACCTATAGACGACAAGAAATAAAAATTGCAGATTCTTAAAAATAGAGGAGATTGGTGTAAATTTTTGAAAATCTTTTACTGATCTATCCTTTTATTATTGATTTGCATTGTCCGCGAATTGAACTTCCTGCGGTTTATCCATAAACGAGTTAATTATTATTTATTTAACAAATTTTAAATGACATCTATGGACTATAGGAAATCAATATTGCGGATCTTAAAAAGGACGGGACGGGGAAGATCGGTATAAACTCTTAAAAATTTCTCACTCACCAGCTTCGTATTGCGGGTTTGTATATTAATTTAAATTTTTTACAGTTTATCTGTTTTTCTATTATTATCTATATTTACTCAATTTTAATTTATATAGGATACGCGGGAATCACAGTTTCTTTCCTATTTTAGAATTTATAGAATACTTAATTGCACTGTTGCTTTTAATTTTGCGGAAATTGCCGAGATCGTTATTGCAGTCTGAAGGAACAAGAAATGTAGTCAATACATTCGCAATTTATCTTCTAGCCTTTTGATCGAAGATCCAGTACCAATAGGTTGCTTAAAAGAAGATATATATGGTAGGAAGTTCAAGTCGTAATAAATCATTACGTCGTGAATATAACGAAAGTAATTTTAATAAATCATCGTATCACCGTCACACTCGTACGCGCCGTAAATGCCAAGACGGCACTTAATTTCTGACGTTGAAAGAAAGAGCTAATTGTAAGTGTCGATTTAAAAAGTTTTATACTTTTTAATTAAGTTGAAATATTCGTACGTTATGACAATTATTTCAAGAGAGACAAACGAAATCGTATGTCGCAACATGTCGTAAATTATCTTTTGATTGCCCTGTTTTAATTGAAAATAATATGTTTTGAATTATTGTTGATCCTCATTGGAAGAAAATATAACAGTTCGAACACAAAATGCCATTTTCTTTTTTGTGGAAAAACATACAGAAGAAGAACGACGGAAATTGAATAACACGTTAAATAATACTTTCTCTCTGTACGATACGAAACATCTATCCATTAGTCTGTACTGTTAATTATTATAGACTTAAAAAATATATAAAAATATAATTAGGCCCAATATATTTACAATCAAAGAAAGATTGCTTCAAGTGCCAAGATCAACTTTATAATTTTCGTACTTTCTTTCCAAAGACACTCCATTGTCTTTGTAAATTTAATTGTTATACTTTTCGCATTTTTAATCATTTTCCCGCTTATTTTATATTCAATTCTTTTTTTTATTTTTCCGGTATATTTTCGTAATGTTCCTTCGAGCTTTTCTTTTTAAATCTTCATTTTTAATCGAAACTTTTTCTCATATTTCCATTGGCTTCTCCACTAGGAAATTTGTCCACGTTCGCACTTGTCTGGTCTAACGTGCTCGTTAAACCGCATGCAATCGACAGACAGCAACACCACGAGTTGACAGCTTCTGTCGACAGCACGCGTATCCACAAACCTTTAACGGGAATGAGTATCGGACGACAGTGTATCGACAATCGTAGAGTAAATTCTGTCCTCTGGGGGTGGGTAATCACGTTCCAGATTCGTGAATTAAAAAGTCTCTGTCGCGCAAAGTGAGTTATGTAACGTAATATAGCCCGGCAACGGGTCACCTAATATTTCTTTGAACGCTCCGCAGTCCATATTAAATCCGTGAAAGGGCCTATATTAATTTTACGCTTCGATCGGTGGCACGGCTAAAAAAAAAAGGAAACGAGCTCACACCCACGAATAGGTGAGCCCCGATGACCCAGTAAAAATATAAGGCGATATTAGAGCTGAATTTGTCGAAGACCATAAACTGTCCATATACGCGTTGCACGTATGCACAAGCGCTTGTGCATTATTCAAGTGTTAGTTTACACAACGAGAGGTATAATCTAGTTTTAAACGTGTTTCTCTTTGAATAAGTTTTTTCCTTTCATCCTTAAGTCGGCAAACATTGCGTTCATTTTGATACTCGTTATTTTTATTATCTTTATCTGATTCATATTTCCTCTCTGGTTTTTTTTTATCCTCGCGCGACATTCAAATTCAATACTCGCTTAACATTCAATTCTCACAGTCAGTTGCAGTCTATCTTTCGTTTAGATCACCAAGAAAGGGTCTTCTTTTATAATTGCAGATGTTATAATGGCAAGATGACGTAAAAAAGTTTCGGTAAATTCAAACTAACACCGGTCTGTCGTGATACACTTTGCGCTTGCATAAAGTGCTTTTACCATTGCATAATGCGATTAGCAGGATCGCTTAAGGGAACGATAAAACGCGAACGCTTCTAAGCTATTGTTGTTACCTTTTATAGTTTCCACGTGACATAATGTTTCGTTTCCCGCTACTTCATGTACCGAGAGTGAGTATAAATCACCTTTCCTCGATTCCTCGCGAGAAGTAGTACAAGATAGAAATCAAGCGTGGAGATGTGAAGAAGTGAATGAATAATGGTGAGGTAATGAGAGGCTTCACACATTTTCTCGATTTTATGTTGAAAGGACGGGTTTATGTAACGATATATATGTATATTTCTGTACATAAAACGTATATATTTCCGATATCTATCTTAATATAATCGGGCGGATCTTATTTTCGGACAAGATCGTGTTTCGCTGAAACATGCACGCGCGCCTTAAAAATTCAATTAGGAAGAAGAAATTTCGACGACTTGATTTATGTAAATTACGTGAAACCAAATAAAAAGCAAGAAGAGAAAAGAGAGAGAGAGAGAGAGAGAGAGAGAGAGAGAGGGAGAGAGAGAAATTGCGCTATATACCTATTGTATAATACAAACATTTATAGTTGTGTTAGCGTTTTAGATTAATTAACGAAATCAAAGCATCTTGTTTTCTTGAGTTCTCGACTGTGTTATTTGGGATCTCTATTGATTATTATTTAAATTAATTCAAATGTAATTCAAAGCGATTCACTTTCAATTTCACAAACGGCTATTTTGTAAGCTTTCTTTGATGTGATTCACTTCTTTCTGTAATAATTAAAGAGTGACATCACATTGATTTCTTCGGTTATTTTTAGACTTATATATATATATATATATATATATATATATATATATATATATATATATATATATGTATACATATATATATATATATATGTATATATATATATATATATACATGTATATGTATACTGTATATACACACACATATATACATACATTTATGTACAGTTTAAATTTAAATAAATTTAAACTTGTTGCAAATACGGAGGAAAAAAAGTTGAGATTTGTTATGCACGTGGGGTCTTTTTTAACCAACTTTACTTAGTTAGTTACGTATAAATTATGTAACTCAGCTCTATACTCGCTTGCATAATGTACGCACGTGTTGGGAAATTATCAACTGAAACTTTCCATCTTCGAACTATCTTCCGTTTGCATATTTGTCACTCTTTCAACAATAATTCTCAATCTCGGTGGTACTTATATGATTCGGTTTCGGTATCGATTTCAACAAGTCGTATACAGGAATAAGAGTGTCCTTTGAAATTACACTGGTGCAAGCAAGAAAGGATTGTGTAAAAATAAAAATAAAATAAAAGAATTTTTTTATCTTCAATCTTTTGTGTACTCATATATTTCTCTGAAAATTAAATTCAAAATGCAGAACAAACAAAACTGTTACATGAATACCCATACACACACATGCACACACGTAGGTATATTGATGGATATACTTAAGTTTGAATATTTTTGAATAATTGTGTTTTTATTACAATCTATATTATTTTTGCAACTATTGATAATAAAAAATTAATTATTCTTATTTTTTCTACAACTATCAGTATAGACGGAATGTTTCCAAATTGGTCATCTTATTTCTATTGTTTAATCGCATTTCTTGGATCAATGAGTGAAAACAGATCGCAAGATACTACTATTTATCGCAGTCTTAAATTTTTATATAATCAGGCCCGGAATGTCCACGTCTATAATAAATGATTGCCGCGAGATTGCGCTTACAAAGTTCTTGCTCTCTCTCTCTCTGTCTCTATTTTCCATTACTGCAGCGATTTCTCTTGGTACGTATCGTTTTTCGTCAAGAGAAGATTTGTTAATAACCCAAGCGACTATCCGAGGGAGAATTTAAAAAAGTAATGTACGCCAAGAGATTGCTGCAATTAGAGCTGAAACTTCGCGGTAATGGAATATGCGGTTTTGAGAGAGCGAGGATTTGCAAGCACAGTTTAAACGGCCGTTTAGTAGGCACACTATCCCGGGGATTTGATTATGTAAAATTTTCCATAATCAGGTTTCACGTGCGGCTTTCAGTGCCCGCCGGGCACGGGAGTTCCAATGAGATCCTAACGATTCTAACATCGAGAAAATAATTTAGAAAGAGAAAAAAAATTATGAGATTGCCCCGCGAAAGAACGTGTATAACGCCGACGAGTGCGCGGGTCTTCCTGTTCTTGCTCTCGACGTCGCGGTCGCGCCACGGGTGTTCGTGTGGTCCCCCCTTCCCCCCCAAAAGAGATAATTAAAACGTTTCCAGACTTACTCGTGAACAGCTGTGAGATGCGAGAGGGCCTAGCGATCGGATTCCATGCCGTTACTTTTTTGCAGTACGCATTCGCGGTTTATTACGATTACACGTACACGATCGTGCCGCACAATGTCACGAGCGTGCACAACGCCTACGGTGGGAAGTTCAAGTTCCTAACGTTCTGGGATGCGGTTAGTATCGACGTTACAACAAAAACTGATTGCGCACCGTTTAATTGATGAAATTGCGATATCTTTGCCCATTGGTGTCGGTGACCCTATCACGTATGCACGCTGCACGCAAACGGGCACAAACGCATCCCACACACTTCCTGTATATCGATCCCTCTCTGGCTGTCACTGAGAGAGATCCCGTTATACGGCACTCGCTGAAGGAAACAGAACGAGATTTTCCACGTAACCGTTATTACGGTCGAATTTTTGATTCGGGAAATCCAGGCCAATACGTAAACGATAATGTAACGAGATCTCAATCTGTGGCGATCGTGATCCGCTTCAGGATACAACATCATTGGATCCGGAAGTCATTGTAACCAGACCTATTATTCAGATCTTATTATCTTGCAAAGTTCATTTTTCCTGTTTATATCCGCAAAGATTGTTACTTCCGCGGGAACAATTATTTGTACGTGATGCGTAATAAGATATTAATTTTTTTTATATATGTAGAAACATGTACAGTTTCCGGTGCGGCGATCATTAGCCAAGACATCATTCTTTCTTTCCCAGACACATTCATCCTGCTTTTTCTTCCTGTACTTCGCAAAAAAAAAGACAGAATTACTTATTGTATTTTCTATAGAGCAACAACGATTACAGGGCAACGAGAAACTCTAGTATTCTTCGCAAAAACCGATATTCTCTATAACGATCACAGATCTAGTATACGCAATATATCCTTATTGCCATGTTATGTAATAGTGAAAACCGACACGTCTATCTAGTAGATACCTGGTGATCGCAAAAATCACGAATAACGGTGATATAATATTCCTCAGATCAGCAACGTAGAAAACGAGACTATACTCATCATTAACGATTATCGGTGCAATCAGTAATTACAAAAGAATTTTTCTTTCAATGTAGCGTACATACATGGCCTAGTAATGACCGGAAAGCCAAACAAACCTTGTTAATTTGTAATGAATGGACAGAATGAAATGGAGACGAACACTATACTGTAACAGAAACCCGTCATTTTTGTTAGCGCAAAAAGTTAGTGCGAAAAAATATACACAAATATATGAACATGTAAAAATAAATATTATACGAAAAAAGACCAATAATTCAGGTCGGTTCGGTGTTTTTTGAATGTTTTTGGAATAATAAACTCTCGCATAATAATCAGTGCTTTTGAAAATTTATTAACTACACTTTCTAACATCAGTAACTGTGTATCTTTGCTTTTGAAGATTTTCAGGCAAATTTTTTTCATGGAAATCACCCCTCGTACCGACAGTTTCTGTGAATATACATGTATCGTGTAATCAATTAAATTTTTGGCTTTTTTTATAATGCTAATTTTTAGTATTATAAATTTATATTATTTTTACATTACGCGTGCTAATAAAAATGACTGATTTTTTTATAGTGTTTAAGTCATATATTCTGTGTCTATATTATCTTATTAAAAAATAACAATCAACAGATTGTCATCTGCTTTATTATGATAAAAAACGTTGCTTAATTTGAAGAGCTACGCAACTGTGTTACTTATTGTATTTTATTTAAAAAAATCTAGAGTACGTAGTAACAGAAATTAAGAAGAAGAAATAATTGTTTCAAAGTGGCTAAAGTTCTAAACTTCTAAAGTGTACGCCACGTCTAGATGAATGAACTCAACACATTCAATACGGTTACATTGGAGTTGTTTATCTTTCAATTGACATTTATCTCGTGAGTGAATCAAAAAATACGCTTGTTAGATACGAGTGTAAGTCCTCCGTTCCACTCAATTTGTCCCGTTGAGCCAAAAGCGTGACTCTACCATTCGACGAGATTACGTTCGAGCATTTTGTCACTTATCGTCGAACGATGACACACACTCGACCATTTCACGCTCGAATTGCCGCCATCAAACCGCTCGTAAAGAGCAAAATTCAATTGTTTAAACACCACTTCATATTATGCAGCGAAACGGAGGCACGTGTCGCGCAAGACTGCTTGTATTACGCAGCGTCAATCGATAATTATCGCTGAAATGTTCATTTAACTCGAATTAATCATTTCATCTAACAAAACGAAGAATATCGACTTCCAATCCAAGATTTAAGATTTTTAAATTAGCCTGCGTTTCACTCGTCTACTTTTTAATTATCGAATAAGCAGACAATCACTATCGTGGTATGTAGTGATAAAAACTTTCAAACAAAGTTTATTAATTTTTAATGATCAAAATAGCTCTTTTGTAAGTTTTTATTTTCGTACTCGAAGAACTAGATGATTAGGTAATTAGTCTTGATATCGAGAGTAGTGCAGATAATTAGGTCACTTCCTCTTGCTCTGTCGACGCGTCGAAGTGTCGCTCGTGGTGACTTGCACGTGACATATGCATCATCACTCGATTGACACATGATAAGCTTAAACGGACGGTGTAGAACTGTAGAACAAGTGTTTTGATGGGTAAATACTTGGTCTTAAAACGTCAATATTGGATCTAGGTGTCCAAACGAAATCGTATGAGTCGTGCGATAATCTATCGGATAATATTTATCAGTTATACAATATTTGAATATTATGTAACGTTACAAATTCAAAGGTGCATAACATATATTCGATCGTCATGCATTATATCAATATTGTAAATTGACAATCGAAAGAATTCGATTTTCGTGGCTTAAAAGAAATTTAATTTAAATTACCAGCTGAAAAACAAAGCTTTGTCTTGCCGTATGTGTTTCATGTATTGATGTTCGAAATAAAATATTCAAGTTTTCGATACTTGCTAATCTTGTCATCTAAAATTTCTTTAACGTACGCGACACACGTGTGCAGCATGTACAATAAATGCGTATGAGAATATAAGCCATTCGTTAAGCAATTTTACTACTTGTGTTCAGCAATGTTTTTATCTAATCGATGCATGAAATCGTATTAAAACGTTAAACTAGTAAATGATAATTTACGCTGAGAACGACTAAAACCGATAGACGCAGAAAGTCCACATCAGTTTACCCTGTTTACCTACACGATAAAGAAAACAAGAGAAATGTAAAATAATGAAATATATGATAATATTACACATAAATTTTTTTATATTATATATATAATAATAGTTTATTATAATAATTATGTAGTAGTTTATTATAATACTTATTGTAATAGTTTACATACGCTATCTTGAATTATGAATAAAAATATTTGTATTTTATACTATTTAAGTTTTAAGACTTTTAAGTAGCAAATGGAATGCAACAAATAAAAGCAATTGCTCGCTTTATAAACTTCTGCTTAAAACCCGCGTTGTTTAGTCAATTCTTCTCTGAAATCTCAATTATCGCAATTATTAAAAATTTTATTATCAATATACATTTATTGTTAATTATATATTATTATATAATATAATTATACTAACATTATTACATATTATAATATAATTATTTATTATTAATACATTAATTACAAAGCAGTCCTGAGTGGGAGTACGCAGCGATAATATTAGTTAAACCATAATTAACTTCAAGCGATATTTATAGTTACTGCGGCAGTTGTTAAAAATATTTATTGACTTGTTAATTAAAGCACTTTGAAATGTCACCTGTGTTCTAGATTCTGCAAGCGATATTCTTCTTGATATGTCTTCTAAACGATCTATTCGGCACGAACGCTGTAAACCCCAAGAAGCCGCCCTTCACGCGGAAGTTGAAGGATTATTTCCATGCGAGTCTCGGGTTTCCCGTTGCTATGGTGAGTAGTATAATTAATTTTTTTTTTTTTCGTAGTATTGCATCCGCATCGAATTGAGAAAAAGAGAACGGAAATTATCGGTAGTTTAGATACTTCCTTCGATACAATCCTTATACGAGTTTAATTTTCTGGAGGAATCAAAAAGAAGATGAATATCATTCTCGAAACACCGAATTAACGACAAAGAAGAATCGATTTCGCTTCTGCGAACCGTGCGATGTATCGCATTCGCAATTCAAATATATTAACGTACACAAGTTTATTTAACATGTATACTAGTATTTTAGTAAAGCGAGTTTTTCCTTTCTTAAATATATGTTTTCTCAATTCTGTCCCATGAATGTTTGCGCGAAAGCCTAAACGCGACACGTATTGTGCGTTCAAGCCCAACGAAAAATATTGCTCAAATAAAGGAGGATAAATAGGGAATAAAGTTACATTAAAACTTCTATTACAAAAATTCAAGAAGAGATACCTACAATAAAAACTACGTACAAATGTTTATTTTTCTACATATCATCATTAGAGCACTGAGCAATGAGACATCCCAAGTTTATACATTCACGGTTTTTCTTGTCTAAATTCATGAAATACCGTAGAATTGTAGTCCTTAATGCCTTTTCATCTTCGAATCTTTTTACCGATAAAAAATTCTTATCAGAAAGAACTGAGGAACCTGCAATACTTCCTATTTTTGCAGCACACGTACCGAATAGTCCCGACCTAGCCCTATCAATTTTTATCTCTTCGAGACGTCTAAGAACTTTTTATCAGGAAAAAAATTCAAGAATAAAAAGATATTGAACCTTGGAAAGAATTTTATGAATCTTGGAGAGAAAATTACCGAGTGAAGGAATGTTCAGACTTGTAACAAACTTGCTGGGATAAATGTTTCAACGCTTACTGCGGCTATGTAGAGAAATAAATATTTATATATAAATTTTATTTTATTTCCTCTCTCTTATTTTGAAATAAGAATTTTTATATAACTGACTTGTATCTCATTTACCGGACAAAATCCTCATACCCTTCTATATATCTTTCCCTGATTTAAAGAAATCTGTATTTTTACTTAAAAAAATTAAGCGATTGCATTAACTCAAAATACATACTTCAAATATTTGAAATTAAGCGACATTTGTTCAAGGAGGAAATATTTAATTCTCAGTTTCTATAAAAGTATTGCTTGTTAAGAAGATTCGTGAATGAATAAGCTTTACAATATACATATATGCTCAATTTTATATAATTTTCTATTTGCGGAAATATTGTTTATAACAATGAATGATGAATTATTCAAACGTAACGTTGATTTTGTTGCCTTGCAGTTCGTCGGCGTGACCTTCTGGGTGTTGATGTTCGTGGACCGTGAACTGGTATTGCCGAAAGCGTTGGATCCATACTTTCCATGGTGGTTAAACCACTTGATGCACACGATGATCATGGTGACGACCGTGTTAGAAATGATCGTCGCGCCACGGCAATATCCCAAGCGATCTCGTGGCCTCGGAATACTCACTAGTTTTATGCTCACGTACTTAGTTTGGTGAGTGAAACGGATTTGCGCGTATTCGCTCTTCTTCGTTTATAACAATAAGGCGTTACGGGGATGTCCATTTCTACCAATGTAGATTAACTTTAATCTCGGTTCAACTTACTTTTTATCTTTTTCTAATTTTTACAACTTATAGAAAAGGATAAAGAGTAAATTAAACCGAGATTAAAGTTAATCCGTATTCGTAGAAATGGACGTAAGTGTGTCGACAAACTATATAAACAACTTTACATAATGCAAGTTTATAATGGAAGTATTTCAACGCGGTAATTTTGTATCTGTCGAGACGGTACGAGTTCTGGAGATTCTATACTCTGCACTCCAGAAGAAAGTTGCTGAGAAACTCTTGATAACACGAAGAAGAAAGAAACTAAGCATCTCACTGCACTTGGTCCATCAGGTGCATAGAACATTACACTCTGTCTTTCAATTTCAGGTTACACGTAATCTATTATAAAAGCGGCGTCTGGGTGTATCCCGTGATGGACGTGTTGACTCAGCCGCTACGGATCGTGTTCTTCGCCGTACTGCTGACGTTCTGCACGATCCTATACTTTGTCGGGGAGATGATGAACAACACCATCTGGGGTAACGAATACACAAAGCATAAAAAATCTCACGCCAAATCCAAGTAGCCTCGCCCAAGCGTTCCTAACGGGTGATAAAAACCGCATCTGCCTGCCGCCTGCGGTGTTGGTGAATAAAACAAAAATGGATCTTTTCTACCACCCTCCGTTGCAGCATGCGCGATGTATCATTTGTCAGAAGTAAATGTCATTTAGAATGTTAGTGCTGTCTGCTGTGTATGTGCATGCGAGGCGCAGTTTAGGGTATAACAGTGAGGAGAGGCTCGGCGCGATCGTTAACCCGGCGCGGTGGAGATAACACGCGGATGAGCCAGGAGGAGCATGCAAAATTGCAAAGGTGCAACGCATTTCTACGCGATCACGGACCAAGGGCGTCCAAGGGAGACTAATCCGTGGGTATAGCGTTTTCTTTCTCTCATCTCGGAGCTTTTTCTTCTTGTGCGCCGAGCAAATAAAACGACGCGTACCTCATATCAGTCCCTCCCTCTCCCCTTGCCCGCGATAATACTTATTTTTGTACTTTCGTAGCGAACGACCTATCATATTATTGTTTTTATCAATAAAGTTATATTATAGCATACGGTGTGCACGTAGAATATACGTGTGTAATATATGCATATAAATGTACGATGTAGCGTACATGACAATTTGCCCGAACTAAAGTCCAGATATATTTGTGTGATCGAGTGTAGGAAAAAAATACGTAGCGGTAACGGAGAGCATGGAGCCGGATTTGAAAACGTAAAAACGGCGGACGGACGAGAGGGAATCTTAAATGTACCGATCGTAATATACCGATCATCCGCGGGGGATAACGTTGCCGAGGACATTTTCTTGCTACGAGTGAGAAGTGCCTTGGCGAAACCTAGTACGTTTACGGAAAGAAGATTTTAACTCCGACATTGAGACGAAAACATATGATTATATATCTATATGTATGATTATATTGGTACAGTTTAATTCAGCGAATAATATAATGATACGTATGGCCTAAGAATTGATATTGATTGTCGTAACATATATTTTCCTAGAAGTTTTATTAAATATGTTCAATAGATAGACTCTTGATATCTGTTTCCTGCCAGAATAAAAAATTAAAGTTTAAATTGGAACGTGTATACGTCACATCAATAAGCATTATACATTGTTTACAGAATGTGTCTCGCTAATAGTTCGATATGTTAATAAAAATATAAATAACGATAATTTTATTTCTGATTTTTCTTGGAAAAGAAAAATATCTTATATGCGATCAATGAACTTTAACACATTGGGAGAGAAAGTAATATACATTTTCGTATTCCGCGTATACATATTGTAATAGTGCAATTTTAGAGACGTTTAAAAATATTAAGAGAATAATTAGGATAATGTAACACATATGAAAAAAATGGGATACGTAAAATAGAATCCATAAATATATTAATAATTATTACAAAATATGTATAAAATGCAATGATACAAAGAGACACAGCTTATAATTAGTACTTTCCAATAGACATTTGTACTAGCCGTAAATATTCGACTTACGTATTAGCAATATATATATAGTATATACATATATCGCTTACTTTTATATATATGTATATAAAAGTAACCCGATCTACTTTTTTGACTATAAAATGTGGCTATTGCAAAAGTAAATTATTTATTAGTTATAAAAATCAAGAATATTCATTGTTTTGCATTCTATGAATGTGTTTTAAGTTACAATTATATTAAATGGGTAAACGGATCTTTGTTTCCAAAGTAGCCATTAATTTATAGATCAGTAATAGAGAAGACCATAAAACGCGTTTTATTCAGCCACTTGTTAAAAAAATAGATGTATAAACATACTCGCGCACACACGCATACACACAGAATATCTTACTGTCACAGAATGTTCGATACATTCTTATAAACATTGGAAGACATACGATATTGAAATGCAATAGTATCCACTTTTGCGGGAAAATATGTACAACGTGATATATATTTAAGATTCTAGTATCATCACAAATTAAAAATTAATTATCTAGGCTGCGACGCGAGTTGTCACACATACATACACACACAACAGTTATGGATAACGTATAAAAATTTGATTACTATTTTAGTGATAATAATAAAATGTGGAAAAATATATTTATATATATTGTGTGTTGTACCTATATATACAAATTTTCTCAAGCGATATTAACCCAACTTTTGCTATTCCATCGTATATCATTTACAAAAACAACCAATGAAAGTCATATTGGCTTAGTTTACACCTTAGAAACTCTTGATACGGGTATCAAACTGGTGCGGACTAAACGTTAGATACGCTCTTGTTTACATCAACCGTATTAAGTCATATTAAATTAGACTTTAAATACGAATAAGACATTTTTCAATTTCGATTTCGTACACAATGGTCTCACATGCAACTAAACCATCGCCACGCGCCGTGGCGAATGCAGTATCATACGTATGAAACTAATCAGCGTTTACATTTTACAACGCATTGACTGTTTGATACGCGTATCAGGTTGGTCTGATACACGCTGTTCTCGACTTCTCGAGTATCGTACCATTCTGATACACCGTCGTTTACACCGAATGTACCAATGGATTTAGTCCGAATATAATACTTGGTACGCGTATCAAATGCTCGGTGTAAACAAGCTCATTTACTAGATCTCATTTTTGTTTAGAAAATACTATAGCGATAGAAACGATAAGAGAAGAAAAATATAGTCCGATCAACGATATGTAACTATTTTCACTATTTCGATAAACTATACCTGTCTAGCACACACTTTCTTATACGCATTTCTCAATATATTTAAAAAAGCAAGAAATAGTTCTCAGTCTTACGTCATGATATTCTTACTCTTTTTCAATTGCGGCGATATTTGAGTCCCCTTAGAACTGCAATGTCTACTGTTAATTATCTCGTCGATACTCTGCTTTAATTCTTCCATCTCCAGTATATCGAGCGGCAGCGAGGTCTGCGTCGCCATTTCTCTAGCATTAGTCTGTCCGTCGCTTTGCAGCAATCTCGTTAACTCTGGATAACACGAGGTGAGACTAGAATCCATATCGCTCATCACAGTTTTCCTATACGCCTCTTTCTTCTCGTTTTCGTTCTTCGCTTTAATATCGCTAGCCTCCTGAAGCAGATGTTTGAAGATAGCTTCGTCCTGCAGAACGTACTTGCCCCTATGACCGCCATCGCGACTTCTTCTACCACTTTCATGATTATAAGTCTTACAGTTTTTATTGCTACGCTCTTTATTCTTATTACGCTCGTGTGCGTTCTCTGGATCTAACATTTTTAACTCATCGTCTGATTGACTGCCCTCACTATCACTGTCCTGTTCATCTTCCTTCTCCATATTGCCTACTTCCAGGTCGACGTCCTTATCAGCCATATCTTGATGTATCTTCTCTTCGCTACTTAAATTTTCGTCGCTGCCGCTTTGCCCTCTCAACAAAAAAGGCAATAGCATGCCCGTGTTTTTGGTGTCGATAATTTTTAAGGTTCGCTCGTCCAATCCAGCATTTCCGAGTCTTCTGCCCATATTTGGCATTTGAATTGGAACTTGAGCCATTAGTTGACTGTCTTGAGAAGTGGTGCTACCTCTCCTAGAGAGCGGATCAATTTTGGCTGATCGGGATTTTCCAAAGTCCCTTCTGCTCTTTCCACGACGACCGCGCGATCGGCTTGCGACCTTTCGTGTCGTCTTCACCTGTGCGATCTGCACCGATATCTGCGAGTCCAGAGAGTTTCGTCTGGATTCCATAGAAACGCATCGGAAACTGTAACTGAACTCAGAATCCACCGAGTTTCGTCTATTACTAGACACAGATCCTGTAGTGCCGCCAACTAGTGCACCCCTTCGCGTTACTAATTTGGGCAAAGCGGCCGCCCAAGTGGTGCTGAAATCTTGCGACGCCGCGGAATTGAGATCGAAGTTTAGTCCAACCGGATCCGCGTGAGTGTTGTGAAAACTTATGGATAAACGACCGGCCTTATTAAACGTCTTCCGGTTCGCGAATAAATGCGCGATAAGCTTGTGCTTACTCAGTCTCACAGGAGGTTCTTCAGACTCGCGATTGCAGATCCTGCAAACGAGGAGGAAACACATGCTACTCAGAATCGCATTATAGCGACAATGGCAAGTCAACATAGTAAGTATCTAGAGTGTATTGAAATTTACCTTCTCAGAAATCTGCACCATGTATCGATCGTCGAGCCAGTCCAAATCCAGGAGGACATAAGTATGCCGGTGGAAAATAACGCAAGCAAATGCAATTGCAGTTTACCCGTGCTAGGCCTCATATCCATTTTACATTCAGATACGTCTGCATACTTTGTCGCAATCGTGCATCTTTAAACAAATTCAATTACATTATATTTACATTACATTTAGATAATACAAGATTATATATAAAAAGTATGTCTAGTAGATTATAGTACAGATATATTTATAGGAAATTTCTTATTATGTAAAATATGTATTTTGAATATATGCAAACTGTAATATTACATATATTGAAGTCCTCTTACATCATATAACTTCTGAAGCTTTGTTGCCACTGCTGCGAGTTCTGAATTTCGTAAATGTGACAATAAAATGTTACAACAACAGCTGCAAGAGTAGCTATAGAAAAGAGCCCCATTCTGACAATGGTTTGTTTTATTTTTGAACTTGCTCTTTCAGAAATAATTTCTTGACTGCTTATTTTTAAGCGAATAAGCGTGTAAAGCCCTAAAATATGTGCAAAATTATATATCGTAGATGCAATAATTCTTCGATACGTTATACAATAATGGATTAATACTCACAATTTAGATTAATATAGAAAGCATTGAAAAATATGTAAAAAATTTAATATCATATATCGGTACAAATATACAAATAATAAGAAACAATATCTACCTCTGCATAAAAAATATCCTCCAATTAACACGCCAAGTAATACCGGGCCTAGCACAAAAATCTTCGATGCATGATCGACGTAACCCACGAAACAAATTCCCGTCATGCTGTTGCCGTCAATTCGTCCTAACGCCATGATTGCGACCGTCAAGACGAGTGGTACGCACCAAGCGATTAGATGAAAGTAAGCACTCTTTTTGTCTATCCGGTCTTGTATCGTGCCAAGTGCTCGGAAGCTCATGTGCCAAGCGTACGTCAATATGACAAACCATACCACAGCTGCCATGAGAGAATAATACACTAGGATGAAGACAACGACGCAAGATAGATTTTCCCCGCTGTAAGAATATTTTATAAAATCAGATCAACATGAAGATCATTACTATGTATTCGTGAAACGTACCTTGGTTCTCTCGTTCTTAACGTTCCGTCTTTACGGCATATAATTACATCTCTACTGCCAGGAGTGAATTGAACCAGCCAGCCAATGCAAGATATCATAAAGCAACCATTTATGTAAAATATCACCAAAGCTGGATACTTGTTTGCGCTTCTCCAATCTATCAAAAATGTTACCTGGAACATGTATATATAATAAATTATATATAATATATAATCAATTATATATTATATAATTGACATATATTTATAATTATTTATAAATAACTTTTTCATGCCAACTTACAATGGTGACGAAATTGAAAAAGCAGCAGATGCCTGCGGCCCATCCTATGAACGAATGTATTTGATCGTGTTCATCAGACGTGTATAACGGGTTATAACATTGCGTTCCACAGCCCTCCACTCCATCAAAAATCGAAAGAGCATTGTCAGTAGGTACAAGAGGTTTCAAACATTTGCCAGAAATATTAAATTTCAATTCCCTAATGTCATTCTGGCACAGACGCGGAAACAATTTCGTATTGTCGCACTTTGCAAAACTCGGCCATATCGTATTATTCATCAGCATTCTGCAGGGTCCCGATACCATCTTGCACATCTCTTGAGATGGCAATTCGACTGTATCATTACTACATTTCGGCATGAATATTGAGCATAAAAATGGCTGAACGACTGCCCAGCATTTTGGCACATGTTTCAAAGCTTGCAACAAGTACAATCTTTCCTGAAAGTAAGAAGATGTATACAGAACAATATAATGTATTCTCTAATTCTAATGCATTTTAGAAAAAAAAAACAAACATCTAACATAACATGTTATAAACAACTTGTTGTTAAGAAATGTTTAAAGTTAAAATAAAAATCTGATCAAATACAGCTGGCATAATAAAATATTATCCTTATACTTAATGCTCCACACCACACCATAGAAAGATAAATGCCTATGCATAGTAAGAAATGAGATACCTGAGATAATGCAAA
The DNA here is from genome assembly GCA_035220615.1 of Leptothorax acervorum. Classification (NCBI taxonomy): domain Eukaryota; kingdom Metazoa; phylum Arthropoda; class Insecta; order Hymenoptera; family Formicidae; genus Leptothorax; species Leptothorax acervorum. The sequence goes on from JASTWQ010000074.1 coordinate 95,754, forward strand.
TCTTGCGACTTAAACTTCCTGGTTTATACACAGACGCAAAGTAGATTTATTCCTTAGAAAGCTTCACAATGCTAAGTTTCTAAGTTGCATGCAAAAATTTTCACAAAGGTCACATTTTATCAAAAAGGAAAAAAGGAACACATTACTAATGCAAAGAATACATAAATAATAATCTTATCTACCTCAACAATATCTTGAGTTACGCGTTCTGGTATGAGGTCCAATGTGGTAAAAGTGTAAGGTAATTTCGTACCCATACAAGTATTTCTAGACAGCGGAACACATTTGGCGGGTCTGCGGCAGGTCGAGATATCCGGTGCCAATTCGCCAATGGGATATCTCTCCAACAGATAATTGGGATCCTTGATTCTATGCCGGCTCAAATCCACATCCTTCCATGTACTGTTTTCACCATTGTCATTAGCTGTAAATCCATGCTCCAGTTCCAAAGGCGAGCCGTTGTGAAGCAATAGGCAACAGAGGATCAGCAAAAGTATCATCTGTGAGTGGAGAACAAAAGTTTGTCACATTCAGAAGGAAATCAATTTAAAAAAACGTAGGTATTTTATAATGTAAGCAAAAGCAGAGAAGCGAGTCCTTCTCCACCATCTTCGAGAGAAGACAAAAGAAACTCCATTTCTCTCTTTCACAAGTACGCGATGCCTCTTCCACAAGGTTCGACCGATACGATTAATTAATCTCAAGACGAAATGTCACGTGGGGACAAGAGCACGGAATAAACAATGGGATTAGCGGCCCAGAGGACGCGTACCTTCGTGCGATCGAGCTCAAGGATCGATCCCGGCTAACCGTCTAGGCAATGTCTGCGTCTCGCTAAGGCGGAGCGTCTCGCATCTTCTACGCGACAGTTGCTACTCCATCCAAGCGCACGAACCAGCCGGACCACACAACGCGTCGCGTTCCCGGTCGGCGCGCACCACGGCGGACCACCCACGACGCGCCTCCCCCTCAACTTTCTCAAGTTTGAACGCACACTACAGTCGGTCACGTGCATTGCTCACCGATGGCAGCACTACCACCCGGAGGCCGGAGCACCCGGCCGCCGGCGTCGTCACTGACGTCACTATGCGCGCGGAAATCAAGGCCGAAGCCGAATCCACCGAGACGGCAGCAACAAGGCTTTCGGATCTCAAGTCTTTCCGCGTCGCTCGATTTATCTCAGAGTCGCGTATAAATATTAAAAATGCAGTGCTAAAATTGTTAGACATATAATAAATGTATAATAAAAGAAATTCTAATATAGAATGTTTTATTTATATCTCTATCATTTTTTTACATTTGATAAAGTTACAATATTAAGAATGGACTATGTACAGTATTTGTAAAATGATTATGAAAACTATTTACATTTTCCTACAAAGACTATCAGCGACTACAGATACAAAAAAATGAGCAAAACTTTGTTTATTATTTTCTTCTTCATTTAGTCTATCGCAAAAATTTTATTTCTATTTTATATATATATTGAAGGTCTTACCTACATAGAGTTTACGAAACACTTGGAAAAACTTCGGGGCGTATTCTTCAAGTCAAAATAAAGAATAAAGTTTATATAAACCCATAGTAAGTAATGAGTGGTTGCAAAGTTATAGTAAAACAAAGATTATGTGACTGTTAAGCTGGATGCACAATGAGAAACACAGGCAAAAGGAATAGGCAATAAGAACAGAATTTCCGACGCGTTGGATTATTTATTCTCTATTTACTATTACCTGTATCTGACCAACCACAGTGATTTGATTCTAGCTGTGATTAATCAGGTACATGCAGGCAACAGAAAATAAAAATCCAACGCGTCGGAAATTCTGTTCCTATTGCCTGTGTTTTTCATTGTGCATCCAGCTTTATCGAAACAAAATCATTATTCCAAGTATTTCGTGAACACCCTATACAATAACTATGGATACATATCATTCAAATTTCGTTATTAATTTGTCCTTCACTCAAAAGCACATAAAGAAATGTTATCCAATATTTACTGCACAGAACAATTCTATGTACAGCTATGCTTCTAGTCTTTACATTTAAAAAATTCAATCTTATAAAAAAAATTTCTTTCTTTCTTGCTATAGAATTATTTGTCATGTGTTCAAAGATCAATGAATTTAATCGAAAAGTTTTAAGTGTAGTATTGGCATACTTATATTTTCCTAATGTTTAAAGTTCTGAATAATTTCTAATATTTTTTAATCTTCCGACTTAATCTTGCGTTGTAAAAGCAATTGTAAAATACAAATATACAAAAATACACGCTGTATAATAATTTTTGTCCACTCTATTAATTGTAATTACGTAATAAATCTGCATAAAACCAGAGAGAAAAAGGAGTCTAAATATCTCATGTATAGTTACACGTATTTTAGAATATACATTAAAATAAAACAGATTTTAGGGTTAAATTCGCAATAGCTTAAATAATTTTTTATAAAAAAGCTTTTTTATAAAAAAAGTATCATGATAAAAAAGTAATTCTTTACGGTATGGATTACATTTGTGAATAAATTGCAGCATAATTAATTTGGATAAACACAAAAAACATAATATGTATAGACACGTTTTTGTTAATTTTTAAGAAAAAAATGTTATTAAATTTATATAATGTACAATGTATATAATGTATATAAACAATGTATATATTATTACAATGGCATATCTTATTCATCATAATTAACCACTTATACTGAGAGCATTTATGTTTGCTAGTAAATCTTTAACGTCATCCTGAACCTGATCCGAGGTATTAGATAAGGAAAAACGTGAGTAAAAATTGCTCAATGTTTTTACTTGTTCTCGCATATTCTTTTGCTTTTGCAGATACGCCTTTAACATATTAATTATATTATGCATCTCCTCTTTGACCTTAAGCATATCCTCATTGTTACAGTTTCGTTGTAACATCCTTAATCTCGTTCTCGCTAATTGCAGTGGATTGTAGCCATACGAGTCTGATGCGAGAACGTCAGTACCAGCTGTTAAGAGTGGTATCACTACCGATAGTTTGTTGTTAACCGTAGCTAGATGCAGCGGCGTGTTTCCTATACAGTCACGCTGATTTGGGTCCGCACCGTGGTCCAATAATAAACGGACCATTTCTGTATAACCTCTGTAGCAAAGAACATAAAATTTGAACGGTAACTTGATTTTGAGCTATTACTGTTGATTACTGTTATCAGAATGTCTTAAGAAATATATATATATATATATATTATATATATTTATATATATATATATATATATATATATATATATATATATATATATGCATGCATATAATTATATAATGATTCAAGAAGCTCTACTTTCAAACATATTGCTCATTCCATGTAAGAAAACATATGTACATGGTTGCTCAGATTATTTTAAATAATATAAATTACCTGCAAGCTGAAATATGAAGAAGAGTTCGCCCATGTTCATCGTGATGATTAGGTGGTACGCCATACCCCAAAAGCTTCCTCATCAGAGTTGTATTATTCGTCATAGCAGCCATCCGCATCTTTCGTTGAATACGGTGAGTATGTTCAGATACACAATCAGCCATGGGAAAGGCATGGCCGGAATGGGTCATGCTTTTGCGCAGCAACATACGTTCCGTTAACTTACGGAGACTATAAGCTATTACATTAAAATTATTATTATTATTATATACAATAAAACTTAATTAAGAAATTATTTATATAATTTAACATTTGGCTAAAACAAAAAAACTGTTTAAAAAGGTCTAAAATGTAATGCGACAAACATAAATGCTTATTTCTTTTAAAAATCAAAATAAAATAAAAAGATACAAAATGGCCAAAATGTAAACAGATCAAAATTTGTAAAGGTACTCACAACGAGGATGTTTATATAGCTTCTCCTGCATCAGTTTTTGTGTCTAAAACAACAATATCCTTTTAATTCAACATATATAGTTATCATATTATTTTTAACAGCTACATTTAATTGAAAAAAAAAAACTGAAAATCACATTAGGTCTGTTCTTTATAACTGCTTCTTTATAGTATACATTATACTTTATAGTCTCATTGTGCTTAAAATGAAATGGATATGTGTTTGGAGTTTGGCGAAACTTTTTGGAGAAAAAGTTTTAATGCAGCAATAAAGAACAGGTCTATTAGTAATTACTTAAAGCGCTCCATTAAACAATCCTCTTTTATCTCTTATTTTTGCTTTGAATTTCTACTCGACAGAATCTTTTAGACAAGTTCTGTCCTGCGACCCGCAGCTGTTTACAAACATGCAGCACTGATTAATTGTAGATACCTCTCTGACAATGCTGGCCTGCCTCTGCAGCATCGTCATAGAAAGGGCTTTGGAGCTGTGATCACATATGAAAGGGGACCATTCCTTGCGAGTGCTCAATATTGGATATCCGCTGGAATCGACTGCCGGCACGCCGCTGCTGATGACCTGGCCAGCGGCTTGCTGGCCCTCTTGCTGAACGGTCGAGCCGTCATTCGAATCGTTCCCGGTCTCTACTCCCGAGTCTATCGACATCATGTTTGCATTAGAGCAAGCAACATTACTACCGCTGTGGTCGGGCAGCATCGCCTCTCGCACCCGCGAGTCTATAATGTCGTCCATCGATATGGTCACGTATCCCACGAAGATTTTATCAGAAATCGACTCGCGTACCACAGACGAGCGTGACGAACAATCGGACTTTTCGCTCTATTCCTGACAGTCCTCCGACAGCTTTTTCGACTACCTCTCTCCACCTCTCTCTTGTGTTACCTCTTTCAGAGTAGGTAGTATGGTAGTATAGTAATTAAGTAGTACAATATGCCAAAGAGTAGTATAATATGCCTCGAGCGAGCCTCCTTCTTCCTTCGTGTTGTGCTCCTTCGCGTCAGTCGCATGCGTCTGCGTTGGCGACTCACGACTCACGACTGTTGGCGACGTTGGCGTCGGCGACGTTGGCGCGCGTGTTCGCCTTCTAGTCTAGTGTACTTATCTTATGGTCTAGTACGATTACGCGTGCGTGAAACGAGAACGTAATTGTTACTTATGTCGTTGTGCGCGCTTTGTTGACTTAATTCACTGAGAATTGCAAACTGAAATTTGACCATAAGTAGATAAAATTCGATCGTAGATAGAATTTAGATAATATAAAACCACAGAATCAGATTTAATATTTCAATCCGTCTTGTCCCGATTAGTCGAATTCTAACCTCTAACTCGCAGTCTGACCACGTCTGACCAATCTCCAATCCAATTGCGTCGTCAGGTCGTCTGAATCAGCTGCTTTGCGACGTTGCCGCTTCCTCGATTAGCCAAGTTCAGTCGATGATCTGATCGAAGCCAATCGAAGCTGTTTGAAGGAACAGAAAGCTGTGAGATCCAATAAAGAAGAAGAAGAAGAAGGAGGGATTGCTCCGATTGCTTGAAGGACACGATCTCGTTTGATCTCTCTTCAAGAAGGCAGACGTCGGAGTACCTTTTATGGCCCGTCCATCGAAATTCTGAAAATGGGAGTTCCATCGTCCGCAAGTACGGAAGTCAACATATTGAACGAGATTCATTATTTGAAAAGTAAGTTCGCGACTTTCTGGGAATAAGAGTATCCTCTAATCATCCATCTATCTGGAATAAAGACCAAGAGTAAATATGTAGCTTAATCCGCTCAGACTTCGGACCATTCGGACTTCAACAGCACGCTTCACAAGCAACGTACGCTAACGGTACGCTGGCAGTTTGTCAGTGGATTCGAGCAAAATATTGCAGCAGATTGGCATAAACCATGTTTGCATTTTGTCGGCACGTTCTATTGACGTAATCTGACAGCAGGTTGCCAGTAAAAACCAGCCAGAGCAATCTGTTATTTTAACCGTTTATCGAAATTATTTAAGTCGAATACGTTATTTAAGTGTTGATAAAATGGCAGATTCTGCTTAATCACTGCAACCGTTCTGCCACTATATTCGAAGATATAACAGACTTTGTTATATTTCTGTATTCAAATGCTGACAAAATTATATAAATAATAGCGCGGTGCAAAATTTCATCTAGAAAATGTTTTAGTATCAAGAACCAAAATACAATTTTAGTTTCAAACAGCTCCTGAGAATAGACTGTGCTGAGATAGCAATGACAAACGAAAGGTAACATTGAAGATAAATCATTTGTTGACAGTGAAAGTCTGTTAAATAACAAACAGTTTGATGATACGTTCAAACAGTGATGTTATTGTATTTTGTATATCTCCTTAAATTGGTTCAAAATATTCTTTATATTTCAGATTTCAATAAAAGTGTACTTGTTCTAAACATTTATCACAATAAGCTATCTTATTAAGATTAAGACAATAAGTTTTTCGAAGTTTCTTGGTCTTTATTACAAGTTTTTTTTCTACACGCAGTTAAAATTCTTATAAAATTGTCTGAAAAAGTTTTGTTTTATTGTTGAGATAAAGCAATCCTTTTTTTTTGCTCTAATAATATGAAATTACTACATGAGATTAACTATCTTATATATAATTACAGGTCAGATAGAGCAATACAGACAAAAGACACAAATAATTTTGCAGTCTAGTGATAAAAGTAATTGGTCAAACAGAAAATTCAAGTTTGTAAAGCCAAAAGTTCAGTCGGATTCGAAGAGTCTGGTTTGCAATTCTTCTTTAAATTCTAAAATGTTACCTGAGAGTTCGGCCAAAAACGTACATGTAAAATCGAGATTGCTCGCCACAAACGTTCACGTTAATCCAAATTTTAAACCACAAAATCCAACAGTACATATCAATCCGAATATCCAGGCTAAGCCTTTAATACATATTAATCCAAAAATGATGCACGATATTTCTAATTCAAATCAAAATCTTCGAAATAATATAAGCACAACAAACACGAGTACGACACAAACAAAAGTAGATAACAGTACTGAGCAAACAAATGTCAAGAGATCTATATATGTTAATCCAACATTATTGAAGAAATTGTCTTCCTCCAAAGAAAAGTCGACAAATTCTAGAGAATCTGTTACAACAGAACGACCTGTTTGTTCAAGGCTGAAATTTATAAAAAATATCGATAATCGAAAGATCTCGCCAAAGAAGACTAGTAACTCTAGCATTGTACTTTTATCACGTAGAAAACTCGTGAGAGTATGTACTACAAAAAGTGCATTAAAAACTTCTCCTTCAAAATATGCAGTATTAAAAGATAAAAAATTTGAGACAATGTCACAGAAAACCATGAAAATGAAACCATCAATAAATAATACGTTACAGTCTACAAGTATGACATCTAATTTATCAAAATCAAATATCAATAAATCTAATAATAAATCTAAAGTGACTAAGTATAAAATAGACAGAACCGCGTTACATATATCAAAAGCTAAAGAAACCGGTCTTTCAGAAATGGTGAAAGTTATGTAAGTAACATGTACTATTATATTTAATAAGTTGTAAAATAAATTACTTGAAATTGGAAAGTTTATATTACAGACATGACACGAAGAAACTTGTCACTATTGGTGGGATTGTTTATAGAGCTTCCAAAAATAAATTAATTCGAAGGAACTCTCTATTGAAACGTATGTGTATTGTGATGTGTAGTGTGATTTTATTTTATTAGTATTAGGTGTACATACATAGTCTTATAATTTGTAAATATATATTCTATTAATTTTTCTATGGAAATTCAGGAAAACGATCAGTCAATGGAAAGAACGATAAACTTATTCTCAATGATAAGAAACAACGAATGAGCAAAGAAACTTTAAATTGTACATCAGAAACAAACATTAATAAAACAAGACTTTTTCTCAATGTATTTCCGAAAGCTACTTATAAAAATAGTATCAGGTACAGTAATATACATATATATGTACATAATCTAAAGTTATATACAAGATAAACTAGAATCGTTATTGGTTTTTGTTAAAAACCTCTTGATTTGTTTTTAGTAACAAAGCAAAACAAAGAAGCATACGAATCCTACGAAATAAAATGCACAAGAATAATCAGCCTTGTTTGATTTATCAACGATTCGGATCTTGTCCAAATTATGAAAATGGGAAATGTCCCAAACGGCATGATAAAAAGCAGGTGTCACTCTGCAAAAAGTAAGTTAATACTTGAAACATTGAATGTATCTATTCTTATATCTCTTCTACGGATTATATGTATAATTTGTGGTATAATTATATTAACGTTCATAGTTTGTATATAATTCAGATATTTATTAGATAGACAGAATTTTGTCAAGCTGCAGAGTTTAATTTAATCTGACCAGATAATTTTTGGAGAGATAACTTATTTTTCGAAAAATTGTATAGTTTTCAGAGAGAAATAATATAGCGATCTTTAGTTGTTCACAGAATTGTTATGATCAAAAATCTCATTAATCTCAATTTTTATTATATATTTTGTAGCTGACATCAAGATGTTTTCAAAACATTTTTTTTAAGTCCTATCTTGATTTAAATATTTTATAATTATTAGAAATATTTAAAATTTTATTAACAATGAAATGTTTTGTCTGATTAATGTGAGTCCTTGCCTCTCTCTCAAAGGCAAGAGTTTGAACCTTCTTAAATAAGAAGTACAGTCTTTCCTCAAATATACATATAATCATTAGCATCAATATACATTTGCAATCTCTGTCTAGATGAAATTGTTGGTCTAATAACTTTGAGATGTTTTGACAAACTCTTCCTTCATATCTTTACAGTTGCAGTTGTCGGTTCTTTTTCGAAAACAATCCCTTAATGTTTATTTTGTTACAAGTTATCTAATTATATTAAAATAAATCTGAATATATTATAACTATAGTATATACTATATAACTACAGTATAACAGTATAAAAAATTGTACAATTTTTTATTTCTGATAAAGCAAGATTCAGAACAGCGAATGTTAAATTGTGTAATTTTTTAAATATATCCAGTTTTCTGCAAGGAAAGTGTTTCTTAAAGAAATGCTCTTTATCTCACGACGTTGGACCTGAGAAGATGCCTACATGCAAGTACTTCCTCGATGGCTGTTGCACAAGAGATGCCTGTCCTTATCTTCATGTTAAAGTGTCTTCGAACACTTCAATCTGCATAGATTTTTTACAAGGATATTGTGCTAAAGGAAATAAGGTAATTGCATTCTCTTGTTCTTTAACTGATTACTATATGGTAGATTATTCACATTTAATCTATTTACTATTTAATGTATTTATTGACGTGCAACAAACAATTTATCATAATACAAACTTTTATTAAGATAAGATCTCGAATATGCGGCCCGCGGGTCACAAGTGATCAATTATACCATCGCGCATCGTACGAGACATAAATTTTTATGGCAGAGCTAAATGAAAAAACGAGACTGTGTGTGTGATAATGTCTAACCGTCGATATGCAGAAAGCATGTATAGGCATATTAAAACATAGAAATTTATTTGCTTATAGCTAAGTGATAATTGATTGTGTGGCCCGTTTGGACATGAGTCTGAGATCACTGATATAAAAGGAGGAGAAAGATGCTTTAATAACATTAGAATGACCTTTTAATTATAGTTTAAAATGATCTGTTAATTATAACAGCCAAATGTCTTATGCAAATGTCATAACAGCTCGTAATAATATTTTGTAAAATGTAGAGTACTAATTTGTTCTCCTATAGTGCCAACGACGTCACGAGTATCTTTGTCCTGAATTTAACAAGTCGGGGAAATGCAGCAAAGGTGAGTGTTGTCCTTATCCTCATAAATCGCATTCCTCTAATTCCGAAAAAAGCGCCAAATATTCGAGCAAGAAGCATGATACGAAAAAATATCGTGCCGCGTTTGCCACAGAGGATAATTCCGAGATCTCAAACGCGGAAGGCAGATTAAGATATTACGAAATAACTGATGGTTTATCTGAAGAACTTGAGAAAAAGAAAGAAATTCCAATAGTTGATTTAGAACAAATTCAAAGAAATGAAAGTAAACAAAATAAATCCTTGATCAAAGAAAACAAACGTGAATTAGAGACAACGGTTTATGACCGTAATAATGTAAAAAGGAAGGTTTCTATTGGTGGTTATATCCCTATTAATCATCTTTAATTTTTATATACATTAATTATATACTTTATATAATTAATGTATATAATTATATTATATATATTAATTAATAAACATTTTTACTAAATTTTTTAAGTTAATTTAAGGTCGTGACCATGAAATTAAATCAATGCAATTATTTCACTCAAGGCATATGTGTTGGGAGATCTCATTTTTAATGATCATTATGTATTCGCTATAAAATTATAGAAATCTTACGTATAGTATATTTAAAAAGATTAAATTAAATTAAATTTATATTTTTCTATTTTATAGTGAAATATTATGCTTACACTCTATATTATATTCTATTATAAATAAGTAATTTTCATATGTAAGTACAAAGTACAAGTACTCGATATATTGTGATATATATCAAGTACTAATTCTAAGTACCTACGATACTTGTTACCCCAACAAATATTAATTTCTTATTATAAATTGTAAATATATATTTAAAAAGTATAATAAAAAAATTATTTACAAACTTTCTTTTCTAATGAATTATTTGTGATAAACAAAATTTTGTGACAAATTTATCATGTATTTATATATAATTTTATATGAAATCTTTGAGCCATTTTCATTCTACATATGCATGACAAATGTGAAATATCAAGAGTGGTACCAACTCATGTGAAATCAAACCTTACAAATTTTCAGCTAGTAGGAATGAGAATAATTTGATTGTATATTTTATGATTGCCAAAGTATTTAAGGAACTTATGATAAGGAGAAAAATGAAAAGGTATTGGTTAGTAGTACATACATGTCAAGACTCGGATTTTAAGAAGAGCGAGTCATAAAAATCGTCGATGACTGTATCGTCGTAAATTATTTTAAATTATCTAGTGATCCATTCCTTACTAGTATCTGATTTACATCGAGTTGGGATTTGCTTACTCATCATTTAACAAACCGAACAGAAAAGCAACCGATTAATTAATTTGCCCCTTTTAAAGGAGAATTAACATAGATCTGCCTGCGAATTTTTTATCGAAATATTGTTGATTCCTCTCATTATTTCATCATTTTTTAGACTAGATTGGCCCTTATTTTTCCTCATACGAGAAATAACGAAGCTTATGTTGTAGCATCCAATTGTACATAAAATTAGATTTCATACAGTCTTATACAAATATACAAAAAAATGTGATAATTACACGCGCATATACATATACACATGCACATACATGACATACATTTACGTTTTATATATATGTTTATATAATTATAAAATTGTATATTTGGTGTATATTTAAATAAATAAAAATATAGATACAAATAACTCGTATATTTCTTTGGCATAAACTTTATGTTAAAAATAACGTTTATTATGTTAAACGTTATTTTTATACAATTAGCAACAAAGGCTTCATAGTTTTCATTAAAAGTGGGAAAGCTTAAATTAGTGTTTTTATTTTTATTTTTTGTATTAAATTTATCTTAATATATAAAGTATCAATTTATAGATTTAAATTTTTATTACATATACATACAAAACAATATATTGCAGCTGTTTTTCTGTAGCCATTATATAAAATTAAATTTATACACATATATGTACATATATGTATAATTTGATGACAACGTATACAAGAAATAAATATAAGAAACTTGTATGTAATATAAATAAATGTTTACTTATATCCACAAATAAAAAAAACAATGGATTAATTAAGAATAATTTGTTAATAACAATATAGAATATATGATAAAAAATTGGATTCTAATTTGATCAAGAATTCTAAAGCAAACTATTGTGAAGACAGATAGATATTATTAAAATAAAATATTTTGCAAAAACTGAAAAATTCTAAAACACTTCTTGTCAGTCTTTCAATTATATATAAGAATCCAATTTGTTGAATGGTTATATGCTAATAAAATAGGGCTATGTAATAACAAGGATACATTATTTTGATCAACAGATGCTGATACTATTAACCATTGCTCAAGCCAGCTTCTCATATTCTCTATAGACATATTTGCAGGATTTACGCCTCTAAAAGATAATGCCTGAAAAATAAATTAATAATAAAATAATGTTAATATCTTGTATACTTTTGTATGATTGTACAATATACATGTTATATAAAACAAAATTCAATACATTGTAAATTGTAATATTATATATATATATATATATTGTATATATATGTATATATACATATATATACATATATATATTGAATACATAAAGCTCCTTCAGGATAAAGAAAAAAAATGAAAGAAAATTATATAATAAAAATAATTCTCTTTTATATAAATGACAATGAAATAAATAAGAACAAATGTAGTTAAAATCTTTCATACTAAAAATGTGCATATCTTATAATGCCGTGAAAGCATGAAACTAACAAAAGGTATCTACCCATCGCAACGCTTCATTAGACATTTCTTTTACTCCTCCCTCTCGTACGATAGCGCGATCCATTCGCAATATTAACATACCCCTTTCCGTCAATCTTTTCCTCTTGAAAGGTCTCCACAGTGACATACCGTGTATTGCCAATAGCTCTTTCTGGAAAGCACATACATATCTATATTATGACAAGCTTTCTGAGAACAGTTTGTTTAAAAGTAACGAGTGTGACAATTTGTGGGCTTACCAGGTGTTTCCTTTTGAGATTATTGATGGAATACGGTGGGCCTGAAAAGAGTTTGGAGCAAGCTATGATATTCTTGGTGGTCGGATGCGTGCCGCTTCCTAAGCAAGCTATAGCGTCTCGCCATTTTATCCTGAGCGTATCATCCTTGATGTTCTTGAGTTCTGCCTGCATGCATCTTAACAATGGTCTGTTGTGCCTTAGCCTCGCCTTGTGTTCGGACAGCATGAATTCTAGCTTCTGCTGCAGCGTCCAGTAGTGCGACGTCAGTAAATAGCGCGGAAAGTACAGGGCTAGGGGAAAAATAACGTAATTCGTAAACGGAACGGCCGAGAGCAGGAACAGCGGCGAGAGCTTTCGCAGATCCCTGGGCATCGTGTGCATCAGCTGCAGCTCCTCCCGCGTCAAGCTATCTATGCCGTTCGACCCCTGCTTCTTTATCGCGGTGACGAACCTTTTCAGGTCTGTGTAGACGTCTCTGCTGCCGACGCTGAACACGCGGTACACCTGCATTGTACGTGGAAACCTCTGCTCCAGCGTGCGCTCGTAGTTCTTGATGTAATTTATGTACCTGTCGAACCAGTACCGTTTAAGGTTGGCCACTTTGCCCGGCTTCTCCGTTCCCCTCTCCGCTTTCACAAAACCCCGTTGCATCGGGATGCGTTTTAGGGGCTCCAACGTATTCACGCCCTCGCGTACAAACGTCCTTGATATTATCTTGTACATTTTAATATCGATCCTTCATTAGAAAGATGAACGAATTTCCATGGAATCGGTTAACCTGGACAACCCTGTTTCCGTCTGATCCGCTTATGAAGATTCTCAATTCCAGGAAAATTGTTGAAATTCCTTCATATTAATAAACCTTGATTTACTGTAATCTACTAATCTACAAAAATGGTATTTGTTATAATACGTAATACGTGCAGTCATGTCCTTTCTAGCTCGATATATTTAGGTGCTGTATTTTTAGTAATTGAGCATAATTACCGATATATTCCTATTTCATTAAATTACTCGTGCTGGCTGCTCACGTTGCCTAAAAAGTAGCGTGCGGCGTGCGGCATGCACATGACAGTGACACACTGGTCTGCTCTTTGCAACTGCGCACTATACAAGTATACACCTTCTTCTACACTCGAAGAAGTGAAATAGATTCATTCATATGCAATCATCGGAGAGAGAAAGTAGGAATTAAAAGTGCAAGAAGTTCAGCTGTTCAGGAACAAAATAAGCTGGTTTTGCAGCTGCACTATGTTGTACCTTCTGCACTCGCAATGAAATAAGCATATGTGAGGTCAGCGAGAGAAAAAAGGAAAATAGCATCGGTATAAAATATTATTTTCTACGCTTATGGTGTCGGCAATAACGAGAATTAACGACCGGGTGCCAATCAATTTACTGAAGAAGAATCGTAAACGTCGTCGCATTTTCTCAAACGTGTCTCTAATCTGTGATGGGGCTGCATTATTAGCGCTGCCAGAGGTTTCTCTCTTGCGCTGCTCTGCTGCCTGGCGCAATAGTTCGGATAGCCTTAGCTGGTGCCCACTGCCCACTGCCCGCCTGCCCGCGAAAAACGCGAAGAATTGTCGACAGTCGAAGTCGAAGAAGCGGAGCTGTCAAAATCAGTCGACAGCGGCGACAGCCGACCCTGCCGACTATGGAGGAGGTGTACAGGCAGGGAGAAGTATACAGGTTCGAAGAGAAGATCCAGCATCTGAACCAATTGAACAATGTCGAGGACAAGAAGGACGTTCTCACGGACATCAAGATTAAATTCAGCGCTTTGAATAACCGGGACGCCGAGCAGGTCGCCCGTAACTTGGACTACGGGCTGTTATTATATTCATCACAGCTAACCTCGAACGACAGGTACGATGACAAGTGCAATTTTTACGTGATTCTCATGTAAATACGATAATTCATGCATATAAACATATACATATATTGTTTATAAAAAAAATAACACCAAGAGAGAGTTGAGTTATGTGTTTATTAGACATTACTGAAGAAATGATTACAATTTCGTTGTCATACATGTACATACACATATATCGTTTATAAAAAAATAGAATACCAAGAGAAAAGTCGAGTTACGCTTTTTTCATAGGACATGTTTATTAGTCATTATTGAAGAAATGATTATACACACACACACGCTCACAATTTTGTTGTCATAAATATAGTTACATCAGAATTTTGTAATAAATGAACATGGCTATATGTATACCTCTGGATTGTATAACTTCTACTAATTCTGCTTTGTCTAAAATAGAATGAAGGGGAATGCAAGTTAAAAGACGTTGCGAGTTAAAAGTATGTTCCAATTAGCCAGTATTCGATAAATCTACACCATTAACAACGAAATTGCCATCATTTCTTTAGTAACGTCTAATAAACATGTCCTATAAAAATCAAGAGCATAACTTATAGATTCTTGGTGTTCCGGTTTTTTTATGAATAGTAGTGTATAATCTGTGAATTGTAGCTTATGTAAGCTTTAATTATTTATTTATATTTAAATGTAGAACGTTATTGTCAATATTAATACGTGTTAAGCATCTACAGGGTGACAATCAGAAAATTGCTGGAACTAAATAGCTATTATTTTGCAGTAAATGGATACGAATTCATAGATGAATAGTTTTTCTGTGTTAAACTGATAAAAATGATAAGTTGTTTTTTTTTCGCAGAATAGCATTTAATTTATTTCTGTCCAGTATAAAATAATATTCATTTAGCTACAGCAACTTCTCAATTGTCACGTTGTAAACAACAATAGCCCTATCTGTATAACTCTATATAACATTTTGAAATATAATGTTTCTGAAATGTGCTAAATGTGCTACTTAGAACGAAAAGAATTCCGCTTTTCTTTTTTTACAGAGAAGTCATAGAGCAGATATGCGATCTTCTGAGCACTTTGTTCAGCATGGTGGAACCTGGGGAAATCTATCAGAAATATTTAGTCGACGTGTCTGCTTTAATAACCAATCCAAATGCTTGCGTGAGATTGCTTGTGCTGCGTGAATTTTTGCGTACAGCCTTGCATCAGCAAAAGATATTTCAGTTGATCACAGACACCACTCTTCTGATGTCAATTATAAACAGAATCGGCGATGACGACTTGAATGTCGCCGAATGCGCGAGGAGCATAGTGAAGAAGATTGGAGAAAATCCAAATGGCCTGCACATTCTATATAAGGGCGAGCTCCTGAGAACGTTTGCCAGACTGCTGCAGAACGATACCATTAGCTTTCGTGTTTACGAAGTGATCGTTGACATTGCCAAGACATCTCAAGAGGCTCTGGAGGTATCAGCCCAATCTGGCTTTTTGAACAGCTTAATCAACATACTGGACAACGAGGATATACTGCTTCAACTGAATGCCTTGGAAATATTAACTCAATTAGCCGTGTTCGAGGAGGGTCTAAGTTATCTGGAGCAACAGGAGGTGCTGAGCAAGTTAAGTCAGAAAATAGCACAAGTCAACGAGAATCCCTTGTCGAATCTTTTGATCCCCGGATTGATGAAGTTCTTCGGTAATGTCGCGCGTCACTGGCCCAACGAGTTATTCTCCAGATATCCCGTGATAATTTCTGCACTTTTTAACGTGATAGACAGTGGGGATCAGAATATCCTGGGTCCTGCGTTGGATACCTTGGGACTTGTGTCCGCGAGCATTGAAGGCAAGTACGCGTTGCAAGCCCTAGGAGAGGCGATGCCGGGCGCTCTTAAGAAAATCGCCGAGATAGTACAGAGAATGCCCACTGCTCTGAGAGTTCGCGGCTTGAATAATCTTGCCCTTATACTCGAGGTCAAGAGAGTCGAGCAGGACAACAGAATTTTGTCCTTAACGAAGCAGTGGTTTGATTCGCTGTGCGACGATCCGTTGGGTATGATCGTGACGATATGCAGACAACCGTTTGCTGATATCAGACAGGCCGGTTTGGAGGTGCTGGCGGTTATTAGTTCACAAGTATGGGGGCAAGAATACATATCCACGTGTCCTGGTTTAGTAGAGTTCCTATTAGATAGAAATATCGAATCGTTTAAAGAGTGTAAGGAGGCAAAATACGAGGTCGTGAAACGTTTATCTCAAGCGGAGCGAGATATATTCGACGCGGATACTATGCAAAAATTCAAGCGGTTCGTTAACGAAGGTCCATACTTTGTCGAAGTTAATACAGAAGTCGCGATAGAGGGTGCTTCGTAAAGAAAGGGAAAATAATTTTTCACATTAATATTCAATATAATCAATATTAATGTTAAAGATTGTGTTACGTACATAATGCGGTATACTTAATGTTAAAGATTGTGTTACGTATAATATGATAACATAAACAACTTCAGTGAAAAACAGAAATAAATATTTATTTTTATTTTATTATTTTGTAAAAAAAAAACGATTTATTATTACAGAAGGCTTAATCTTTGTTCTTGCATTTAGTACAAATAAGTCGACGTTATTGAAGTACGTATATTTAGTGAATTTAGTCTTTCGGAGCAGTTCTCTTCATTAACGAAACATTATCGATATTGGAATTTATATACAAAGAAAAATAATTTATTTTATATCTAGCGATACACAGAAAAAAAGTCTACATTGTTACATATTCGAAACAAACCAAACAAATGATATTAAAATACATACATATATATAGTAATGTTCATGATATTTTATCATTGTTCTTCGCAGACCTTTACGAAATTTATACATAATGTGTAAATAAGATCGTATAAATAATTTTACGGGTGTACGATGTGCGTTAAATATACTTTATAATCTCTATTGTATACGTTTCCGCTTTTTCGGTGAGACAATCTTCAGCATACTGACCACCGGTGCTTCAAAAGCGACTGACACTACAAACGACAATGCGTACGACAGCACGAGTTGCCCCAGAAATGTTATCATCTGAAAAATAAAAAAAAAAGTGTTTTTGTGACAATCTACTGTTACTTAATTAAAGTTTTTCTCTTCGGCCACAAGCTTACCATTACATCCTTTCCTAGATGAAACGGAGAGTCTAGGTTCATAGCGGTTAGACGAATCACAAGCGGGTGAACTAGATAAGAGCAGTAAGTCACTCTGCTGAACGGATACAAGAGCGGCCACGATAGAATCTTATTTACGTATCCTGAAAAAATACCAGTTTAATATCCCAGTGTAGTTCAATCGATTAGTCTAATGTTTATTACAATTAATCTAATGATTCATCAATGTATCTGTTTTCTTACCACCGTAGCCAGTACTACACGCTATTACGATCCACGCTAGACCTAGTGCCCACGCGCTGTGGCTCAAGGATGAATACGCAGCTGCGGTAACGGGTGCAAGTTCCGCTTCGTATAGACCATAAAGCAAACTCAAGAGACACGCGATAGACAAGAGCCACCCCACGACGACGGTAGTCTAGAAATGATAACGTCTAAAATCTTTTTCTGATTGTGAGTAATAGAAACTAACAATTTAATTTTGCATCGAAGAGGAATGTTCAGACGACATAAGTGTTATAAAGACTTCTAAGAGACGTTCCAATCTTTTAAACGTTAAGTTTTTTAGATCATTGAATTTTCTTTTTCTTGATATTGATCGTACCTTAGACATTTTTACTTTGCAATCAGTCTTGAAGAGAAAATAGCCGACGGTCATGCCGATCAGATAAGGACCCAATCTCGTCCACGGCTTGTCGTAGATCTTGTCGAAGAGGGCCAACGGATCGTCCAAGCTCGGCATGTGATTATTAACTAGAGCGATGTAACCGGTGGTTACCCATGAACTTATTAACAGACTGACTAACGCGAAAGCTGCGATTTTGAAGTGATTTGTAGCCAGTATCAAAATCACTCCGCCCACAATATAGAACTGCGTATCGTCCGCTAAATACCAACTCCAAAGCATACACTGCAATATCACAGTATAAGCTTACTCCTTCGTTTAATGGAGGTGGAATAAAATTTGAAAATCTCCAAAAGGGGGTGAATTAAAAGGAGATTAAGATACAAAGATTAAATTAGAATTAGAAAGATTAATAGCATGACTGCATGAAATTTATACTTTATAATTATTTTTATAAAATATTGCATTATATTTATATTATAAAAAAAAAATTAATTGTTGTGGATCCAACATCCGAAAAGTTTAAGAAATTATAAATCCTGTTATAGGGAATATATAGATATGAATAAAATAAAACGTACCATTTGCTCGACGGGGAACCAAGTATTGATATAGAGCAAATTCCTCCACCAATAATTTGGGCAATTATAGTGATCTGCCGTGGGAGGCTCGAAAACGGAATTTGTATAGAAATACTTCATCGAGACTTCGACTACACCCAGTACGAACATGTACGGCGTGGTGAGCCTACAAAATCGATATAAAAGAAGTCCGATGAATTTTAAGGTGCCTGCGGCGAAGCCTCGCGTGCCCTGCGTGAGTCTCTTCAGGTCTCCCTTGGCGTTGGTTCTAAAATATAGAAAGCTCACGAGCAAACCACCCATAAAGAAAAATGTATCGACGCTGAATGCCCCGTTTGTGATGGTCTGGAAGAGGAATCGCTTCTCCACCACTTTGCGATATTCCATGTTGTCCGAGTATTTAAAAACGATAATGCATGTATGCCCGAGGATGACCCAGGCCATCGATATCGCTCTGAGCCCGTGCACGGTGCTAATTGTGTCTCTGCCTACGTTACGGTCGCAGATAATCCTCACATTAGCGGGAACGGAGAAAGAAAGCAGAAGTTCTTCGAAGGTATCTGCAAAAATAATATGAAGGTTAAAAAATAGGGGAAAATAATTTTATAATTATTAATTTCCATTCTATTCTTTCTGTGTGTTTTGGTCTAGTCATTTAATTTTTATAAGAGTTTATTACAATCACTTAATTTTTATAATCGGGAATTAGAAAAGAGAATAATAGGATATGGATATATTATAAGGCATAAGCAATCCTTTTTACATTTTTATTTTAAGAGAGTTAATCTCTATATTAAATTAAGTCAATACGTTAAAAATAGGGAAGAGAGAAAAATCTAATTTCGCTTATTTCTATGTAGAATAAATGTTAAATATTTATGTTTGCAAACTAGATTTCTTGCGATTCAATTTAATTCGTCTACTTTTTACGGTGATATTCTCACTTCGGGGATACTTAACGGGTAAGACATAAAAGTTTAACGTACTAAGCTGTTGCTCCTCTTTGGTAGACGGTTGCAAATCGTTCTCGTGACTGTTGTTATTATTAATCGACTGCATGCCGTTGCTACTAGAATCTGCCACTGGAACAGGAAGGTAGACCTTACCTTGAATAGCTGCGGAATATAATAATAAATCGGGTGACTACTTTAATACCGTCCTCGTCTTGTCTTGATAGTCTGTAAGTAGTAGTCGTGCATTATATTAGTCTGTAGTTTTTACGTATATGAGATGCTCATCGCTACGTTAGTCGCTTTTCAAAATTACAGCATTTTTCAGAGTTACTACAGTACGAGTTAGTACCATGACAGTGATCAATTAGGAGTGATTTTTTTTCTCAGTGTAAAACAGTTATTATATTGCTAAAAGCAAGACTATAACGTTTTGCGTCTCGTCTTATTCGTCTTATGCCCGTTTCTACCAACGTCGGTTAACTTCGACCTTAGATTAACTCACTCTTCGTCTCTTTCTAATGGCGACAGTTAGAAAGAGACAAAGAGTGAGTTAACCAGTTAACCTAAGGTTAAAGTTAATCGACGTTGGTAGAAACGGGTATTATTTAATTCGTTGGATTTAATTCTTATTTCTGTAATTTTCAGTTTACACGATTCCTTCCCTAGACTTAGAGATTCCTTGCACTTTTTTCTATCTATATAATTTCTTATTTTTCCGGAATAGATTTTTGTTTAATAAAGATGTGTCGATATATTATTAGTGCTAAGATTTAAATCTATAATAATATTTTCATATAAATTAAGCTCTATGCATGTATATTAATAACAAAACCTTATTCGTTATTCAATTTTAAATGCATCTTGCTTTAAAAAATTTTAGTTTGAAATTTATAGAGTCATAAAGAAATGTTCAATGTTTAATATCCCAAAAACTGGAGATAAAGAACGATACTTAAACAAATTTTCTAAACTAAAAACAAATTTTTACTTAAAAAATTTAATTTTAAATTGATTAAGAGATCTATGCAAAAGAAGCTGCATAAACAATCTGCAACATTTCTTCATAAAAAACAGGAAATAAATATCCATTATTTTAATATATTATCTCGTTTTACATGACACAAGTGATAGCAGATTAACAGATAATTAAAAAATTCTTGGTCATGAACATTGACTCCTTTACCATTTATGACCTTCCGATCACCATTAGTGAGATGATCGAGTTTTCCATGCTTTTCCAAATCGTAGATTACATTTCTCTTGCGGGCTAGCTTTCTCGATAGATGATAATCGTACCCGGTGCCGAGAATCATCAGTATCAGGACCACCACGCTGACACCGCTGAAAAACATTGAATTCATAACAATTAATGTTAATAAAAGCAATATACATATATATATATATATATATATATAAAATTATATAAAATTATATAAAATTTTTTTGTTTAATTCGCAAAATATTATTCGTCTTTCGTGATAATCTAATAGGCAAATGCACTTTGCAAGTAGTTAAGCTTTTTCTCAAAAACTTACGATAAAACCCAGAAAATCGGATCAGTGTACATGTCGTATGAGTTATGCTGATCTCTGACTTTTTCAATTGTTGAGTGCTTTGCTGCAAATTCGCTTGCAGCGAGTTTCCCGATCACGGCGACGTCGGAGGCAGTACACGAGAACGGCAGGCAAACGCCCAAGTGAATCAGTCTTGTCTGAAACAAGAATAATGTTTGTAGGTTGTTGTATTGAAAACTTTTGCGTAAAATAATATGCAATGTAAAAAATCTTTTTTTTTTTAAAGCGCAAACTTCTCTGAATCAAGATGTTTCCTTAAAAATAAGCAACAACTCAAGAATTTGGCAAAAAGCAAATATATGTTATATTTACAATAAGACTTTAAATTTGATATGTGTATATTTAAAAACAGTTATGAAGATATTAAGAATCAGAACATTTTTCACAATAAATATTGACTTCTTTTCTGCTAAGTTTCTATAAAAACGTTACGTTTATAAAGAAAGGAAATTTTGTATCTTATATCTAGACCAGTAGATCATTATTTTTACATTTCTTTGTATTTTATTTAACACTAGAATTACCAAGGGAGTCAAAATGACACGTTTGACACTTTTTAATAATTTATTACTCATTTTTAAAACATTTTAATTACTAAAATTTTTCCTGATTTTTATTAAAATTATATAGATGATTAATTTTATTAATTTGTTTTTCTTTTTCTCTTTTCTTTTCTAAGATTTCTTCGATAGAAATAAATATAGATTAATCTCTGGTAGTTATAGTATTAATGTTTAATGTTATCGACATATTATTTATACATCTTAACATGAAAATTTTTTGTAAACGATGGCGCATTCCATAAATTTTCTTTATATTTAGGAAATAGAAAATAAATATAAAATAAATTAAAATAGAGAATGTTGCAAGATGTCTTATTCATTCAGTTATACACATTTATGACATATCGATACTTACTGGTGTATAAGATACATTTACAGAAAGTTTCAGCATATAAAATCCCAATTGAAAAGGCATTTCGATGGAGTCTGTTCCGGTCCAGACACTGGCTCCGCTAAAACCCGTATTGATTTTTTTTCGTGACTCCATATGAATTTCCTCGAATGCAGAAACTTTGGAATCTTTTACGTGTTTTTTTGAATACGTATGATACGATGGATTTTTTCCAATATAATCGCATTCGGTGGCTGACCCCGTAAAATAAGAATTACCCCAGAAAAATCCGTTGGTGAATCTACCGGATGCATCATCAACTGAAAAAAGAAGGAATTCATCATCAGTACGTGCATTAGATCGGAAGCGAATGTCGTTTTTTATTAAGTTCAGCATTAAATAAAATAGAAATTCGAGATTCCTCGAAAGAAGTCCTTTTTCCATAAAGAAAGTGCGTGTTAAAACCAACAATGACTATTTCG
This sequence comes from Leptothorax acervorum, assembly GCA_035220615.1. Taxonomy (NCBI): domain Eukaryota; kingdom Metazoa; phylum Arthropoda; class Insecta; order Hymenoptera; family Formicidae; genus Leptothorax; species Leptothorax acervorum. Next base: position 118,534 of record JASTWQ010000074.1, read on the forward strand.
CTTTGATTCGTTATAATTCTTCTGAGTTTTATTTACAACAAACGTATAAGAAACCTTTTGTATCAATCTCTAGTACTAATTGCTAATCATGAATTATAAATGATGAATAATCTTGTTTGATTTTAACCACATTGGCGAGATACTGTAAGGACTATAAGATAGTTATATACTTATAAGGATCAGCCTTCAAGATAAATTTTTGTGATTGTCAAGTATTATATAATGAAGATAATTGAAGAGTACGATAATTATCGACTGTTTGATATAAACATCTCCACAATGGTGATGCAATATTAAATTTATGATTTATTGTTATAAGGATGCTTCAAGGGCTTCAGGGGATACGTATACATATATTTTCTTTCATCATTATCGGCTTGGACGATAACAATGGAAGTAAAATTTTAAATAAAAATCGGATTACGTATCATAGAATTGCGAGGCTCTCGAGTTCAAGCTTTAGTATGTATTTTTCTCATGTCTTTAATTTAAAGACGATTCTGTCTTTCGCAAGCAAATAAAGGAGAAGAGTATCGATTTGAGTTCTTAATCTTATATGGGTGTTTATAGCTAAGATAGTTGACCATTAGTATCTCTCCCGCGACGTAATATTTTTAAAAGAAGGATGTAAAATAGAAATATTTGCCTTCTTGGTTCTAAATTTGATTAAGATGGCGATATTTTTGGCAAGGTTTAAATTAGGAGCAATGCTGAACTGAAATGCAAAATGAGAACTAAAAGCTCTTAAAAATAGATCCTTGTTTATTGAGAATGATGGAACTTCTGAAACAATAACTAATAGCGAATCGCACTATAATATAAAAATGTTTAAAACAAAAAATTTTTACTATGTTTTCTCCGAGGAAAGATGATGTTAAAAGGTTGGTCAAGAACGTCAAAGATTAACAGACGCAAGGATAAAGAAGATTCCGTTTAGATTAAAAATTTTATTGCACATTGCATCGAAAATGTTTTTCCGATTTAGGAGAGAATTAAAAGAGAGATTTAGGAAACTTCAAAAGTTACTACACAGCAAGACGGAAGTCGTATGTTTTATCGGGACTATTTGTTAATAGAGAAAGATTTTTGAGAGGCTTTTGAAGCATATTAGAAATCTTGAAGTCCCGAGAGATGAAAGTTGCGCGGCGCGTGAAAGTTTAGTAAAAAGGATACATTGCGCTACTTATAGATGATACAATATATAAATTAAACAATAAGCAACACCACGGTGGAATGTTGCGGCACGTAACATCGCGTTCATAAATTAGCCAGCACCATTGGCTGGTTATTATCTAATATGAAATTAGTAATCTCTTTGCTTTAAATGCCGGGTGCGTAATTTCTACCTGATTAAATAACCGGGCTGCGTAATCACCGCATACGCGTTCGCCCGTGAGCACACGCGAGCTTTTTTTCGCGAGTGATGCAATAAAGTATCCTTGTTTTATCGTGGACAACGTAACACGCAACCGGCGATCGTCATCGGGAAGGCGCGAAGACGGCGGAGGCTTACGTTCGGAGTGGCTTCAACGAAGCATATACTTTCTATTCAGGAAGTAAAAGATATTATCTAATCGTTGGTACGCGGCGGCGGATTTACGAGTTTTGCATTACATAGGTCTCAGCTCGATCGCGATCCCGTTACGTCACTCGCGGCTGCATGCTTTTGCGGCTGCAGCTGCGGTCGGCGTCATCGTGTTTTTCGTGCGCGCCTAGCACGAGACTCGAGTTCCGGATACTTTTCAGTGTTTTGTCTCGTCTCTCACTTCCCTGCTTTCGGCTCGGTAAAATTTTACGATGTGACACAGTATGATATCATGTAATGGTTCTTGGTAATTGGTTCTTTCGAATTTTATTTGCCAAGGACTGAATAACGCGGAATAATTTTAATCACATTTATAATGATAAAATAAGAATGACAGTAAGACATCTAAGGAATTATTATTTTCAATTTGAAACTATCTTCTATAATAGTTCATTGATTGTATGTACTTTTTTGTTTCTCCGAGGAGTGCTATATTATAAAATTACCTTTTTTTTAAGAACGATGAGACTTATGATATCGGAAATTGGGTATTGTGTGTGTGCGCGCGCACACGCGTGTACATTTAATTTTATTAAAATATTAAAATATAACTTCTTCTCTCTCCTATTCTATAAATTGCTACAAAGTACTATACTAGTATAAAAATTTAATATTAATTTAAGAAAAAAATTAATTTTATTAATTAGAACGATAATTACACAATTAAAAAGAAGTGTAAAATTGAGTTGAAGAATAATTATTAATTTGTTTAAACGTATAGTCATATTTTACAATGCCTACTGCCATTCTTCTGGAAAAAATTTATTAAGAAATATTTATTTTTACCAAAGTTGTGTATAATTTTACAATAAAAAACTAAATTCTTATGAAAAAAATCTTAAAAAAATAGTAAAAATAAAAGGAAAATTGGGAAGATTTCATATCTCTTTCAATCTTCGATTTCAATAAGCTTTCACTTACCGATCATTAACATTCACTACCATCGTTTAATGAAGCGTGACACAATGCGGATTCATATTGTCCTTAGCATAACAATAATTTTGCATCGCGGTTCAGTTTCCTTGCGAGACATTCTAAAGTCAAGTTCAGGCACGCCTTGCAGTTTGATTTATTTCCGTACAAAACATAAATGTGCAATGTTACATTTGATCTCATTAAATCTTGGAAAAAATCGTGGTAATACTATTTCATATTTTATTCATAGTCCGTGCAGCGGATAATTTGCAACATCTACGAACTGCAGTAGTAATATTGTACAACAAACGATTTTTAACATACAACTTATAAAATATCGAGCGAGATACAATTATTGATAATTTTTTTTGGGAGGGGCGAGAGACAGAAATTTGTTCATGAATTAATTTGTCCAAATTTGACATTATGATATCTAAAAACTATCTACTACTTAAACTTTTTTATAATAATTTTACAATAGTCTGTACATATCTATTATTGGCAGTTAGTGAAATTCGTCATTTTAATGCAAACATATATATTTATATATCATAAAATTATAATTTTGCAATCGTTAAATAATTTTATTAATTTATGTGCCAAATAGCCTTATTACTTTGTTATCAGTTTTCATACTAAAATAACAATAATCAATTTCTGAAATAAAAGTATATGTATATCATATCATGTATAATTGCAGAATTAGTCTTATGGTCTTGAAAATATTATATATGTTTACTTATTACACTTTACCATTGCATGTGTGCTTTACAACAACATCTCGACTAATTATTTTAAACTCTGAATATTAATATATTAATATAATATATTAATATTGAGATAATTTAATATATTCACTATTACAAGGAATTCTTGAATTACTAATTGTAAGTGATATTTACTTTAATAGTTTAATTATATTTCGCCGAGAATCTCAGGTACTCGTTAATTATTCGAGTTTATTGCCGGGTTACAGTAAATTTCATAAACAGGAAGAAAAAGGCCAATCAGTAAATGCTATATGTGTGCCCACGCTCGAGTATTGAAAGCTGCAAAAGAAAGTGAACGTGCGAAGATAATGACATTGCACTTTGCCGTGCATGAAGCGTTCTCTGAAGCGGAATTTTAGGAGATATTTTAAGAGTCAGAATTCTCTCATTGCTCAAACTATCGTTCTCCTAATTTGAGAGGCTTAACATTCCATATTTTTGCAACATATCACCACTGATACTATTAATAGGTAATTGCGTAATAAGAAATCAAAGTTGTGCTTGGTTGTGACATATAAGATATCGTATACAGTTAACGTTCGTGAATGTGGCAACAGAAATTATTTCGGGTATAAAAATTCAATTCGATGATGCCTCTAGAATCATTATAAGTTAAGTGATATAATCGCGACCCACAAACTTGTTGTTGGGGAATACATAAAATATTTATTTGTAAACATTTTTATTTAAACTTTACAATAATTATAATAATTAATAACAATGTAGCTTTTTGGTGATCATTTTTTAGTAATAGTCGGTAATAATATTTAATTGAGAATCAAGTGTGTATTTAATATTAAGTAGGTATAGAGAACGTATGTAAAACATTTTATTCAACCGAAATATATTTAGCTGTTTTGCATTTTCTGCGTTTCTTTAGCTATTGCAAACTTTTATTGCTTATCTTTCGATGATGTGTGTGTGTGTGTGTGTGTGTGTGTGTGTGTGTGTGTGTGTGTGTGTGTGTGTGTGTATTTATCACAACTATATGTAGCGGAGAAAGTGATTCAAAAAGAGAAACGCGTTTGCATACCTGATTAGTAATGTCTAATCGGCATTGGCAATTAATATTAACGTCCGTTTGGCATTGGATTCCATTTTTATATTTACAGAGGTTGCACTAATGTTTTCAGGTAGGCGTCCTTGATTACTAATTTGAAAAGAAAGCACGCGAGTTCTTTGTTTCACGCAATTTCACGCAACGTTCTGGTGAAAGTGTCCAATCTGTTTGATCGGAATTCAGAAGGATATTACAGACATCTGGAATTTTAATTTTAAATAAAAATTTGTCTGTTTTGTTAATTAAAAATCTTCTTGACCTTTCCAAGAATATATCTCATATATGCTTCTTCTCGTTACACAAATTTATAATTAACTAGTTGCGTAACGGGTCGTTCTCACGATGAGCGCCAAATAAAATTTTTTCCGTACCTATTCGTACGGAATACCTATTGCAACAGATTTTAAATGGCCATGGGCCACATTTTAGAAATTAGTTTAACCCGAGAACGGACCCTGGGGCTACTTAAACACCCCAGTGTCGAAAAATTAAAGTTCACGTCACAGTAATTTTAATGTGCTTCTTTCGTTTTAAAAATATATTTTTGTTTTCCTTATTTTTTTTGGAAAATTTTGAGTTGAGTAAATCTATATACATAATATTGTCGTCAAATATTGATAAATTATAGAACAATCCAAAATATGTAATCAATAACAATGACTTTTAATTGGGGTGCAAAAATAGCTTCAGATGACCGTCTATGCAAAAAAATGAGACGCCCGTTCTCGTTAATGGTTTATATTAATGTTCTCCTTCTAATTGCAAGTCACAAGATGACATCAACTGTTCTTATTCGAGCATATTAATTCTTAATAGAAATATTGATAAAATCGTAGGATTAAATGTATGATGCAAAAACATTCAAAAAATCACGTTTTTTTGACGGTACGATCATACTAAAAATAAAGTTTCATTAAATGTGTTTTTTTTTTTAAATAAACAGATTCATAGTTTTTATCAGGTTTATCTTGTAACGTATTAAAATTTTTGTAAACTTATCGAGCTACAAGACATTATTTCGTTTGTATTACAAATTTAATTAAAAATTAGAAAAAAATGCGAGATTTAGCAGAAGAGAATTAAAATAGAGTAAATGGTTTTTTAATCGCATAACTTTTTTTATCTTTTACGATTATTTTTACAAAGCGGGATATTGGATTTAGCATATTCGTGAGCGCGATAAAAGCGAGGACGCGGATTGTAAAACATGCGCGCCGAAGAGATGCGGTAACTTTCTTTTTCTGACATACGCAGAAATGTAATAACCTCGATACATGAAAGTGAAACGCGATCCGTTTCTAATGCAACGCCTCAGCTGTCATTTATGGTTGCTCTATCGCAACAATAGATTAAGTACCTACATTCCAAAGTGAAGCCACAACTGCCGCTAGGGAAATGATCGATCGCAACGATTGACTAGCTCTTCTGTTCGTTGTCAATTGGGCAGCTCAATCAACCTCATAGAATTATTTTTTTGAAAAATTAGGATATACCGAGAAAATCTAAAAATTTTCCTTCATATCAGAGAAATCAGTAAACGGCATGAAATTTTGATAAGTTTTTACGTGTAGAATTTGGAATGTCTTTCACCTTTCTTCAATGATATAGGTAATATTAATAATAAGCCATTAGAAATAAAGTAAAAGTTTGTATATATGTTATATCACTTTAGGTATATCACATACAATGTATTTAAAAGATTAGGTACACGGTACACTATTTAAAAATCGTATAATATATTATCCATTTTAATCGACATCCAGTTACGCGATGACTTAATTTTTTCGTAATGCGTAATTATCAGCACGCAGCCTGTCTATTTCGCCACGTTTACGTGCCCTCTAATTAAATAAATTATACTCTTTTTTCAGAAGAAATTACTGAAATTCAAAAATCGAGTTTTTTTTATTTTTACCGGTTTCGTCGTTTCTTTTTCCTTTTTCCGTGCAATCGTATTTTCCAATAATTGCTACAAAGGTAATGTAAATTGCTACAGTGGACATAATTCCGTTATGAAATAAAATAAGACTGTAATAAAATACGCGGGAGGTACGGTCGACAGTCCCGTTTAACATTATTGGGATCGGTATCGTTTGACCGGTAGCAGCTTAATTTCACTTAATTTTACCGTCAATCACTGTCGGCTGTAGGTTCGTGATTAATGTCTTGCCGTATAGATATATAGCGTAATATTGTAACACACAGAAATTACATGATCAGCTTTAACCGCACGCTTACTAGAATAACGGGGACACGTTTGCATACGTGAAGGATCATTCGCAATGAATTCTCTGTTGTTCTTTCCAGAGAGTTCTAGCCCTAGCAAAAAACTTTTAACTATAAGTGTTATAGTTGAGCAAGTATCTTTATAGTTTTGTATATAATTTTGGGCCATTTAAATGCTCTCCATATTTAATGTAATATTCGCGTCAGAGAATGCGAGTCATCGCATGTCATAGATTTTACGAATATACTTGTACGTAACCACGACGATACGCACACGACGAAATAAACAGGATGTTACTGGGAACAAGTCGTCTGGTAATAGAAACGCATTTCCTTGAAAGCGAAAGCTCACGATTTCATCCCCAGCCATCGTCGCTGCACTGTCATGTAATTCTTCCCCTTTTCAAATAGTATAATTTCGATAATTGCAATGCCGATTTGGGCTCGCCACTTTCTAATGCTCGAGTGGAATCACCGTCTTTTCAACTCGATTGTAAAACGTGTATATACTCGTATATACACTTAGCATATATAATTTTGTTTATCTAATCACTTAGAGAGATCATTTACGTAACTTGAATGGATCTTGTGATCGGTGCTTTTCAAGGGCACGTACGGGATAATCAAGATCTGACGATCGATCGTTAACTTTCTTCTCGTCATATTACAATTTTTGACCTATCCATAATCGAATTATCAAATCAAATCAATGAAGTGTTTATGTTTATTCTGCCAAACTTTATGCAATATTCAAAATCTTTCAACAAAAACAATACATATATATTTCACAATTTGTACAACCATTAAACAATGCAAAATAATCCCCAACGATAATAAATTATATATTTTATAGAATGCAAAGCTTAATATATATTACCTTGCCATAAAATAAAATTGTGTAACTACAAAAACTTGAAATACTTGAAATACTCTGAAAACAAAATACTTGTACTTTACATTTTCACGGACATTTTTGTCTCCGCAAATAAACAGAATGTATAACTCAATATAATAAATTATACATTTTAAGGACTGCAAAGCTTGATACTGTATATTATTGCCATAAAATAAAATAAACAATTTTTTTTCTTTGTAATTATAGAAACTTAAAATACTCTAAAAATAAAATACTTGGGCTTTACTACATATCACGCATTTTCACGGATATTTTATCGTCCGCAAGTAAATAGGATGTGACTTAAGCCGCGTTTCTGATAAGCCTCTCGTTTTTTTGTATAATAGCATTTAATAGCGTGCATTTTGTCAACAGATTTTGATCTGTAATGGTGGAAACTAAGGAAGTGACATTTTCCAGATAGAATAGCCGGCGCTGTCGGATAGCGCACGAGGAAATAACACGTTAGATATGTCGAAAGAGCGGTGACGTTCGGGACAAATGGCCCTTCAGGCATCGTGACGATAATGCTTTCCTTCGACGATGTTCTCTCGGCGCCTTTCACCTTTCCTCGCGCACGAAGTTCGCGAAATTCGCGAATACCGCAACGGTGATACAGGTTGCGGAGAGTGAAAGTAGCGGCCGGTTAGAGTGCTTTCCGGTCGTCGAGGAGCGTTGTTTCAAGGTGGACCCAGACCAAGCTGTGGCAAGGACGAACGGGTAAACGATCGCGACGAATATGAATAAGCGTAATGAACTCTTTTCTTCCGATATACCGTTAAGGGTCTGCAGTTTTTTAACAGTCGCTTAACTAATTTAATCTTAGCTTAACTCACTCTTCGTCTCTTTTTAGCTACCCCTTTTAGAAAAAGACGAAGAGTGGGTTTAGCAGGTTTAGCTAAACTTCAGTTTAAACGACTATTGAAAAACTGGCCCTATAAGAGATGAAATGACATTCATCGCGATGTATTTGCAGCGTCATCCACGCTCAATGAAATTCGTTTATTTATGTTTGTTTGCGCTCTTCCTTGTATTCTCTTTCATAAACGCGATGTAATCGTTGATCACCGAGAGAAGAGAAAGAGAGCGCATTCAGCATTGATTGAAGCTCATGTGCTAATTTGCAAAAATCGTGCGTGTGCAATCTGCGCTACGTGTGCAAAATGCTCATCTATTGTTTTATTTTCGCAAATTGTCGATACTTTTGCAATAGCTTTCCCTAAAACCGTTGGTATTTCGTTATCGCGAGAATGAAACGCGAGAAGGTAAACCCTGACCCACTTAAGACCTCTACCTGAACGACAGATGGCAGGTTTCCTCTTAAGTTCCTTGTCCGTGAAGAAATTCCAGAGAAAGAAGACGCATTTATTTAGATTGAAATGATCTAGATAGTTTCAAGTGCACGCATTTAACAATACCAAAACAATCACGCGCAATTAGCGATATAATGTGTCTTGCAACTTTAAATATAGAAAAGATAAAGTTTTCCTTTTAGATAAATAGATAAGGTAAACTTCCTATGAAAGCTCATAAAAACTCAATTAAAGCATTATTTGCAATATTCGAATATATATTGACATTCTAATATGTTAATGGATAGGTAAATATTTAAATTTAATTAAATATTTGAACATTTCTTAATACTTATTGATATCAACATATTCTATTTGATCTGAGTAATATTTACATTGAAGTATATTGCAATTTCTAAATTACACTTAGGATTATTTTTGGTATATCTGCGAATTTTATGTCAATGTTTATAATGCATATTAAACTAAATAATACAGATTAAACTTGTAATTAATAAATACTCGTGTATATATATTTGTGCATCGAATAATACGTGATTCCTAATAATCGAACTATCGCTTTTTTACTTTCACCGCAATACTTTCAAATGGCATAACAACGTCTTGAGAGGAAAAATGCGTAACAACTGATCGCAGGTTTCGCATATCAAGTAAATTCCGCAATATTAAACCAGATTATTTTTATCATGCTAGTTTTTAAACGCAATTATAGGTCCTGCTTTCTTCTTAAATTTTATTACAATCTAAGATCAAATTTTGGACGATTGAAAAGTATAAAAGATGTTCTTTTAATAGTACCTACGTGTTCTTTTTAATAAAGAATAATATTGCTATGGAAAATATGTAATTAATGTATACACATTCTTTGTTCTGGAAAAAAAATTTACTAATGTTAGATCAGATTGAAATAAAAAATCGAGCAATGGACGAGATATTCTTCAGACTTTTTCTTTGTAAAAAAAAAAAAAAAAAATACAACAATCGCGATCTGCAAGGCAATTTGCGTGCGTTCAGCGAGCGTGCGAAAATATACAGAATTGCTCGAGGAAAGTGAAGCGTCGAAGGCGTGACTCGCAAAACGGAGTCGCGTCGACTGTTTCCACGTGAAGCCGACACGTTTGATCGGCTCTTTCTTGTGTCGCTAAAAGTGAAACCTCGCGACGAAAGTAGGCAAACCGGGAAGGAAACCGGAAAGCAGACGTTGTTTAGTGAGAATGCTCCTGGCCGGTTCATCAACATGACGTCGCAGACGTCGGCGTGTCCCATTTCTTCCGACGCGACGCGACGCGACGTGGACGCGGACCGGATAGCGGAGTATTCTCGAGCTACCGACTTTAAATATTATAACGGTAAATTTTTCAGCAAACCCGAAATCGATATTTACCCGGGGAAAGTTTACGAGGCGTGTCTCATAATTTGGTAACTTCGTCGCACTCGTACCTCGCTCGACAGAGCTCTCAAATTAGGCACCCACAAAATTAAAATCGGAGACTCTATCATTACAATAAACGGTGGACAATTTCGAGATATACCGCCGCGCGCGCAAGCATTTCGTTCCCACAGTTGTCTCGTGATGCAACTGAAAGGGATTCGAATAACTCGCATCTCACCGAATGATTTAGCACGATTATCTACAGCGCAATGTAACGTAGAAAGCTGCATGAGCGGAGAAAGTTGTAATGCATAGGAAGTTACATATACACGTGGCACGTACAAAACCGTTCGATACGAGATACACAGAGCGCGATGTAATCAGATCAAAAATTAAACGTCTTACGCGCCTAGTATAACGTAATTCATTACGTAAAGTAATAATGTAGGTGTTATTAAATACTTTCTATGACGCAAAAATAGAGATATAGGTAACAATTATGTAACGCATTAAGGGGCATTGATTACGTTAAATTGTAAAATACAAGCATGTAATTCAAATAGTAGCAATTTATTCAAGAAAATAAGGGGCAAAGAACAAAGATCTACGAGAATAGAATATCAATGTATATCTATTAACTTCTTTAATATATGTATGTATATTTCATTGTGATGAAGTTAGTTGTAATGAAGATGCATTAGAAACAATTTCTTGCGCAGACAACTTGTTTCAGGGACGAGGAGAATCCTGTTCATCCGCAAAAAAGGGATGAAGGTCATTCTCCTCGTTCCGTTTCGTTCTTGAGAACTACAAGTACCAACTTAGGTACGACACTGCCAGGTACAACTTATTCAATATAGATAGCGTTTATTATTAATTTAAACATTAATTCAATTTATCAAAGGGCTAATAGTTCGATAAATCCACAAATACAATTTATGTTAGCTAATAATCTTACAAATTATTATTTTAGAGAGTAGAATGGAAATAATTAGAAAAGTTTATCGGCAATATTATTATTTTTGCAATTACCAAATAAACTGCATTAAATCATTCGGCAAAAATTTTATTTCTTAAAATTCTTAAAAATTCTGAATGAGTTTTTAAAAAGGATTACGATTCATCTTTATGAATATGTTTACTAGTTTTTGCTAATGTCTCTGTAGTATCTCGTAAACTTTCTATAAAAAAAAACTTTTAATCTACTATTAAAATATATATAAATAATATAAACTATATATTATATAATATAAAAATACACGTTTATTTATATAATATATACTATTATTTATTATAATAATGTATAATATAATAATATATATGTTATATATTATTTATACATAATATATGTATGTGTATATAGCCTAAATCACAAATTTTCATGCATTAATTATAAATAAATTACAAAAATTATCTTTATAAAATGTTTTGATATTATTTTGTTTATATCTCTTTGAGAGATCAATGCGTTTATACGAAACTTTGTTATGCACGGTAACACTTGAAATATATAATATTTATTGTTTATACGCTGAGACTAAATTTTTACAGGAATCTTAATTTATTAAAAAGAAAAATATATTCTTTTCATATTTACAAGAAGGAGAGACATTAAAATCAGCGTTTGAAAATTTAAAATTAGGGTTAAAATAATCACAATAAAATTAATTAATTAAACGATAAAATAATAATAAGCAAATGGAGGAATTGAGCTTACTTTTAAGAGCCCACAATTCTTCATTCTTCAGAGCATCAACGTACGTTGTAACGTCTTTGCTGCATTGTACTCCGACGGGGTATTTTCCTTCGATCCAATTTTTTACTAAATTACGCGCACTAAAAATATCCATCATCTCCGACAGGCTGGTCCAGTTTCTTTCGACCACATTAGTCGTCGTCGGCAAGCTTCTTACTCGGAGAATCGGTTCCTCTGCGACACTGCTCGGAATATCGGTAGATATTTCTCCGGCATGTACGTAGATCGCGGAAAATATGAGTAGAGCTACAAACGGCAGATGCATTGTGCTCCGCATGTTTATCTCATAAATGTTCACAGAAAAGATTTATTACGATGTATTTAGCGTTTACAGAAGATTTCAACGAGATTCACTGGATCCACTGCATAATCGGTGGCTTAGACAGATCTTTGGAACCGATTTATCAGGGTCAGCGAGAATTTTCTCTTCTTCTGACAGTCGATCCTCTTGATTCGCTGACAGAAAACTCACAAAATACTTCGGCGGATCTTTGATCGCAAATAAAATAGCGATTCTCTGTCAGGATGCTCGTGACATTGCTATGAAATGTCGTTAATTTGTCATAAACTTGCGTACTTGTTTCAGCATTTAGATGATTGGATCCTCACGTCTCGATCACGTTATTCGTCGATTCACTGTTATTTAAACGCGAAACGGCGTTATATAGATATTTGCATCTTTATTTCTGAATTGCCTGTCAGAGAATCCTGGTAATACGACTTTTTTAAACTCATGGTAACTTCCGAGACGTGGCCGTTGTCGCATCCGCCCTCAGGAAGAAGGGGGAAAATAATGAAGGAGAAGAGATAATCGGCTATGCGTGTTTTCAGATATAGATCCTTCTATCCTGCTGGATGACCACGGTTCAACTGTATCGTACGAGTCGGTTGTGGTCCGACCAATGGTTCTGAAATGTTCTCGCGGCATTATAATGAAGATGATGGTGGGGCGAAGTCTCCCTGTGGAGTGAAAATCGAAAACCTTTTAGAGCGGTCGCGGTGCGCGCGCGAGGCGACGCGAGCTCATCGACACGTGCTCGCGTGCGTTCTAATCATTTAACGAAAGAGACACTTTTCTTTTAGTCAATTTAAACTAATTTTACGACTTTTCCCCCGGAATAATTGAATAGCGTAACTAAGCTGCTTTTTGTGTAATTGTGTACGAATCCTTGCTAAAGAGAGATTGACGTCTCTGATTTAAATTAAATTAGTATCTACTATTAAAATTCATTATTTTATGATCTCGAGACGTTTCATATGTGGAATTCAATTTAAATCTATCGTTGAAATGCTTAAGGAGTCAACCAAAATTTTGATAAAGCAATATATTTTATTTCTTTATATCTCATGTAAAAATCTCAAACACTTGAAAATCAACTATCTTATCTTAAAACTTTCGCTTTGTGAGGAATTAATTTTCTCTCTGCATTCATAAATTTTTTATATTCGAGAATTATACATGTGTATTAATAAAATTCCTGGAAATTGCGCATCATTACTATACGTTTAAGCGTAAGAGCGTTGCACAACAAACACAACTATAATTCCGGTCTCACGCGTATAGCATTAGCCGGTAAAAGAAACGTCGGTCTTTCTTTAGCTCGACAAATTTATGAAATTAGTATCGCATATCGGTTTAGATTAAACTATCTAAGCCGATATCTTGGATATAAAAGCTGCTTCTTTTTGATAAACAAGTGATATAATACACGTAACGGTGAAAACAAACATTTCGTTGTTTTAACATGCGCAGACAACACGATGCGGCATTATTTCAAGACAAAAAAAGCGATAAGAAATTATAATTATAGTATTATTAAATTAATAGCGTTCCCTAAAGGTATTTTTAATTAAGAATTGATTTACAAGAACTGTTTCTCTGTCTAAAGTAGCTGGCGCTAAAATCTAAACAAGATGCAGCGCGGGCCATGCTGTTTCGGATTATGAATTGCAAAACTTTCAGCGTCGCTCGCATGACTTCGTGTCGGATTAACGACGGAACCTAGAAGTTTCACCGTGAAATTTCATACTATTAGAGGACGTCTTCTCTTTCTATCTTACTAATTCTTTGACAAACTATTATTGGCTGTTCAGTCATGCTGAAACTTCTTTTTTCTCTTACGGAGCTCTTTGATGATAGCCTGCTCGTCGCTCGTAATGTCGTAAACGCAAAATAAAAGAAAAGCAAATTCTGCGTTATGAAAAAATCGTTGTTCCTTTAAGCGAAGTCTACAATGAGAATTTAAGGCGTAAAATTTAGGTTTTAAGCCATAAGCCGTAAGAAATTGACAAATCACAGTTGAATATCAGAAGAATACTCGACTGTGATTTGTCAATTTCTTATGGTTCAAGGCTTAAAGCTTAAATTTGACGCCTTAAATTCTCATTGTAGACTCCGCTTTATAGATATTAAAGCAGCATTAGTAATAGGATGTTTAGATGTTCGATCATATTATTGATTATCCTTTTGCTGAAACGAACAGTTTTCAAAAATAACTTTCCATACTTAATGCCTATGACAATTCTGGAATGCTTTCTACTTCATACATATTTAATTTTACAAATATGTTAAATAAATGCAGAAAACGTTTAGCATTATTTATGAAGAAGAGAAAATAACAGTATCTATTGCGTTATTAAACCATGGTAATATATGTATTTTAATGGATAATTTTTTCAAGCGATACGATTCGGAATACTTTACACACGCTTTATAAAGAGATCATTAATACAATTTGACTTTGTTACGTTTCATTTATAATCTTTAAGAAATACGTCACGTTGCAAAATATTTAACATTCTTAATATATCTAGTATGGTATTCCTACAATTTCTTTAAAATATTAACAAGTATAACATTTTTGTAAACAAATATTTTATTTATACATTTAATATACTAAAAAATGTATACTTTCAATATAATATACTTACAATATAAAAAATTTATATTTAATATATTAAGATATGATACACAATATGTAAATAAGTACAAACAGTATAATTTTTATGATTTTCTTTAGCGAAATAGTTTCCCATAAAATAGAGGAAGTTTCAATCTATAATGTTATATGGACTAATTAAAACACACCATCGGTCGCAGTTGGAAAAGTTACGCCAATTGTCGCATATATCTCTCAGATACTACCATATTCAAAATTAACTATTACCATATTCGAATTGTATATACTTTTTATTTTTGAATATCCACAAATAAATCCTTCTGATCACGGAAAGCAACTGTGCTAAACCATAATTTAAGAGAGGAAGATATATGGAGAGAGATTCAACTGCTTATTGTTTGACTACAGCGTTATCTCAAAGTTAGAAACGGTATCTCACAGATACTACGACCGATGGTGTTAATTGGCATTTTATCTTCTCAATAAAACAATTTTAAATTTTAAAGATGATCCAAGTAATCTGTGCACCTATGAAAAGAAGACATTGATCGTTTTAATTGGTTTCTTATTTTGTCTGACGGACTTTTCTTTGATATACTGCATTTATATTATACTTCTTTAAAAATATATATACAGGATGTAATTAAAATAAGGGGACAAACTTCGGGGACAAGCTCCAAAACATGAAAAAAAGTTTATATCAACATATATCCGTAAACCTACAAACCCACTAAAAAAATTTAAAAAAAAAACGACCGTTTGGAGAGCAGATTCAACGACAGGCGGCATTCTGTGAAGAGTGAAGAGAAGGGCAAACAGGATCTACCATACGAGAATGATAATAAGTCCTCATTTGGTCTTCTTGACAATATGTTAGGTCTCACAAACATATGACGAGGAATTGAATTATCCCAATTTAAAAGCACTTGAGTATGCCAGGAGACTTCTTCAGAAGTGTAACGAAATAAAGAACTCTTCTTTAATCAAAGACACGAATAAAGAAAACAATGCCAATGTGCAAAATATAACTGGCAATGTTTCAAATTTTACTTTACCAATTAGGACTTATACATACATATATCTGACAATGAGTTGTATGAGGCTTATATGAGTCACCCAATAAGTTAGTGCAAACCATCTTTTTTCACTAACTTTACTGTTTCACTAACAATAAGAAAATTATATAATGGCGACGATAATAAAACCTGACGATTTTCGGTCGGATTTGAACTCGGATCTTCGGCTTATTAGAGCAGCGCACAACTCTCTGCGCCACGATCGCCACATTCATTAAAGACGCAAATGTAAATATAAATATGTTATTTAGGCTTTCATAATTTTGTAATTGTTGAATTTATTTTCCGTCTTAATAAATGTATATGTTTAAATTACAAAGAGAGATATAATAAAATTAAAGACTTCGGAAACATAAAAACATTTCAAACGCAAACAGCTTAAGCACATCATTGGAGATTGTTGTCAACTTCCTAGGAGAAGACAATGTATACGCAGTTTGTCCCTTTATTTTAGTTACACCCTGTATATATATATGTATATATATATATATATATATATATATATATATATGTATATGTATATATATATATATATATATACAGCAATATAAAATATTAGCAAATGTCACATGTTTAAAGGAGATGTTGACACAAAAGCGACTTTTGCTAATATTTTATATTGCTTTCTGGTTGTTCCTGAGTTATGTTATTATATTATTAATATAAAGAGTTCATAATGAATAAAATTCATAAAACTTAATGGAATCCCCCAGTAACTTCAATAGATGCTCCATTTACATACGAACTCTTATCAGAAGCTAAAAATGCAATAACTTCTGCCACTTCTTGTGGCTTTCCAATTCTTTGCAACGGTATATTTTTTATGAATAATTCCTTAACTTTATCAGGTACAGTTGTAGTGATAGGAGTATCTATAAAACCAGGCAGTACTACGTTCACCCGAATCCCAAACCTATAAATTAACATAATATATTTATCTTTCATGTTAAGAAATGTTTTGAATAAAGTAATCGATATGTATATCTAATACATACTGTCCAAACTCCATGGAAGCGCTTTTTGTCAGAGCTACCACTCCAGCTTTTGATGCACTGTAGTTGCTTTGCCCAATATTCCCACGTTTACCAACAATTGAACTAATATTGATAATCGAGGAGTTTTCGGTTGCATTTGCCGCTATCATTGCTTTAACAGCAGTTTGCATAACCAGAAAAGTACCTTTTAAATTGACATTGATTACATCATCAAAGTTATTGTTGCTGAGTTTCACTAAAAAGTTATCCCGCGTAATGCCCGCTGAATTAACAATGATGGTAGGTGGTTTTGAAAATTTCTTTAAGACATGTTCAAATGCTGTCTCGATACTCTTTTGATCAGTGACCTCAATGTTCAATGCAGCATGACCAGCACCTGTAACAATGAGTATACTAAATAAAGATTGAATCAATAATAGTTATGAAGTAAAATAAAATTAATAGAATTGCTAGGAATTGTAAAATAAAATTGATATAATTTTAATTAAGATTTTAATGTTGCAAATGCAATAATAAATTCTGTATACTGGCTTCAATCTTGGATAAAGATATTAATTACTTAATAGAATCATATAGACCTTCCAAAGTGGCTATAGTTTCCACAGCAGTTTTAACATCAAGATCAGTTGCGATGACGTTAGCACCTTCTCGTGCAAAAACTCGACATACTTCTCTTCCGATACCGCTTCCAGCACCTATAACATGATTAAAAAGGTCAAGATTGTGCCACAGATTTCAAGATTACATTTATATAATGTTATCAACACATAAATTATGTTACAATTATATATTATATTTTATATTTTATCTTATTTTGGATAGCACTCGATTCTTAAACTGGGCTCGTTACAGCATGTTATCAATATATAAAGCATACTCAAGCTTGAAAAATGCGATTTATATATTTCTATCTATTCTTGCTATATAATGGTTGCTCAGCGCTAATTAAGTACATTTTTATAATATAAATATAATATAGGTAATATAATATTACCCGGATAGTTATTTAGGAAAAATTTCTATAATCTAAAGTCTATTAATTTACAATCAAGATTGAATCAAGCAAACGCTGTTAATTTGTTAATTTAATTAAGTTACAAGTCTAAAGGCCGGTTGTTCCGACCTGTTGGTAAACTAATAGTTAAATTATACACGTCTTTGTTTTTCCTTCAAATAGTTAAAGCATATGTCTATCTTTACAAAGATAGACATCAACAGGTTGGAACAACTGGCCCTATCAAAAGGAGCTTGAAAATTAAGTTATCAACCTATAAAAAAGAACGGTTAAGTACAAACCAGTAACCAATGCCAATTTTCCAGCTATGAGCTTCGACATATCGTAGGTGCAATTAAAACTTGAAAAGACTAACGTAACCAAACGATAATCAAAACTGTTCGACTAGCATTACCAAGAATACCAAGCATTACACGAACAAGTGATAAAGCCAATAATCGATTGGAAAGAAAAAAAGACTTAAGGCGATATTCATAGTTCGATCTTATTCGATCAAAGGCCGGTATAGTCAGATCTTATATTAAAGATCGTCTTAAGTTTATCTTTAGATGGTGTACGACTCGTTTCATAAGTTTCATTAGCTTACGGAGTATCGACGATCTTAAATATAAGTGGATCTCACAATTGAATACCGGCCTATATGGTTTATGATGATTTACCGAGATCGGTCATGATCGGTCACGTGGTCGACAACGCATATGTGAATTGTGTATATACATAACGTATACGGTATACTGCGTATATCTGTGTATGCCACTCTGTTCTGAATCTGAAGGATTTATTCCAAAATCCTCGATCCCATGACACTGAATAAACCAATATCTGTGGAATAGAAAACCTTCGGTAAGAATATAATACTCTACTTCATGTGCTTTGATTATAGAAATTACAATAGAAGCAAGATTAGAAAATTTGGTAAATATTTAGTTTAACCCTCTCACCTCAGTTTGATGAAAATTTGATCAATTGATAGCGTTTTGTGTGTAAAACAAGGTTTGAAAAGTGAAAGAAGTTGCTCGAAATCGTAAAAAGAATTATAACGCATTAAAAGTGACATTCTTTTAGGTTAGGATACCTATCATGTCAACAAATACACTGGCTCCATAGTCTGCGCGCATGCGTATACGCTCCATCCAATCGATTTGTATGTACACAACATGAACAGCTGTTGAGCTGTATATATGTATTTCGTGTCGTGATATACGTGAGTACAGCGTGATACTGCGTGATACAGCGTCTCGATAGACGATCTTGAATATTAAAGCAAACTATGAATCTCGGCGTTTCTATATCTCATCAGTAATACAGATTTGCTTTATAAACATCACTTTTAATGCACTTTGTTCGTTCTTTAAATCTTGCTCTGTGCATAAAAAGGGTAAGTATTTAGGGCATTCTTCTTAGATTTTCGTAGAAAGTACACTTATTTGATGGTGTTTTTATATAAAAATGGAGATTTGAAAAACAAAAATTATCGCTCGTGACTTTAAAAGCAAAAATTAAAGCGTTAAAGTATTTTATAAGTTTTAAGGTTAGGAGATCTGTCCTAGCGTACTCGTATCACTTTGTTTTGTCGGTATGATGGAGTTTATAATCTTTAAACGCATAAACTTTAATTTCTGCTTTTAAAATCACGAGCGACAATTTTTGTTTTTCAAAACCTTTGTTTTTACATAAAAACACATCAAATAAATGTATTAGTGTATTTGCGAATCTTGAAATTAAATTTCTTGTGCAAAACCAAATCGTTTATATGAGCTGAATAATATTATCTATTTCTGGAAAGAGAAATATACAACATTCTTGAAGTGAGGTCTTTTCTGATTTATTGTATTTTTTTAAATTTTGTAGTCGTTACTTTGCACACTTGGCGAAAGAAGAATTGATTTCTTCTTGAGAGGTTGTAGCAGAAAGATTCATATTCAGTCATATTTAGCTGCTATCACATTTAGTCATTTTATTCACTTTGGCAAGCATTGCTAAAGAAAATTATCTACTACGACAAGAGTAAATTAAATAATAGGGTAAACATTGAAACCGAATTGAATGCAAAATATTGTGAGAGATTGTACTGTCAGAAAATAATTTTATTTTGCGCAATAATTCTCTTTTCTCATTTAAACCAGTTCTGGCTAAAAATTGTCTGTCTTTTTTTCTTCAAAATCAATAAATCGTTAATTAAGGTATTTTTGTAAGTTGAGTATCTTTTTCAGGTAGATTTTCAATAATTTCCAATATAATTTATTTGTTTGAATGCCGAATAACCGAATTGTATTTTATTTCACTGGAGTGGATCTGATGTGACATAAATTCGCCTTGTAATTGAGCGAACCAAAATTTAGACTGCTTGTATGTACCAAAAGGTAAGAAGCTTTATGTATTGAAATTCATTAGAATTAAAACAAAACAAGAAGTTTGTGTATGAAGACGTCAAGTCAAATTGAAGGCAAAATTTGTGAATTTTAGGGAAAGAAATGGATACAATTCTCCGTTTAGATGTTATTTACTGCTATATTTGAGATGTAGAAAATTAATTTGTAATACAAAACTTGTAAAAAATATAGGATATATATAGCTAACATAAGTTAGAAATATAGAAAATTAATTCCTAGAAGTTACGGAATCTTGGCAAGATGCTAGGCATTCGAAATCTTCGGTCCTGTCTTCAATGACTCATACAGTTCTAATGAGTTTTGTGTTAACAAATTAATTTTCTACATTTCAAATATAGACGTAAATAACATCTAAACGAAGAACTCCATTTCTTTCCCCGAAATAAATTCGCAAATTTTGTTTTCAATTTTACTATGATTGGCACTGATAATTGAATTACCATCGAAAGTAATTGTGGATCTCTTTGTTTCAGGGCAAGGCTGATCAAACGCCGACGCTGGAGCCTTGTTTTTTTTATATCTTCAAAGTGCAATTTTTTAATAAAAATTAGCGAAAATTCAATGGAAGTTCCGTGGCTGTTGACTGTGTGAAAAGAAGACAACTTGAAACACTTTCAAAATTCCTGCCTTTTGATTGCTCGGATTAACTCACTTTCCAAAAGATTTTTAACACTGTGCAGTGTGTTAATTCGGCTACGGTCTCGAACACGATTTCGCTAGGATGATCCAAAAATTTCGTCGAATGCTTTCGGATCACTTGTGATGTTCAATCATTTGCAAATCACATCAAGCCACCGCTTGTATATTATAGGTCTGTTTTTCTATTGCTGCACTGGACTGCAAGAGCGTCTTTTCTCGCTTTCGCCAAATTGCAAACGTATACCTATTTTACTTTTAATAAGTACAGAAAGTGTACAGTAGAGTTCAGAAATAGAAAACAGACCTATATCAGAGTTATCAATTGCTTCGTAATGCGTTTTGAAGAATTCGAGACTTTGAAATATTTAGGCAGTTTTTAATGACAGATTGGAAATACAAAGATACTGGGTCAGCGTACAAAAAATGAATGTAAAAATTGAAATAGTTATAAACAAAATATAATCGTAGTAAGAGAATTTGTAAAAATTATGATAGATTGATAACAATAACTTTTTGCAGGATAGTCACATATATATGTCACATATTGCTCTTGGTTGTCGGGTACATTGACCTGGTTCTCGAGTATTCTTCAATTGTCAGCCCTGGTATCTGGTATACGCATTCGGGAGGGAGGTATATGTAGTTGTTCAACCAATGGAGGAGCGACCTTCCGTTGCCTCGGCGATAGTGCCACAAGCCTCTGACGTCAAAGCGTACCTCTAGTGACGTCAGAGAACGCGCTACGTGAACGGGCAAGTGTGTTTACGGAAAAATTGAACTTGAACCTGCTCGTGAACTTGAATTTGCAGTGCGGTTTAGTGGCCGGATCGTTGCTGATCGAATGGGTGGATCGGATAATCAGCAGTGGCAACGATACCGTCAGTTCTCTCTATCAAGCACGGCCGATACCAAAAAGTCATGAAATGCTATGACGACGTAACAAGATCTAAATTTAAACGCTTCATCGATCGGGTACGCGTCAAGATGCACGGCGAAGCGTTAAATCTGCGAAGGAACGATCGGGGTTGTGCTGGGAACTAATCACATATTACTGGTACATGAACTTTTAACGCGTTCCGTTGCGCTCATCTCGGATATTCCGTGGACTTCGTACAAATGGAGCCATATATCGTACGATCGATCGGGATGGTTGTTAACATTCGCGGGCGGAAATTTTTGCATTGGCGATTCTCGAGTGATTATTGTGTTTTCGCTAATTCTCGTTATGTCAATTACAATATTTTAGACAGCGTTGGTCGAAGAGGACGAAAGGGAGAAGGTAGAATGGAAGGGCGAAGAGGAAAGGGAGAAGACGTATGGGCACGTGAAGAGGTCAAGGTGACAAGTAGGAGAGGGGGATCATATTGCGAAGGTCGCCAGCAGCACCGGCGCACCACTGACCTTTAAAATCTGCGTTGATCTGCGTATTGCTCGTTCCTGCCACAGTTTGATTTTCAAGCTTTTAGAAATCAATTTGCTTTACACACACGTGATCAAATCAGATGTACAACTGTCAAGAACAGAAGATTGCATCGCCGAAGAGTTTCAAGCGAGAGATAAAGGGTAAGAAAAAAGGGAATGTATATCTTTTTTATTTTTTATTTTATTTATATATTATATAAAGAAGGATATCATATGATGTGGTTGATGATTACAAAAGAAAATGAGAGTTAAACTTGTAGATGACAAATATTTTGGTCAATAAGAGAATGCAGTTACATGTCGCATGTTGTTATGTGATTGCAGAAATTCGACACAGCACGTGCGAGCTACGACAAGAAGTACAGCAAAGAAGAGTGGCAACATATGCGTGGCAAGACGACAACCGTATAGTGAAAAGTGCGGCCAAACAAGAACAGAAAAGACAGTGAGAAATTAGAAAATTAGTGAGCAAGAACTGTGAGCAAAATAGAGGCATTTAGAGCTCTCTTAAGAGGAGTGTGTGGGTGCTTTCAAGATAACGACAATGAAAATAGAAAGTTCTCTTCAAACAGACAATCCTCAGTCAGGTTTTGCACGAATGTATCCACTAAGGTGCAACGTATGGCAGCAAAGACCCAGAATGCTGCCAAAAATGAAGATAAGATGACGGAGCCTGATAAATTTGATGACAGTCTAGAAATTGTAGAGGTGGCAGTACCATCAACGTCGAGAGCAAGTTATTCGTCATTTAAGTTAAAAATGTGGCGAAGAGAGACCGAATTTACTGTCCAAGATGCAGCTACCATGACCGATTCTGACGACTTCGAAGAATTGGAGATCTTACAGATGGCAATTGCATCAACATCAAGAGCAAGCCATCTGCTGTCAGAATCCAGGACGCACAAAGAAATCCAGGATACTGATGATGAGATGATCAAACCCAATCGGCACGATGACGGTCAACAGATTGTAGAGCCAGCAACTCCATCAGAGCCAGCAGTTCCATCAACATCAACATCCACGGCAAGTCATTCAACTTCATATCAGTCTCTTCTTCTACAAAAAAAATCGTTGAAGTTTGAGATTGATAACATAGGAAAAGTAATGTCTTGTTGTGCAACTGCTGTCAAACGCTGGTTATCTGTCATAGATGACAAACCATTTCCCGAGAAAGAGTACCTACAGGAATATATGGAAGGAACGGATAAGTTGCACGAGTTGCAATGCAAGGAAATGGAACTTGAAGACAAACAAGAAAAAATACTGGAAATGGAGAAATTAAAAAAATTAAAGAAAACGGGTAAAGAAACTAAAAAAATTTCTACTATACTACTGGTACATCTTCCAAACAATCAACATACTACTATAAAAATAACGAAAGGACTTACTTTAAGGCAAGCAGTGGCCAAACCAATGCAACGTCGGCAATTAATTCTGGAAGATTGTGCAGCTTATATTAGACATCGCATTACATATTTCATTTCTTGGGATACGGATATTTCAACTTTGCAATGCAATGAAGTATTTGTGGAAACTTTAGAACAAATTCCTGTTCCAGTTTTCTTTGCACATCATTTCGTGGGTAATACATTTTTATTAGGTTACTGTTATTTTTGTGAAAAAGGTGTTCTCTATGGATTGTATTGCAAAGCATGTAATAGAAAATTCCACGCAAAATGTGTAGCTTTTGCGCCTGCACTCTGTGAACATATAAAAAGGCGAAAAGCTTATTATGAAAGATTATTAGCTAATAATCCAACTACAGGAATTGTCCAAGTTCGTGCGAGACCAGTACCCGTACCTTCAGTCTCTCGAAGATCTAGGAGACAAAACTCAGAATGCTCTACATCTGCTGGTATCAGTCAGTGCGGCGAAATTTCCAGAAGAATAGGAATACCGGCTAAATCGAATGTCTCTAAAGTGGATAAGAGCACCCAAGTCACAACAAAAAAGCGATATGCAAAATATGGAAGATACGGCCGACAGAGAAGACACAAGAAGAGATCAACTAATCAAGATACTCCATGTACCGATGATGCAGTATCCAATGATTCCGAAGAAGACAGTATCTTTAGCCAAGATTCTGTAAGAGATTGGAAAGTTATGGCTGAAGATGTTACATTCGAGGAAGAAATTGGAGAAGGAACTTACGGAACAGTTTACAGGGCTGACTGGCATGGACCTGTAGCAATAAAGAAACTTAAAATTAAGGGTCCTACACCGGAGCAGATAGAAATGTTTAAGAATGAAGTGAATGTTTTACGCAAAGTTCGGCATCAACGTATTTTGTCATTTATGGGTTGTATTTGCAAGCCTTATCTTGCTATTATTACACAATTGTGCGAGGGACAATCTTTGTACCAGCGCTTGCACATGGAAGAAGACCCAATTGAGATGATTACAATTGTGATTATTTGCAGACAAACATCAGAAGGCATGGACTACTTGCATGCACGAAACATTCTTCATCGAGATTTGAAGAGTCGCAATATATTTTTTCACAATGGGCTTCATGTGAAAATCGGTGACTTTGGACTTGCAGTGATGAGAAGTAATAAGAAACAGCCGGAAACAAATGACGACGACGACGAAGATGACGATGACGATGATGACGGCGATGACGACGACACTAAAAAGGTGGTTAAAAAGAAAGAAAAGGATAAAAAGGATCACGAACAACAGCTAGCTGGTTCCATTCCTTGGATGGCCCCTGAAGTCCTGAGAATGAGAGAGAATGAAAATCCGTATAGTTTTCAAAGTGACGTTTACTCATTTGGTGTAGTGATGTATGAATTATTTGCCCGTGACATACCGTACGGCCTTGGGACCGATAAACTATATATTTTATATAATGTAGGACGTGGCTGTTTGTCACCCGATTTGACTAAACTGCGTTCCGATACACCTAAACAACTCAAAGACCTTTTAATACAGTGCATCTCGTTTGAGAGAGAAAAGCGACCGTTGTTTCCCTGTATCTTGAGGCGAACGTCCGTTGCTTTCAAATTTACACCGAAGATAAGAAGAACGACTTCCTTACCAAATAAGACCGACGAGTTGGCAGATACTTATATTGAAAGAGCTGACGATGTTCAAGACTTTCTCACATCTGACGCTGACGATTACAAAGACGATGACGCTAACATTAATGCAAATACAAATGCTAGCGTTAGCGCTAACGCTAGCGTTGAAGATGTTTTTAATGACTTTTAAGATTGATTAGTGGACTAGCTAGAATTGGAACAAGAATTGTGACACGTTTCTTACTTTAATTGTAAATAATATGTTTACAGTGGGGAACAAAAATATCGAGTTAAGATGTAATGAGTGGAACTGCACATGCACCAAGCTTTTCGCTTTACCAGGTTTCATCCCCTCCAGCAATTGGTCAGTTGGTCGACTGCTAAAGGAAAGAGAGAAGTTTAAATTCGCTATCAGAGAAGGGTAACTTTTTTGCTCCAATAGTACGAGTCTTACTGCGCCTTCTCCTTTAGTGATTGGTCGGATGGTAGAGGAAAGGGAGAAATCCAGTGTAAATACAGTTTAATTTCACTATCTCAGAGTTAGAAAGAGAAGGTAAGAGCCTATCAGAGATTCCTTTCTGTCTCTGCAGTAGGTATGTGTGATTGAAATGCGCAGTCTGTTCTTATTATAGGTTTAGTAACACAGTTTGCTAATAAACGCATTTTTTAAGAGAAAAAATCCGTAAAGAAATAATTTTTAAAAGAAGAAATATATGTTATGTATATATAGACATCGAATTTTTTTATGCAGATTGTTAGAAAAGAGCAATTAATAACTAAGATTTAGGTTATTTATAATATCCAACATATACTGCAACATATGTTGTACATAAATCTTACAATTAGTTATTAATTGCTCTTTTCCAACAATCTGCATAAAAAATCCAATGTCTAGTATGTGTATATATGTGATGTAGCGTCTATTGATTTTTTTGTATAAGTTTTACGAACAGGGATCTGGATCGGACCACATCTTAAACCAATTACTAATTACCATATTTAAAAAATAATTTTTTTACTGAATTTTTTTACTTAATTAATAATAATAAATCTTATGAACATTTATGGATTCTGATTATTTCCAAAGTTATTCAATGTTTGGTATCTTTTAATTGAATTATTGGTCCGCCTAAGTCTCCGATTAATTAAAAATCGGGTTGGTGTTATTCGATTTGTCCAAAAACGGCAATATAAATATTTATATCAATAATAAATGAAACGACCATATATGAATACTACAAGTAAATATAGAGATGTGCCATTTTTGACATGTATAAAATATATAGTAATCGAATTTAAATATTTCGATCTAGATCTCTGCTTTAGGAATAATGTAAAATTGTAAGTCGCAAGAGAGATAGAAAGAAACGACATTTAAGTCGTGCTGGCCGTTAACTTATCTAAGAGATATTTTTCCAAAGGCCAAAGTGATTTTTATATCTACTTTGATTTTATCTCAAATATACTCACAATTTCATTCTTCTTTCATTTCTTAAGGTGTGTAGTATACAGGGTGTTGAAAAAAAAGGGTACAATATTTTAAGGGGTGATTTCTCACACAAATTTAAGACAAAAACTTCATATGACCATATGTCCGAAACGGCTTATTGTTAGTTTCAAAAATACAAGGTGTCAAAGTTGAAGAAAAAATTTCGTTATTTCCAAAAATTTCAAAAACCACTCGGGTTATTTTGATAAAACTTTGTGTATGTTTGAAGGACATTAAAAAATAACCCGAGTGGTTTTCGAAATTTTTGAAAATAACGAAATTTTCCCTTCAAAGTTTCCCTTCACTTTGTATTTTTGAAACTAAGCCGTTTCGGACACAAGGTCATATGAAGTTTTCGTTTTAAATTTTTGTGAGAAATCATCCCTTAAAATATTTTACCCTTTTTTTTCAACACCCTGTATGTATATTCATTGGCAAGCAGAGCAGTTTGATCTGGTAATATTAGTACAACGACTAGTTTTTCGGCCGGTGTTCTGTTCTGCTTTCCGAATATGAATGGCCTAAGATAACTATAGGTATTTGTTGTGAGTAGCAAGTGTATTAGAATATATGTATTAAAATTTAATAAGATTAATTATATGTATTTCGTAAAACTTTTTATGGAATTTTTACCATAAACCTTGCGTCTCTAAATTTAACTTAAGTATCGCGCCACCGGTTTAAATCTAGGTTTCATTATTCAGACATAACAACGAGAAAAGAAAATAGATATTGTCCAGTCGGTGCAGAGCATCAACAATGTAAATGTAAACGATTGCAAAATTATAACATAGATATAATGTAACTGATGCTCTGTGTCGACTGGGTGGATACGTGTGTATGGACTTTTATAATGTGTCAATCTACATTTAATCGATGTTAAATAATATTTCAAACAAAATGTGCTTTCTTGTATTACAACAGCATTTGAATCTTTATGACGTAAAATGTAAAAACTTCTAATGCAAATTGTAATATACGAAATAGCACGAACTTAGGATCGGTCTGAAATACAATGTAATAATTGTTAGTTAGCATTGGAAAATTGTCGCTGTGTCATATTTTAAATTTCTCTCATTCCACTAGAAAAGAATAAAAACATAAAAAAGGATTTAAGAAATATATTTTTATAAATATATATATATATATGTATATACGCGTTATAAAAGAAGATAAAAAGTAAGAAATATATTTATTTATATACGTGTATACACAAAAAGAACAAAATAATATGCAGGAAAAGGTGGAGTAAGACGGACGGTAGGACTACTGGGTAAAATAGTTCAGTTGCTAGATCTCGTTAGTAGCCTTTTTTTCTCTTAGAAAGTTACCTTACCTTCCCTTATTCATGTATATGTATGGATGTATGAATGTATGTACACATATATGTAAAAAAGATAAAATATATTACTCTGTATTATTTGTATAACGAAATGTGAAATTATTTCTCTACAGCGATTCCAGCCTCGACTTTCCTTACGCCTCATCTAATTTCGTTGGATCAGTGAATATACGCGCGCGCGCGCATGTTACATATAAAGTTTTATATAATTTTAGTTGAGAATTTTTCTTCAACATATTATATCTCAAAAGAAGAATCAATAATAATAAAATATATAATTAATAATAGTGACTTTTAATTGAGATGTAAAAAAGAAGTGATATTTACGTATTAATAAAATGAATTAGGTGATTATATTTCCGGGATTGTGTGACGGAAGTATATACAAGCTAAAGACCGCGGATGCAAACCTGTTGCGTATTTGCGTATTGCATATATCGTATCATCGCGATCGTTGATGTATATCAATGTAGAAATAGATTAAATAGATAGTGTTGTACCTTTACATATATCATATATCAGTGTAAAAAGGGAGTACCGCATCGTTGCATGTCAAAATTTTGATATAATAAGTATTGTTTATTTATAGAAACTTACTTTTTATTGCTGCACTAGAACTTCCCTTTTCGCTTTTGTTAAATTTCAAATATATACATATTTTACTTTAACTATATAAAGAGTACACGCTTTATAGTTTAGTGTAAAATATGTGTATCTATATGTTTGAAATTTGGCAAAATCGACAACGGAAGTTCTAGTGCAGCAATAAAAAATAACACAATATATGTAAAGGAATTAAGTATCTGTTTTTTTTTAAATAAATATGTTGTATTAGCAAATCTATATATATGATAAATATCAATTTAATACGCATATTTCATAGTGTTCAACTTATAGCAAATATTTCTAAGTTACTAATAAATTTAATCAAAAAGTAACTTTTATATATCGCGATATTATGCAATATATTTAATATATATTTTACTTAATATATATACATATATTATGTAATAGAATCTAGGTATTGCATTCATTGTGCGCAGCCCCTTAGCCAATTGCAAGCGACACGATTCTAAAAGTAGGGGGTAGGGGTAACGGCAGGTAATAGTAGCCCGCGCTGCGCGAGTGTTTCCTGCGGGACGGGGGACGGGTGAACCGGCAACCGGAAACGCCAAGCCAATACGCAGATCTCACTTCAGTCCGTTCAGTCGTCCAGTCACCGGTGTCCTCTCAGTGCAGCATCGTGGATCACACAATACCGGCATTCGTGCCGGATTAGTAACTGCGTGCGGACTGTACGCCCCGGCGACCCAGGAAGGATGAAGATCTTGGAAGTAAAGAAGATTCCATGATTTCCATGTGATCGACAGGATTCAGGAAGCCACAGGACTACCGAGACACGAGACACCACGAGACGCTCTCTGGATGACTTCTGCCGAGGCGGTGAGTTTAGGGGTGCGTTCGCGGGGCACGCTATTAGCGCACGCTATTAGCTGCGTTATCCTTGTTTTACACCTAATAATTTAAGCGATAAAGATAAAATGATATAATAGCGCTAATAGCGTACTCCGCGAATGCATTCAAGATAATATACTTATTAATTTATAATTAACAGTTCCTGCACTGGACGCGGTAACTTTTGCCGTGTGGTAAAAAACGACGCAGTTATAGCCATTAAACTTCCGGTTCTTAATTCTTAATGGAAAGACGTGTGATGCGTCACTTTTTGCCACGTGGCTGGCGTTTTCGCGTTCTGTGTGCAGCAGCGATCACGTGACTTTTCCTGTAGGGCGAAAACGTGAAAAGTGAAAAATTTCACGTGGCTATTTCTTTCTATTGGTGTTGAATAGAAAGAGATAACTTTCCACTTTTCACGTTTATGCCTAGGCCAGCGGTTTTGTGTATATTGTGTATTATTGTGTATACTTTAGCCGTGATCACGCCTCACGCTCATGCCTCAAGCTCATGCTTCGGCCTCGTGAAATGAAAATAGGTTTGATTCTTTTATTTCAAAATGTGTTATTATATGAAGGTTATATAGGTAATTTTAGTTTAAAATAAAAAGACAGATGATTCTGTTGCATTTAGCTATGCGACAACATTCTTGGCCATATGAGGTATCAACACGATTTCAACTAAAAGAAAGCATCGCACGTAGTATAATATATATTTTTGTCATAGACCCTTGCTCCTAACATTTGGTAGTTTTCTTTTATTATATGTGATATTAATAATTGTGTTTTTTTCTATATCATTTATATTGTGAACCAAGTGGGAAATACGTTCATTGAGTACAGTATTATATTGGTTTATTTGGTTTTTTTTTTTAAATTGACGGAAGGAATAATTCTAATTTAACGTTGTAATTTTCCATATATTTATTTGGATTTAACATTATCTTCTTACTGAGTTCACTCATACTCTTGATAACCTTAACAGCATTAGTAGGTGATCTGGCTGTGAATTTAATCGGAATTTTTTGTCTGTTCTGAGATTGGAAGTTTCTAAATAAGCAATACTGCGTACGGGTGGCTTTAACCTTATATTGGTCACCGGTCGCGTGTTTCGCATTTGTTTGATAGAGTTTTATTGGCTAAATTTCTTAATGTTTTCTCATGCTGGTGATAGCAATAAGATACACAGAACCTATGTGCCAGTTTAAGCATTTCTTCAGTAACATGAGAATTAAAAGTATGTTAGTATCACTTAGTATCAGTTAGTATCACTTGAATAAATGAATTAGAGAAATAAATATCGACCGATACGTGCGTAAAATCGTCGAGCCATATCATTTGGAAAATATAAAATAATATAATTTTATACATGTTAATTAGTAAACTTGGAGAGAGAGAGAGAGAGAGCGTTGAGCGCTATATAAAATTAAAGCTTATTGTTTCGATTCATCTGCAACTTTAGGCATATTATAAATAATAGCTTTGTTTGGAGCTCTTTTTATCTTCAACACCTTTATGTTCAACATCTTCATTATATTCATTTACTCTTAAAATGACTAAATTTTCGAAGTTTGGTTTTTCGTGTTACGTCTGAAACAATTGATAATTAGAAAAATGATTGCAACTCGACTGCTTCAGGTAACTGTTGTTTTCTCTTGCCGCTGTTACCTAGGTGTTTTGGCGAGAGATGCTCTCTTTAGGTTTTGGGTCAATCCAGGCTCGTTTTCTTACCTGCATATTTCCGCACATTCTTTTCAAGAATGGTAAAGAGATATTTATTTTTACTTGTGTGTATAATCAGGCCCTTGCAAAGGATTTTTGCGGCTTTGATAAAGATGGAATCTTTTACCTGCTCCGGAAATAATGCAAAATGGTTCCTCGGACGTCCTACCTGCCTTTTGCGTTTTGTTCGCATGCAGGCGGTAGACTCGGCAAATAAGGATTAGCTGGTGGTCGTTGTTCTTCTGCTGGTGAAAGATTTACTGCATCATCAGTATCATTTTTTATATTTGTGCAGAAAAGGTAATATTTAAGTAGTAGGATATCATTACCTTGGATAATATACTGAACATGGATAATGTACAGTAGGATGATCAACGTAAACCAAATTGTGGTTTGATCCACTTTGTCCTGCTTGGACAGGAAAAGTCGGCCGTATTTTATCGTGTTAGCTTCTATAATTTTAATTTGGAAATTTCTTATTCTCTCTCTCTCTCTCTCTCTCTCTCTCTCTCTCTCTCAGAAAGTACAGTCTAATAAAGAAACTTATATGTATAATGTTCTACAAATGGATTTATTAATAAAATAATGCTAGAGCAATATATAAATACAGGCAGTAGACTAGATTGGAAATTGTAATTAGAATTGATTAATAATATGAATAATTTATGTACCTATTTAATTTATCTTCCGTTACCAGCGCTTGCTGATACAATGTAACAGTAAAATATTGTTAATTAAATCAACTAAAGACACAAACCGATACATTGCACCGATTAAATTTTTAATGAGGAAAACATAAAGTTTTTACTGCATAGAAATGTAATAAAAAAAATCATGATACATCCCAACTACAGATGGACAACAAATAAAAATGGAGAAAAGGAAGCAAAAACTGTTTTCAACAAATTTCTCTCCGTAAACATTTGAAGAAAATTCGGAAAAGCATTGTCGAGTCTTGAACCGTGTAGCTCGACAGAAAGATCATATTGTGTGTGCCTCGACTGCGTACTTATGCTCTAATGAATATATGAGCATTGTGTTATTTTAATCTCCATATCTAATAACTACAAATACTATATGTTTAAAAATATGTTAGAATACATCATACATATAGAAGCAAGAAATTAATTCGGAAATTTTCATCAACGACGTAACGTCACATATAGGGTCCAATTTCTTCGATGTAATGACAAAAATCAGGACCGGCCAATTAAACTATTATTATTATTAAATCTTACCAAGTTTTATGAGTTTTGTGAGCATATCGTTCTCATTATATAAATTAAAGAGTTCATTATCTGTTCGTAGGCTTGTTAAAAATATGGAGATTTTAAAAATTTGCACGAAAAAGGTAGCAGGTCTGTTGAATGGTATTAATGAATCGGTCAGGTAGCGCGTGCAACTTTGCAGAAAAATTTGGAAATCGTGAAAGTCCCTGTGGACATGATAATCCTGTGCCGCTCAGGCCTGAGGCGCTTATAGTAGGCGGCGGCGGTATTTTTTTTTTGACACTGGGTAATAATAGTATCGAGCAGGTTATTCCAAGCTGTGTAAATATATATGATTTACCGATTATTTACACCCCTACCGCCGCGATAGCCGTTATCGGATATGCCCAAGGACTGATTGAGTTGCGTCTGGGCGTAGGGGTTGTAGCGTTTAAATCATCTCCGGTCATTTTGATTTTTTCTTTAATCCATGCCATGTACCACTGGTTTCTCTCCAACACTTTGTATCTTTTCATTGTAGGTATTAATTTTTTTTTTATATTTTACCATTATTTCTTTTTGATTTTGTTGTGACTTTCTGTTATTCATTTTCTCTTAAAATGACTGAATTTTCGAAGTTTGGTTTTTCATGTTACGTCTGAAGCAATTAATAATTAGAAAAATGATTGCAACTCAACTGCTTCAGGTGTTGTTTTTTTCTTGCCGCTGCTACTTAGGTGCTTTGGCGAGAGATGCTCTTTTTTTGGTTTTGGGTTTTGCTAATTTGCTTTCACCGACTTTACTCTGGACGGCGAGAGCTATCGTTCATTGAAATGATATGATGGAAACAATGGTCTTTGTAATAAACAGATGTTGAGTATTTGAGTAAGAATTTGTACTTATTGCTATTATTTTTTTTTAAGTGAGTACTCGGGAGATATTCTGAGCTTGTATAAGACTTATAACGACCTGCCTTTTTTATTGAACGCGGACTAGCTCGCTGGGTCAGGAGTTCAATAGGGTAGGTCCGGAGACAATAGACGCGAGAAATCGGCGAGTTAAAATATTAATAATAGTTTATTGTAAAAAAAATAACAAAAGTGGTGACTAGCGTTTGCACCGTGGATTTCCGCAGTTTAGAATATAATTTCACAATTAACAAGAATACTGGCGGGGTACTTCGGAGGCGCGGTTGCCTAGTACGGCGTGATATACGGAATGAATATAACTACAATCGAAAGAGATTACCGGCGAGGTACTTCGGAGGCGCGGTTGCCCAGTACGGCGCGATATACGGAAAGAATACAATTATAATCGAAAGAGATTACCGGTAGGGTACTTCGGAGGCGCGGTGGCCCAGTACGGTCCGATATACGGAAAAAGTATAATTATAATCGAATGAGAGCGTGATTAAATATTGACGGAAAAGAATATATTTGTAGCTACAGAGGATACTACGGCGCGGCGCGCGTATCTGTGAATCCTGTATGTGGCTAGATACCGATTGTGGTTTGCTATCGCGGGTTTAAATATCGCAGAGATACGGGCGGGCGGAGCGGCGTCGGGACGCTCGGACGTACGGAGCGATCCGTCTCGATTCGCCAGGATGAGGTGCGTCGGCGTCGAGAGCACTCGACCGAGACGGAGAGCTCTCCACCTCGGTTTTTCGCCTTCGCAGGTAAGGAAAGAGAGTCGTCGTAAGGAAAGCAGCAACGAGAGCACTCGTTCGTGGACAGAGAGCTCTCGACCACGATTACTGCTAATTGCTTTCAGGAACAGGACTGAGAGTCGATTTCGGCTTCTGGAGCGCCTTTTATACTGCGCGAGAACGTTATCTTACAGTCCCCACGGTGGGGGTTGACAGCAGCGCACACGTGTCAGGAGCGCGTGGCTGTAGCTGTCAGCGGCGCTCGGTCGTATTCGACGACGCTCGGGCCCCGTCGGCCTCGCACATGGGGCCGGTCGCGGCTGTCGTTGCGCTCGCGTTGTTCGGCGGCGCTCAGCGGCGGTCGGGCCCCGTCGGCCGCTGCGTCTCGAGCCGTTTTACGGCGAGATCGCTATTTAAGTAATTAAAAATGGGTGGTGGGCGCATCGCGCCCACAGTTCCGCCCGGCGGGTGTTCGGCCGGGCGGTGTCCGACGGGTGTTAGCCGGAGTTACGATGCCTCTTCAGGGGTGCATCGTTACAGACTTAGCAAACGATAATTTTTTTTGGCATGTTTTGCACTCAGCCTTAAAACCCTTTAGTTCTCTATAATATTGGTGATATTTTTCTGGTAAGGGGGCGTAAATATACGATTTGTTTTGTCACCCTAGAATTCCTATATAAAACCCCGCGTAATTCTGTGTTAATCTGAGACGAACAGTGTGACGAAGTGTGTTATCTATCTGTGACTGAGTGTATTGCCTAAAAGGAAAACAGCCAAAAATTGTTAATAACGAACAATATTTTATACAACACATTTATTTATGTTTTTATCACGAAAGAAGTTTTAAGTTAAAAATTATGGATACTCAAATACATTGTGATAAGCTTCCTATTGCGAAGTGTACGTCGCGATAACCGATCAGCATTATAAAGCAGCGAGAATAAATTGCGATTTTGCGGAACTCGATACGATAATTTTTCGCTGAGATGGTAGCAACAGGTAACACTATGTTGCTTAGGTAGCGTGTGCCTTTCTCACAGAAAGGTTCTCAACGAAAGAGTAGGAAATATGCCGGATTCCTATCCGACTAAAATTTTTTAAGATGATCGACACATAGGTAGGACGCCCCAGGGCGATCATTATCAATGCAAATCACGTCTTCTAATATCGACTTTTGGATATTGTAACAAAAAGAGATTTGTTAACGAGAATTTGACAAAAAGCTGTTGGTAAAGTCGATCCATGATATCTTTTCGCATTTTACGAAAATCGACATTTTATAATAAATATTTACCAAGTATAGCTTAGGTATAGCTTAATTACTTATCAATAGTTTAGAGTAATAGCTAACTTTAATAGTTTAGAAGTTATTTAGCAGTGAAAAATGTAACTTCTCTAATTTTCATCAACAATGATGAGCACGCAAAGTACGTATCAATGCGTGTGTGTGCATGTGCATGTGATTGTGTCTGCATACGTATGTAAGTGTAAATATGTGTAAATTCTGGTTTTTGTTGGCTCCTTTTGACGATTTCAGCTGATAGCAGCGCTCCATCTTCGTCCATCCATGCTTACTGCAGCTGAAAGCGTCAAGACACGAACTCAGCTATTGTCAGTATGACGAGCGTGTGATGGGTAAAAACCGGAATCACACAATGCACGATTTTCATGTCTGCATCTTTGCACGCTGACCAATGTATATTTTACGTTGCTGGGTTTGCTGTTTAAAGTGCATAAAGTTATCACTTATCGAGCTTATTATCGAAGAAACGATGGTGGATCTCTTGTATAGTGACATGAAATTCCACGACACATTTTCGAATCTTACGTTTGACATTTACTACTTAGGTGACTCCTTAAATTTGGAGTCACTTTTGTTTTGCGAAGAACTTTTATGTTGAGTAATAATTATGTTTATTCGTTTATTTCTTTGAACAAATTCTTAATGTCGCCTTCACATGTAAATTCGAGCGAGTTCTAAGATATCCAAATATACTAGATTCACAATATTGGTTAGCTTTTCGTTTAGAAAATTCAATAAAGCTTTGAAGATATTTTCTTTAATCGGTTCTGTCGTTATTGGCAATATTACTCGCATTGAAAACCTCTTGGAGTGTCGCTGTCAATATTTTGTAACGTTTTTGTTACTGTGTTCATATGCACACGAGCGTGTGCACGATACGTATGTGTCATGTTCAGGTCTAAATTAAAAATGTATTATGTGTTTTTATTATTATTGTATTTCGAGATCTAGTAACGCCAAGTTTTTTGCATTAAATATTTTTTATTTTAATTTATTTTATTAATTTTGCTGCCATACTCAATTGTCTCTCTAAGGACGAAACGGCAAAGCGCGACAGAAGGAATTTGGCAGAGGGGGGGGGGGGGGGGGGTGAGCATCCCATCGAATGTCCACCAAAGCGGAGAAAAATGGTTATAAAAGTGCTTTGTTCTTTAAGTAGATATCCCATGAGAATTATTTGACAAGCGGAAATTAAGAATAATTCCTAAAAGTTTTAGGTATTTCAGAGACATAGAAATAGGCTAGCTATTTATTTCAAAGTTTCGGCAATGTCAAGGAGCTTTTCCACACAAAAACCACACAATTAGATATAGACGGTAAGATCGAGATCCTTAGCTCTATGAAGAAAAGATTAATTCATTTTAGAGATATTTCTATAGATTGGATTGCTTTGTCCAAACGTTTGTGCACGGAGACGACAACCTGTTTAGTGGTTAATCTACCTAATAATACGTCTAATTGTATACCGAATTTGAAGAAAATCGGTCGGGACATATTTTACGTAGAAAAAGTGCGGAGTCCTTTAATGGACGTTCTGCCGTCCGAGCTGAAGTGATATATGCTGCTCGTCTCGGGGATTACCTTGTCATCCTTCAACTTTGTCACTGGAAAATTCGTTACATTATTAGCAACAGTTTGGCTGCGGCTTAACAGAAGCAACAAAGCGGAGGAAAAAACGAAAAAATTATAAAAAATTATTTGTTTACTTAAATTACTGAATTACTGTTACAAAATAACTTGCTATTACATTTAAATTACTATATATAATATTACTAAAATTACTCATCTTTCAAAACGTAGTATAAGTCTTGCATAAGACCGTGGTCTCGCACGTGAAAGTAACCGCCTTCATTCATTGTTGCAGACTGGTGGCAATGTTGCAAACGCTAAGCTTTCCAGTTCCTTGTTTGGAGCTGGAAGAAAATGGAAGGGATAAAAATTAAAATTCTTTCAATGACGGTGTTGAATGCGGATTCTTTTGCTAAAATTATCAACTTTCTTACCTAGTACGCTTAACGTGCACGACGAGTAGCTTTCTCTTGCGTCGTTGAGAGCTTTGCACATTTAAGTGCCGGAAACCTCAATGAATATCTCGGCGATAATTATCTTGTAGATGTTAGACTTGCTAATGTATTGGAAGTCCGTGCTGGATTTAATCTCCTTATTGGTGTACAAACATACCACGTCAAACTTCTTCGCGCCTTGTCGGCATATTGTAGAATAGAAGCATTATAATGCAGATATTTTTCTAAATCTCTAGTGTAAACTAAAGAGATAGGGTTTAGAATGGAGTCTTGCAGAGTTTTTTTCGTGAGATGAAAATTCCTAAAAAGGGAACAGTTATTGGGAAAATTATGCAAGTCTACAGGATTTTGCACACTCATCACGTTTTGCTATCTGGCGAGATTTTCAACGAATTTACACTTTTGCATATTTTACAGTGTAATATCTTGTTGCAATCGTCTGATAAGGTGTATGTTGGCGTACGAGGCATCTTGCCGCAATATTTATACGTATTTTATTATTATTTAAAATTGTAAATAATTAGTGGCATTTGCAGAACAAATTTATGTGTACCTTACCCCAAAGCATGTTGACAAATGATGAGCTCGTTTTAGAATAGTTATTTCGAATCTCCGAATTAAAACGAATTAAGGAATTTGAAGATAAAGGGAGTTATGTTATTGAGTACGGATTGTATCACATGTCCAGGATTAGACTCATGTAAGAATGTCTTCAATTGCGTTGAGGCAATCTTCTCTGATGTGCATTGTGGTGAATTCTGTGTTTTACTTGTACCTACTCTCGTCAGAGTCAGATATATACTCTCTTGTGCTGGCATTGTTATCCTTCTTATTAAGAATATTTCTTGTACTCTCGTCAGAGTCAGAATTATACTCCTTGCTGGCATTGTTATCCTCTTTATTAAGAATATTTCTAAGTTCAATTTTGTCGTCCTAAATATTTGTAATATTTTTGCCTGTTCCTTTTGTATGAGCCATTGGGCATTTTCAGGATGCTTTATCTGATGATGTTGTTAGGAACCGTATAGAGGTTTCTTGATGTTTTTGATTTGTTTGTTTGCCCTGCAAAGGATTAGACATGTCACTTGATAAGCTAAAGCGTTCTGTTTCCGCCTCTACGGCTGCATGAATAATTAATTCTTCTTTTCAATTGGGAAAACCATACAATTACATGTGTTATATTTAAATCGTTTATATATGCGATAATCAATTAGAACCATTGATTTTTTAGCGTCCACCTGACGCGAGGAACAGCGGTAAAGACCGAGATAGCGATCGCGTCCAAGAACGTGGAAATTCAGACATCGCGGACTTTCAACATCGCAAAGTATCGAATATTTAATGAAATTAAAGTGAAATTTATGAACAAATTTTTCGAAAAATATTAACCTAAAAAACTAATCGCTCAATCGACTTGTTTTGTGCATACATGTAGATAAATGAATCTTTTCGTAGATAAACCAGCAATTTTTTAATAATATAATTGAATTAAACAATTTTTATTGCATAAATAAAACAAGAATTGCAACATTTTTTTTAAGTTCCACCGTTTTCTCAATTTTGTACTTTTTTTTTTTTTTTGAGGTATATCGACAGCGTAATTTAAAAAAAAATAAGAAACTTGTTATATATTTTTTGGAACAACTATGGCGAAAGTTCGTTAGTTTTTTGATATCGATTGCAAGTGAACACCGAAACGCATTACATCCTTTCTGGTTTAAACAGCCAGGCATTTCTTTGTAAAGTAAAATTTGAATAGACATTTAATCGTCCGACTGGAACCTACATTCTTTCAGTGTCTTTTTCGGCGGACCGAAAAAGTGAAAATCGCAACGGGAGGAGACATGGTCTGTAAGAAGGATTTTTGAAAGCTATGACTATTTCGAGGCGGTGTAAGTGTCGATAACAGACAATAATATTGGTTTTGGTTATACTCTTTAAGAATGACGGCCTTGTGGCAATTATAGTAGGCGGCGGCGGTATTTTCTTTTGACGCCGGGTAATAATAATATCTAGTAGGAAGCTGTGGAAATATATACACCCCTACCGCCGCGATAGCCGTTATCGGAATTGCCCAAGGACTGATTAAGCTGTGTCTGAGCGTTGTATCATTAAAAATTTTCGGGAGACGATCTCAAAAGACGACTCTACGAGACATGTATTTTTATTTTTTAGTAAAACATAATTTTACCCACAATAAGAGTTCGTTAATTTTGACCTAGTGTTAGGCCTGTCGAAGATATGTAAACCTTTAATCTATTTCGCTTTAAAAATAGTGATTTAAATACTTGCATAACATTTTGTAAGCTGTGTTCATCAATGTCATTCTTCATTCCATCAATGTCATAAGCCTCCAGCATGTACTAATGTAGTTTCTTGCTTTAATGCCCGAAAGGGGCTGTAGCGTTTAAATCAGCTCCGGTTATTTTGATTTTTTCTTTAATCCATGGCATGTACCACATTGGTTTCTCTTCAACACTTTGTATCTCTTCATTATTGACATTTTTGTCGTATTGCATATTTGAGTTTTCTTTTGTCTATATGCCACTATATGGAATTTTTGTAGAGAGTGGTAGGGTAGAGGGACTACGTGGTATATTTTGTGATTTTAGATATGGTATATTCTTTGATGTACAACAGTATGTATTACTGAATATCGATGCTTCATCTGATGATGTCGTTAGGAACCGTGTAGAACTTTTTTGATGTTTTCGACTACGCGACGACAGAGCGCAACCGAAAGTACTCACACCGGGAAGCTGTTACTGGCGACCCGGTAGGTACTCACGAACCTGCGGATGCCGTATTCGGCTTGAAGAACCAGAAAAATGTTTGAGAATATCGCAGATGCACAGAAAAGCGTGGATTTGAACAAGAAATTTTTTTGAGCATGCAAATAGTTACGATACAAATTCTATTTACACAAAGTCAAATATATACAATTATTTGCGAAGAGATTAATTTCATATTGTTCGCCACCGAACGCTGATTACTCTAAAGTGTGCACAGTCTGGCGCGAGCTAAGAGAGCTGTAATTATCAGGGCAGGCTGTATTTGTCATACAACTGGTGTGATAAAGAGAACAATAGGTGAGACGTTAGTGGCGACGAACGATGAGACAATGTCAAAGAACGCGCACTCGCGACGACGTAAAAAGTCTCAAGTTCACCCGCACCAAATCGATCCGCGGCACGATAGATTCGTTTGTTTTCTCTGCAAAGGATTAGACATATTATCACCTGATAGCTAAAGCGTTCTATGTCCATTAATTTTTTTTACAATAACTTTCGGCCCGCCCGCCGAATAGCGATGTGTATGAAGAAGCAGTACTTGTAATCGTCTGATAAGGTGTATGTTGTTAAGGAATTTGAAGATAAAGGGAATTATGTTATTGGGTACGGATTGTATCACATGTCCAGGATTAGACTCATGTAAGAATGTCTTCAGTTGCGTTGAGGCAATCTTCTCTGATGTGCATTGTGGTGAATTCTGTGTTTTACTTGTACCTACTCTCGTCAGAGTCAGATATATACTCTGTTGTGCTGGCATTGTTATCCTTCTTATTAAGAATATTTCTTGTACTCTCGTCAGAGTCAGAATTATACTCCTTGCTGGCATTGTTATCCTCTTTATTAAGAATATTTCTAAGTTCAATTTTGTCGTCCTGAATATTTGTAATATTTTTGCCTGTTCCTTTTGTATGAGCCATTGGGGCACTGGGCCCTTGCGTTCTCATCGATTTAAGTAGTAGACCGATAATATAGTCAAAAATTTTATTAGGCCATTTCAAGTTACGAATTATTTTAGGTTTAAATCGAATTTGAATGTTACAGTTTAATTTATACGCCATTTGATAGTAAATGGCACTGATATAAACA
Source organism: Leptothorax acervorum (assembly GCA_035220615.1). Classification (NCBI taxonomy): domain Eukaryota; kingdom Metazoa; phylum Arthropoda; class Insecta; order Hymenoptera; family Formicidae; genus Leptothorax; species Leptothorax acervorum. The sequence continues at coordinate 159,957 of JASTWQ010000074.1, forward strand.
TATCAATTTTGTTCTTCGTCAACCCCCCTCGCTTTTGCAAAAATAAAAAAAAAATTGGTCTCTTTCAACCTTTACTTGAAACGCTGCGAAAACCGTTCGAGATACAACAAAATTGCACATAGACAATTTTGTAGAGAATTTTTCCTATATAAAAGTCCAGGAGGGCATTTCTCTAAAATCACCAGCTTAAGCGTGAGTGTCACCAGAAGTCGCGCGGAAAGTGGCGTCTTGGCAAATTCGCGTGTTGCTCCGGTTAGTTGTAAAATTCAATATCGAGTTTTCAGCATTGAATAAAAAATCCCTCAAAATTTAAGGCTTAACTAGATAAAATAGGGAAGCTATTTCTGAGTTCAAACATATTTTTATTGATAAATTCGAATTATGACAGCTATGTAAAAAAAAATTTTTTGTTTGATATCCTAACTTTGATCAATCATATCTCGGAAAGTATTAACCAGAGGATAACCAAAAAAATTTTATTTTGTAGGTAATTTTATTCTCTAAATATTCGATCTTTTCATATTCCGCCGTAAGTGCTACCGTTGGCCTGCTAACTTCGATTCAAGACAAAATTGTACCTTTTACAGAGATGTACGGAGTGAATAATTTGTTGTTATTATTAACATTAGATATGCCTTGAAACAACTACGCAAGAGGAAAGTCTGACAAATATTTTTAATTTTTTATGATTTTCTTTTTTCTAAGGCACGTTTTCTACGGGACGTTGACTCGTTGACTTACAATTAGATATATCCTGAGCCATCAAAAGATGCCTTCGACTTGAGACACGCATCTCTGTGCGTGTACCTGCGAGAACACCTGCTTGCGTTCTTTTCTTCGCTTCCTAGTTTATTTACCTGAATCCTTTCTATTTGCTATTAATAGTATCAGTCCCGACAAACTCAATTATTTGAAAAGGAAACGCCAGAAACGTTAATTACAAAAAGAATAAATAGCGTAAATTAATAATTATTGAAAACTGTAAAGAATTACTTTGAGACGAATGATTTATTAGCTGCGAGCAATAGCAATTATGTGCTTTTTTATGTATAATAGAGAATTTGAAAGAATTTAACAGAAGCGTTAAAAACGAAAACACAAAATAAGTTTAAAGTAGCTTTTGTGATAAACTAAAATAAGATATGTTAATCGCTTTATTGGATTTATTTAAAGATTTTTATTCTCGGGTTTTATCTCAAAAATAGGCATTTTGGAATATTCGAGCTTAAAAGATATGATATCTAGGCATGTCTAAATAATTTTTTGTTTTTAAGTAATACACGCTATTTTATACTTATCGATTTTTAATCGCGACGTCGCGCGTTACAAAGTGGGCTGCGTTCCGTTTTACGCTTTCAGCGCTGTAAGCATTGCTCTATCTTCGTTTGATATACGATGTGCAACGAAGACAGAATGATGCTTACAGCGCTGAAAGCGCAAAACGGAACGCAGCCAAAATGTGTGCGCGGTTTCATCAGAAATACATTTGAATAGTTTTCACAGGTTTTATTGATCCATTGCGCCAGTCTATTCTAAATTGAGATAGGACAATAGACTTTTCTTTCTTTATAGCGATGTAATTATATTATTACTTATTTATCTCAATTAAATCAAATCACATAATTACATTTTTCCGAGATATATCATTGAAATAAATGTAATCTGCACGGAAAGCTTTATTTTTGCGGATTTGTCGAATTTTTGAGTAAATCCGCACTTTTACAAGTTATTGATCATTACTGATCAGTTGTACAATTAAAAGAGCCTCCTCGACGCGCGCTTAAACACGTTTTGTTAGATTAAAATAAACTTTATATGTGCACTTTAAAGAAATAAATAAATATTATTTTTATTGTAGACGTTTATAGGGGAAACCCGGGCAAGTTGGCTACAGGGGTAATAGTTGACACATTGCTTACATTTTGGATGTTTTCTGACAAATTGCAGAATCAAGCAAGTGGAGAGTGCAAAACCATCTTTGACACATATGACGTATGTTGCATTTTATTATGAGCAACTTCTTGAAAGGAATGTGCGGAAATATATATGCAGGTAGGAAAACATTAGTGGAGGAACGAAGAACGAAGAATACTTTTATTAATTGAAACGTAACGGTAGAGCAAATACATCCGACCAGATTCACAGTTCCGGTTAAACAAAAACCCGCCGGTTGTCATAAAATCGATTTTCCGTGTCACGCATCTTGACGATTGACATAAGTCGGCCCGGCTTAAAGATGTATGATCAAAAAGTAAAAATAAAACAATCTGTTTAAAAATGATACAGAATATTGTTCAAAGCAAAACTAAAATCAAATTTTAAGCCGATTGACTGTCCCAATTGCGAGATAATTGTTATTAAGGATTGACATTTTTCCATGCATTGCATAGCAAATCGTGCAAAAATTTCATATTTTGAATTTTAATAATTAAAACTGATGAAAAACGGCGATATACATATAGTTATAGAAGGACACTTTAGGAATAAATAGGCTTCTCAAATTTCATAATTATTCGATGTGATGGAAAGAGGGAATACAAAATTATTTTTTGTGGTACAAAATAGTACAAAATAAGTACTAAATAATCCGCTAGGACGCATTCGATTTTGCTGATTTGGTCCTGCTAGTTTATGAGAGCTAATGTATTGGAAGTCCGTGCTGGATTTAATCTCCTTATTGGTGTACAAACATACCACGTCAAACTTCTTCGCGCCTTGTCGGCATATTGTAGAATAGAAGCATTATAATGCAGATATTTTTCTAAATCTCTAGTGTAAACTAAAGAGATAGGGTTTAGAATGGAGTCTTGCAGAGTTTTTTTCGTGAGATGAAAATTCCTAAAAAGGGAACAGTTATTGGGAAAATTATGCAAGTCTACAGGATTTTGCACACTCATCACGTTTTGCTATCTGGCGAGATTTTCAACGAATTTACACTTTTGCATATTTTACAGTGTAATATCTTATTGCAATCGTCTGATAAGGTGTATGTTGTTAAGGAATTTGAAGATAAAGGGAATTATGTTATTGGGTACGGATTGTATCACATGTCCAGGATTAGACTCATGTAAGAATGTCTTTAATTGCGTTGAGGCAATCTTCTCTGATGTGCATTGTGGTGAATTCTGTGTTTTACTTGTACCTACTCTCGTCAGAGTCAGATATATACTCTGTTGTGCTGGCATTGTTATCCTTTTTATTAAGAATATTTCTTGTACTCTCGTCAGAGTCAGAATTATACTCCTTGCTGGCATTGTTATCCTCTTTATTAAGAATATTTCTAAGTTCAATTTTGTCGTCCTGAATATTTGTAATATTTTTGCCTGTTCCTTTTGTATGAGCCATTGGGCATTTTCAGGATGCTGCATCTGATGATGTTGTTAGGAACCGTGTAGAGGTTTCTTGATGTTTTTGATTTGTTTGTTTGCCCTGCAAAGGATTAGACATGTCACCTGATAAGCTAAAGCGTTCTGTTTCCGCCTCTACGGCTGCATGAATAATTAATTCTTCTTTTCAATTGGGAAAACCATACAACTACATGTGTTATATTTAAATCGTTTATATATGCGATAATCAATCAGAACCATCGATTTTTTAGCGTTTACCTGACGCGAGGAATAGCGATAAAGACCGAGATAGCGATCGCGTCCAAGAACGTGGAAATTCAGACATCGCAAAGTATCAAATATTTAATGAAATTTAAGTAAAATTTATGAACAATTTTTTCGAAAAATATTTTTTGTTTTGCGTATTATATAATTATATAATCAATAAATAAAAGGTCAAGGACTCTCGAAAATTTAAACAAACAAGTAAAGGGCACTGAGAGTCGACGCGGTTCTTGATGCGTTTAAATATCAGATTACTGATTTATTGATTCATTGTACATTCAATCCGTACGTTTCGGCTCAGGATTGAGCCATCTTCAGCGATATAAATTAATATTTGATCATGTTCTCCATTATACTCTAGTGAGTTTCATGATTGGAAGATCCAAAAACGATGTTAGTTTGTAAATGACTACGAGATCAAAATCTGTAAATCCCAACAAATAGTCAAGAGAACTGGATCTTCGTTTCTGGATCTTCCAATCATGAAACTCACTAGAGTATAATGGAGAACTTGATCAAATATTAATTTATATCGCTGAAGATGGCTCAATCCTGAGCCGAAACGTACGGATTGAATGTACAATGAATCAATAAATCAGTAATCTGATATTTAAACGCATCAAGAACCGCGTCGACTCTCAGTGCCCTTTACTTGTTTGTTTAAATTATATAATCAATAATATAATTTTAATCATCACTCACCGACCGATGCGCAATAGCGGAGTTATTGATTGAGAATTTTATATTCTTTGAACTTGTGAAATCTTTGAAATAAGTAATACTTATTTATTTCAAGTAATTTTATAGTATGTAATTTGTATGTGTGTGTATACAGCAACGTAATATACGTAATAATTTATTGTCGTAATTTGGCACAAGCGTCTCTGCAATGAGTATTGCTACAAAAGTGGCGATACAAATGAACTGCAAGTTGGGCGGAGCACCTTGGAGTATCCAGACTTCGTTGAGAGGATTGATGACTATTGGTTTTGATGTATGTCATGACGCAAACACTAAAGGCAGAGATTATTTGGCTATGGTGGCAACTGTAGATCAAACGCTGACGCGATATTACAGTTCCATTACTTTATATAACAGCAGTGAAGATCTTGGGGACCAACTCTGCGCAAGTGTGCGCAAGGCTGTGATGGCCTATCGCTCCTACAATCGATCTTTACCTATGTATCTGGTAATTTATCGACCCCTGTTGAGCTGGCCCCCCCACCTTGCAGAAATTAAAAATCAAATTAAAATTTTTGAGCTCGTCACGCTGAATAGGAATTTAATATTTTTTGTGGGGGGGGGGCTGAGTCAACGTTGACTCAGCCCCCCCACAAAAAATATTAAATTCCTATTCAGCGTGACGAGCTCAAAAATTTTAATTTGCAGGATGTGAAAGCTCATAAATAGCTCGTAATTTTGCGCTACTTAATTTTTAATTTCTGCAAGGTGGGGGGCCAGCTCAACAGGGGTAATTTATCGTGACGGTGTCAGCGAGGGCCAGATTCGAAATGTCTACGAGAATGAAGTGGCGAGTCTGAGAAAGAAGCTTGAGGAATTATATTATGGTCCAAATTTTAAAATAATGTATATCATCGTGACTAAAAAAATTAATACTCGACTGTTCGCGAATAAAGGTAATCCTCCGATCGGTACAGTTGTTGACGATATTATAACAAGTCCCCTAAATTACGACTTTTATATAGTATCGCAACAAGTTAGACAAGGTACAATTGCGCCTACGTCGTACAACGTGATCTTTGACAATACGGGTTTAGATGCAGAAACTGTACAAACTCTCAGTTACAAGTTAACACATGTTTATTACAATTGCTCAAGTACTATTCGTGTACTAGCACCTTGCCATTATGCGCAAAAATTATCGGTCTTGGTGGGGCGATTTCTTCATCGACCTCCAAGTTCACAGCTGGAAAATCAGCTGTTTTTCTTATAATATTAACGTTATTAATAGGGTTCGTATCATTAAGTTTCTTTTTCAGTATATGTTGTAGGATTACAATAATATGCCGTATATGTGTTATAATATATAATAAGAAGTTTTCCAGCAAGTCGACACATTAACATAGTTTGTTATGTTAGTACTATACAGGGTGGTTCCGGACATTTGCGTCAGGCTTGAGGGGGTGCTGGATCTCGGTAAATTGAGCAGTTTTTGTTGAGTAGCCCGTGTCCGGCGACGCCTCCTTAAGGCATTTGACGCAATTGTCACAGATTTTTTACTTTAATTATAAAATTTTAGTCTCATCACTCGCCGATCAATGCGCAATAGCGGAATCATGGATGGATGATAGCGATGTGTATGAAGAAGCAGTACTTGCGATCGTCTGATAAGGTGTATGTTGTTAAGGAATTTGAAGATAAAGGGAATTATATTATTGGGTGCGCCAGAGTTCTCCAATAGGTGATATGGGGGTCGAAATTATATGTGGAAATGGGATCCAATCAGCTGAATCAGAGGACATAACTTCTGATTTCTTTTGTAAGAAGTCGGCAGTCTTTCGTGCCATAGCTAGATTGTTACTTGCTACCATGAGCTGCCGAGATTTGAATTCATTATTAGAGGCTTGGGGGAGACAAGCTAAATACATGGTGTTTACTAGGTTTGCAGGAGGATTAATTAGGTTGCTCCATCTATCTGATAACCATAGTCGCATGGTTTGGTTGTAGTTTGCAGGTCTGCTAGTGGATCTTCCCATAATGTAATCTATGATTTCTTGGCTAACTGTATAATTCTCCTCATTAGAAGTGAGATTGCTATCAGTGGGCTGTTCTGTGGGCCATTGTGGAGCAGTGATGATGGTGCTAGGTCCTATAGTTCTATCCACATGGGACCTTGAGGAATCTCTGGAGGGAATGAGGGCCACATCAGACCTAGGATCGGGAATGGAGGTGAGAGATCCTGAGTGTTGAGGAGTGGAGGGGGGAGATATTGCGGGGGTTGACTCTTGGATCGTGTCGTACTCTTATACTCCTCTGTTTTTCTTGTCTTGTCCTTTCTTCTTAAGACTCGGGTAGGTGTCCCTTCCCTAGTTTTACCACTTTTTTTAGGGATGGCCTCCGTCCTTGGGGATGTCTCATCAGTTGTTTCTGGACGTCCTCTCTTTGGTGGAGCTATTCGCATGGATTGAGAGTCTCCTTGTTTAAAGGATGCTATACTGGTGATTAAGTCCTCCAATTTGTCTGAGAGGTTGCTGTCTGATTCGGATTTTGTTGATTTAGAGGACTCACTCATGCTGAAGAAATGGTGTAAGTTTCTTTTATATCTTTTATTGTACAGGATTAGAGACTCATGTAAGAATGTCTTTAATTGTGTTGAAGCAATCTTTTCTGATGTGCATTGTGATGAATGTTGTGTTTTACTTGTACCTACTCTCGTCAGAGTCAGAAATATACTGTGTACACTGTGTACTGTGTGCACTCTGTGCTTGTGTGTGGGGGGAGGGGGCATTGTTACCCTCTTTATTAAGAATATTTCTAAGTTCAATTTTGTCGTTCTCAATATTGCAATTATATTTACAAATCATATAACTGTTACTGTAATATAATTAATTCAATCACTCATCGAGAATTGTCCACTTTGCAGTCATGCAACATTCATACATCACCATGCATTCATAGAGAGTAATGGAGGCGTCATTCAATATCGCGTGACGCTTCCATTACTGTCAATTACGCAATTCATTCTTCGGGGCATTGACCGTTCTAAATTTTCAAAAAATTTAGACGGCCTTGCGCGGAGACTTTCCCATTTTTCCACAACATATTGTGCAAGAGCCTCTCGTGTTCGTGGAATTCGAGGGTCCCACTCTTGCACCATAATGCCCCAAACATGTTCGATAACATTCAAATCAGGGGATTTGGCTTCCCCAAAAACTTAATGTGATGCGTCCACTTCGTGCACGAAAACGAACATTTTTCTCTGCATACCTCGTTCCTCTCGTTCTCCACAATGTCACTCTACCAGACTCGTCAGTCGAAAATACCTTCTCATCTGAGAAGATGGTATGTATTCATTCTTCCTCCCATCCCAAGTGTTCCAACACGAAAGCCAGCCGTTGCTTTTTTAAAAAACTAAACTACAAAGAATCTATTCAACCCATAATATATTTCTTAATGCAACTATTTAAACCCATTTATATATCTTAAATCTAATGATTGATAACTAATGCCCATTTTTACTATATAATAATAAAGTTAAAACCCATAAATTGAATAATATATAAATCATTAAGACCAATAATATAAAAATATAAAAATGAATCATATTGCAATATTTCTAGATTTACTTAGATAATCTTCCTCTTTGGATGTCTCTTTGATGAAGAGTCTTCTGGTTTAGACGAGTCTTCTTCCTTTTCTGAAATCATTAGATCTTCGTATGATGGTGATATCTCTCGTTTGTACTTTTCTGGATTGTCAGTTACATCTTTGCATATTCCGAAAGTTTTTTTCATAAATTTGAGCACATCAGGAGGTGCTGTGCCTTTACGTTTTATATTTAAAAAGCAAACTTTAATTGCAAAGTTCACAGCCTTTTTATGCAACTCCATATTTATATTCATTAAACCCAAATTCATAAGTTTTGATGCGGTGTCAGCTGTAAATGTAGTATTCAAAAAATTTTTCCCACTGTCCTTTTCTTTATTCAAACAGGGAAAATTTTTTTTATACAATCTGTATAATTTATGTTCCATTAGGTAGAGAAATCCACAAAAGCGTGCTGTATTAATTACGGAGTAGCATTAAATTTTCCTTAAGTAGAAATTGAATAAATCAATCGTATTCAAGAGTTCCAAATTGCAGCCTAATATTAAGATTTTATAATTTTGATTTATCAATTCGCGCTTCCAGTCCCAGCCATTTTAATGATAAATTCTGGGAAAATTGGTTCTCCTTGTCTATTGTGCTCGAAGGTGATACATTGAAGACCAGGTCCATAATTTTTAAATTCATGTGAAATCTGTGCACAAAAAAATATGAATTGAAATAAACGGTTTGATTAAATAATTGTTACACGCATCAAACATTTTATTCATTATTCCATTTATAGCCATCACTTATTTAAATAATTATCTATACATTTTCCGAAATAGATCTTCACAACTGAACTTTTACAAAATATTACACAAAGTACTTTTTTCTATAATTATTATTAAAGGGATAGGAAATAATTGTTAATATTGCATATTAACAACTAAAATTATGTTGCGACAAAAATTTAATTTTAAAACAAAGGAGAAGATAGGACAAATATAGCATTATTTTTATGTGTAGACATAAATATAATGCATTTTTATTATGTCTCAACATAATATATTTTGAAAGTAATAGTATATTCCGGACAAGCTCCCAAAATGTTGCGCTCGCCGCTGTCGTGTTCGCTGCTCAGACTCACACTCGCACTCACACTTGCGAACGCGCCGCGCACTCCTGTTTCCGGGAATAAAGTTATTGTAGGAACTGATTTAATGATAAGCTCGGATACAGAGACAAACCTCAAGTCGGCTCTCAAGCCCGGCTCGGAATCTGAAGAGCGACTGCTGTAAACATTCCGGTCGTCAAGGGTCGATCTTCGACTCAACGGGTGTCTCAGCGCGGGCGCAACACTATATTTGCAAGTAGTGATTTAAATCAATACAATTTGCAAATACATGCGCAACAGCGATTAGTATTACCTTTCCAAAATTCGTTACAACAATTCGAGGTTTCGGAGCATCATTTCTTATAATTTCCAAAAAGATGTAACTTATTATGGTTGCATCTTGCTGCTTTGCGGATACATTGATGCATTGGGAAAGCTGGTAAATTGCCATGCTTAGAATCGCAAACGCATTCATATAAGAACAAATGTGAAGATTTTTTGCCGTTGGGAAGACATAATTTCTTTCCTATACTTCCTGTAGTATCTATTGCTAACAAGCTGTTCTTATATCTTTATAGGCTCAGAGTCAGAAATATATTCTGTTGTGCTGGCATTGTTATCCTTCTTTATTAAGAATATTTCTAAGTTCAATTTTGTCGTCCTGAATATTTGTAATATTTTTGCCTGTTACTTTTGTATGAGCTGTTGGGCATTTTCAGGATGCTTTATCTGATGATGTCGTTAGGAACCGTGTAGAGATTTCTTGATGTTTTTTTTTTATTCGTTTGTTTGCCGTGCAAAGGATTAGACATATTGTCACCTGATAGCTAAGGCGTTCTGTTTTCACCTCTACGGCTGCATGAATAATTAATTCTTCTTTTCAATTGGGAAAACCTTACAACTACATGTGTTATATTTAAATCGTTTGTATGTGCGATAATCAAACAGAACCATTGATTATCCATTATTTGGATAATCAATTTGGTACATACTTAATTGTATTTTTTACACATATACATACACACATATGTATATTATATATAATTTTAATTTTATTTATTATATACAATTACATTTGTTGTATACCTGAAGAAAGTAATGATAATGATTTGTTTGCTGTTGGTATCGAAAATTTTTCTTTATACCAAAGACGTATGAATGAATGATTATCCGAAATAGTAGAAAACCCTTTTACCTATAAAAAATAACAAATACGATAGACTCTCCAGATAACATATAGATTACGAAGCAGGAGCACATAGACGGACCAATAAGAATTTGCGATTTTTGGAACGTTCTTTTCTGCAAGAATGATACTGTTTTCGCTTTTACCTTCTGGAAAAAAGCGTTTTATTGCCAATATTATAATACGCAAATATTACAATTACTATAACCTATCCGTGCCTCTTAATCGCGCGATACATTAGAAAAGTATATTAACAGTGCGCAAGTGTAAAATCATATATGTTCTCTTTACCGCTATCCCTCTTGTTAAAGAAGCATATTAATTGTTTCCACCTCTACGGCTGAATAATTAATTCTTCTTTTTAATTGGAAAAACCATATAACTACATGCGTGTTATATGTATTTAAATCGTTTATATATGCGATAATCAGTCAAAACCATTGATTATCCATTATTTGGATAATCAATTTGTTTATTGATTTTTTTACAAAAACTTAGACCCGCGCGCCGAATTATTCTCTCTCACTTTCATTTTGGTTTTCGCGCGCGCGAAATAAGAAAATGTACTGTCATTTTCACATCACCTTGCGGTAGATAGCACGGCGCATGTTTTTTAAGCGGTATCCTCAGTAGGTCTAATCTACACTCATATTTTTTTTCAAGTTGTCTGGGTAGACATACTACAATCAATTCAGTCATTCTTGACTGTTTTATGATTTTCCTTTGAGAGTTTGAAAGATTCGGTATGCTCGTCATCTCACGACAAACATGCGTGACTCTCCCACACGTTGGTCTCTCGTATGTTTTGACCATAGTTGAAGAGTGTGTTCTTCGCTGGGTCGTCTGCTGTGAGTACCACGTTCTCCAATTGTTGTGGAGTAGGTAGGTTTGTTGGCTTGTTTAGCGTACGAAGAAGTACCATTTTAGGTTTGTTTCCCTGTCGCTTTTGTTGTTTCTTCTGGTGTTGAGGTTGTTGTTGACCTTTAAGACGCAATTCTGCGTTAGAATTTCCTGAGCAGCGACTTGTTGGGGTAGAATTTTATTTTGCATTTCTGACAAAGTCTTATTTACCAAAGATACTAATAGGTTGCGAACTTCGCACCACAGTAAAACTGGGACGACAAACATGCAAAGAACCTAACACAATTCCACTTAATGTAACGCGGCCGGACTACACTCGTTGGTTCTTCGCTAGAACAAGTCAGTAGGCTTAGTTCTCTTAAGTCGTCTGGATGTGTCTTTCGGCCATGCCATTAGACTGAGCACACGTACGTTGGAGATGACGTAATATTTTCAAATTCCCATTCTTTTGCAAACTATTGAAATTCTTGGGATGTAAATTGAGTTCCTCCATCGGATACTACAGTCAGTGGTATGCCATGGGCCGCGAACATTGTTTTTAGCTGTTTGTTTTTTACATAATATTATAAACATTATAATATTATGTAACATGAATTTGTACTTGCTTATTGCTATTATTTTTTTTTTAAGTGAGTACTCGGGTGATATTCTAAGCTTGTATAAGACTTAGTAAACAATAATTTTTTTTGGCATGTTTTGCACTCAGCCTTAAAAATATATTATTATATTGAATCATGGAATTTTAATTTTATACAACGTTTTGTATAATAATATAAAAACGTTAAAATTATATTATATACACATGGATTTAAGAATTTTTTAATTAAAGCCATAAATTTCACTGCATCGATATTTACATCGCAATACAAAATATACAAAATAATTGTAACATAACAAAATCCCAACAAACAATCGATAAATTAATAAGAAATATGATAAAATCATTAGACTGTACTTTCGTTTGTGGCACAAGTACCGCTGTGCCTATTGCATTATCTGTAGTTTGATCATCCTTTTCCGTCGGTGCTGCTGCTTGGCTATAAGCACGCGGCCTTTCGTCGCGTCGTATTATTTTTTTTTTAAGTGAGTATTCGGGTGATATTTTAAGCTTGTATAAGACTTAGCAAACGATAATTTTTTTTGGTATGTTTTGCACTCAGCCTTAAAACCCTTCAGTTCTGTATAATATTGGTGATATTTTTCTGATAAGGGGGCGATCATTATCAATGCAAATCACGTCTCCCAATATCGACTTTTGGATATTGCAACAAAAAAAGATTTGTTAACGAGAATTTGACAAAAAGTTGTTATTAAAGTCGATCCATGATATCTTTTCGCATTTTACGAAAATCGACATCTTATAATAAATATTTACCAAGTATAGCTTATAGGGGTATAGCTTAATTACTTATCAATAGTTTAGAGTAATAGCTAACTTTAATAGTTTAGAAGTTATTTAACAGTGAAAAATGTAACTTCTCTAATTTTCATCAACAATGATGAGCACGCAAAGTACGTATCAATGCGTGTGTGTGCATGTACATGTGATTGTGTCTGCATACGTATGTTAGTGTAAATATGTGTAAATTCCGGTTTTTGTTGGCTCCTTTTGACGATTTCAGCTGATAGCAGCGCTCCATCTTCGTCCATCCATGCTTACTGCAGCTGAAAGCGTCAAGACACGAACTCAGCTATTGTCAGTATGACGAGCGTGTGATGGGTAAAAACCGGAATCACACAATGCACGATTTTCATGCCTGCATCTTTGCACGCTGACCAATGCATATTTTACGTTGCTCGGTTTGCTGTTTAAAGTGCATAAAGTTATTACTTATCGAAGCTTATTGTCGAAGCAACGATGGTGGATCTCTTGTATAGTGACATGACATTCCACGACACATTTCCGAATCTTACGTTTGACACTTACTACTTAGGTGACTCCTTAAATTTGGAGTCACTTTTGTTTTGCGAAGAACTTTTATGTTGAGGAATAATTATGTTTATTCGTTTATTTCTCTGAACAAATTCTTAATGTCGCCTTCACATGTAAATTCGAGAGAGTTCTAAGATATCCAAATATACTAGATTCACAATATTGGTTAGCTTTTCGTTTAGAAAATTCAATAAAGCTTTGAAGATATTTTCTTTAATCGGTTCTGTCGTTATTGGCAATATTACTCGCATTGAAAATTTCTTGGAGTGTCGCTGTCAATATTTTGTAACGTTTTTGTTACTGTGTTCATATGCACACGAGCGTGTGCACGATACGTATGTGTCATGTTCAGGTCTAAATTAAAATTAAAGGAATGTGCGGAAATATATATGCAGGTAGGAAAACATTCGTGGAGGAACGAAGAACGAAGAATACTTTTATTAATTGAAACGTAACGGTAGAGCAAATACGTCCGACCAGATTCACAGTTCCGGTTAAACAAAAACCCGCCGGTTGTCATAAAATCGATTTTCCGTGTCACGCATCTTGACGATTGACATAAGTTGGCCCGGCCTAAAGATGTATGATCAAAAAGTAAAAATAAAACAATCTGTTTAAAAATGATACAGAATATTGTTCAAAGCAAAACTAAAATCAAATTTTAAGCCGATTGACTGTCCCAAACGCGAGATAATTGTTATTAAGGATTGACATTTTTCCATGCATTGCATAGCAAATCGTGCAAAAATTTCATATTTTGAATTTTAATAATTAAAACTGATAATCAGAAAGTGATGAAAAACGGCGATATACATATAGTTATAGAAGGACACTTTAGGAATAAATAGGCTTCTCAAATTTCATAATTATTCGATGTGATGGAAAGAGGGAATACAAAATTATTTTTTGTGGTACAAAATAGTACAAAATAAGTACTAAATAATCCGCTAGGACGCATTCGATTTTGCTGATTTGGTCCTGCTAGCTTATGAGAGCTAATGTATTGGAAGTCCGTGCTGGATTTAATCTCTTTATTGGTGTACAAACATACCACGTCAAACTTTTTCGCGCCTTGTCGGCATATTGTAGAATAGAAGCATTATAATGCAGATATTTTTCTAAATCTCTAGTGTAAACTAAAGAGATAGGGTTTAGAATGGAGTCTTGCAGAGTTCTTTTCGTGAAATGAAAACTCCTAAAAAGGGAACAGTTATTGGGAAAATTATGCAAGTCTACAGGATTTTGCACACTCATCACGTTTTGCTATCTGGCGAGATTTTCAACGAATTTACACTTGCATATTTTACAGTGTAATATCTTATTGCAATCGTCTGATAAGGTGTATGTTGTTAAGGAATTTGAAGATAAAGGGAATTATGTTATTGGTACGGATTGTATCACATGTCCAGGATTAGTCTCATGTAAGAATGTATTTAATTGCTTTGAGGCAATCTTCTCTGATGTGCATTGTGATGAATGTTGTGTTTTACTTGTACCTACTCTCGTCAGAGTCAGATATATACTCTGTTGTGCTGGCATTGTTATCCTTCTCATTAAGAATATTTCTTGTACTCTCGTCAGAGTCAGAATTATACTCCTTGCTGGCATTGTTATCCTCTTTATTAAGAATATTTCTAAGTTCAATTTTGTCGTCCTGAATATTTGTAATATTTTTGCCTGTTACTTTTGTATGAGCCATTGGGTATGTTTAGGATGCCCTGCAAAGAATTAGACATATTGTCACCTGATAGCTAAAGCGTTCTGTTTCCACCACTACGAGCCATCCTACCGCCTCGCCCGCTCAACCGGACCCAGTGGCTTGTATATTCAAATAATTATATATCCGATCCAGTAGCACTATGATCGACTCCATGTTATTGGTAATAAAGGGAATTATATTATGGGTGCTTGTATCACGTGTCCAGGATTAGACTCATGGAAGAATGTATTTAATTGCGTTGAGGCAATCTTCTCTGATGTGCATTGTGATGAATGTTGTGTTTTACTTGTACCTACTCTCGTCAGAGTCAGAAATATACTCTGTGCTTGTGTGTGGGATGGAGGGGGCATTGTTACCCTCTTTATTAAGAATATTTCTAAGTTCAATTTTGTTGTTCTCAATATTTGTAATATTTTTGCCTGTTACTTTTGTATGAGCCATTGGGTATTTTTAGGATGCCCTGCAAAGAATTAGACATATTGTCACCTGATAGCTAAAGCGTTCTGTTTCCACCACTACGAGCCATCCTACCGCCTCGCCCGCTCAACCGGACCCAGTGGCTTGTATATTCAAATAATTATATATCCGATCCAGTAGCACTATGATCGACTCCATGTTATTGGTAATAAAGGGAATTATATTATTGGGTGCTTGTATCACGTGTCCAGGATTAGACTCATGTAAGAATGTATTTAATTGCGTTGAGGCAATCTTCTCTGATGTGCATTGTGATGAATGTTGTGTTTTACTTGTACCTACTCTCGTCAGAGTCAGAAATATACTCTGTACTTGTGTGTGGGATGGAGGGGGCATTGTTACCCTCTTTATTAAGAATATTTCTAAGTTCAATTTTGTCGTTCTCAATATTTGTAATATTTTTGCCTGTTACTTTTGTATGATCCATTGGGTATGTTTAGGATGCCCTGCAAAGAATTAGACATATTGTCACCTGATAGCTAAAGCGTTCTGTTTCCACCACTACGAGCCATCCTACCGCCTCGCCCGCTCAACCGGACCCAGTGGCTTGTATATTCAAATAATTATATATCCGATCCAGTAGCACTATGATCGACTCCATGTTATTGGTAATAAAGGGAATTATATTATTGGGTGCTTGTATCACGTGTCCAGGATTAGACTCATGTAAGAATGTATTCAATTGCGTTGAGGCAATCTTCTCTGATGTGCATTGTGATGAATGTTGTGTTTTACTTGTACCTACTCTCGTCAGAGTCAGAAATATACTCTGTGCTTGTGTGTGGGATGGAGGGGGCATTGTTACCCTCTTTATTAAGAATATTTCTAAGTTCAATTTTGTTGTTCTCAATATTTGTAATATTTTTGCCTGTTACTTTTGTATGAGCCATTGGGTATTTTTAGGATGCCCTGCAAAGAATTAGACATATTGTCACCTGATAGCTAAAGCGTTCTGTTTCCACCACTACGAGCCATCCTACCGCCTCGCCCGCTCAACCGGACCCAGTGGCTTGTATATTCAAATAATTATATATCCGATCCAGTAGCACTATGATCGACTCCATGTTATTGGTAATAAAGGGAATTATATTATTGGGTGCTTGTATCACGTGTCCAGGATTAGACTCATGTAAGAATGTATTTAATTGCGTTGAGGCAATCTTCTCTGATGTGCATTGTGATGAATGTTGTGTTTTACTTGTACCTACTCTCGTCAGAGTCAGAAATATACTCTGTACTTGTGTGTGGGATGGAGGGGGCATTGTTACCCTCTTTATTAAGAATATTTCTAAGTTCAATTTTGTCGTTCTCAATATTTGTAATATTTTTGCCTGTTACTTTTGTATGAGCCATTGGGTATGTTTAGGATGCCCTGCAAAGAATTAGACATATTGTCACCTGATAGCTAAAGCGTTCTGTTCCACCACTACGAGCTATCCTACCGCCTCGCCCGCTCAACCGGACTTAGTGGCTTGTATATTCAAATAATTATATATCCGATCCAGTAGCACTATGATCGACTCCATGTCATTGGTCTCGCAATGCATTTTTATTATGTCTCAACATAATATATTTTAAAAGTAATAGTATATTCCGGACAAGCTCCCAAAATGTTGCGCTCGCCGCTGTCGCGTTCGCCGCTCAGGCTCACACTCGCACTCACACTTGCGAACGCGCCGCGCACTCCTGTTTCCGGGAATAAAGTTATTGTAGGAACTGATTTAATGATAAGCTCGGATACAGAGACAAACCTCAAGTCGGCTCTCAAGCCCGGCTCGCAATCTGAAGAGCGACTGCTGTAAACATTCTGGTCGTCAAGGGTCGATCTTCGACTCAACGGGTGTCTCAGCGCGGGCGCAACACTATATTTGCAAGTAGTGATTTAAATCAATACAATTTGCAAATACATGCGCAACAGCGATTAGTATTGCCTTTCCAAAGTTCGTTAAAACAATTCGAAGTTTCGGAGCATTATTTCTTATAATTTCCAAAAAGAAGTAACTTATTATGGTTGCATCTTTCTGCTTTGCGGATACATTGATGCATTGGGAAAGCTGGTAAATTGCCATGCTTAGAATCGCAAACGCATTCATATAAGAACAAATGTGAAGATTTTTTGCCGTTGGGACGACGTAATTTCTTTCCTATACTTCCTGTAGTATCTATTGCTAACAAGCTGTTCTTATATCTTTATAGGCTGTTTTTTGCATAAACTGTTGCTCTTGAGTGCAATACATACAACAAAATGGATCCATTCTTATATTATGCGTAATACCAGTAAATCTAATGCGCTTTGCGATATGTAAATTCTGTAATCGATCGGTATTTTTTCCAGCTGTAAACGTTTTGTTTATTTCCTCTTGTTTAGCTTTGCGCAAAACTGTCGTATTATATAAAATTGGTGGGATATCATCGCCAAATGTCATTATTTTATTGGTTTCTTCATTACGCCATACGTTGGCATTTTTATTTCCACTTACCAACTCACTTGCAATTTTTTTTTAATTTACCTCTGAATTGTCTTTTCTTCTTATGTCTAATATCTGCAGAAAATCCCCTGAGCGTGCACTCAATTGCACGCTTAAATCAACTCAAATTGCAGTACCAAAATACTCTCATCATCGCCGGAGATCTTATCACCCGCCGAACTCTTGATGTTGCGTAAGCTCAGAGACAATTTCCCAAAGTTCAGAAATAAATACAAACCAAAATTAGCACCACAAAATGTTACAAAACTAATGACAAAATAACAA
Source organism: Leptothorax acervorum (assembly GCA_035220615.1). Classification (NCBI taxonomy): domain Eukaryota; kingdom Metazoa; phylum Arthropoda; class Insecta; order Hymenoptera; family Formicidae; genus Leptothorax; species Leptothorax acervorum. The sequence continues at coordinate 177,881 of JASTWQ010000074.1, forward strand.
GAAAAACAAGCCAACTACTATGACCAAAAAAGGGCTAGAAATTCCTCGAAGTCCCAGACAATTTAGACGTTTACGTACAACTACAACCAAAGGGTCCGTGGCATATGGCAGCCAGCATTCGCTTCCTTTCACGGGCTTACTATATAAAATGCCCACAAGTTTCACACCACATTCGTCGAAACTATCTCTAAATGTTGCGTAGCATTTTTAGCATCGCTACTTTTAAATACTTGTCCACGCTTAAATGTATTAAATGTATTTTGGTCTGTTGCCACCTCGAGTGCAAATTTCTTATAATTTCCAAAAAGAAGTAACTTATTATGGTTGCATCTTTCTGCTTTGCGGATACATTGATGCATTGGGAAAGCTGGTAAATTGCCATGCTTAGAATCGCAAACGCATTCATTTAAGAACAAATGTGAAGATTTTTTGCCGCTGGGAAGACGTAATTTCTTTCCTATACTTCCTGTAGTATCTATTGCTAACAAGCTGTTCTTATATCTTTATAGGCTGTTTTGTGCATAAACTGTTGCTCTTGAGTGCAGTACATACAATAAAATGGATCCATTCCTATATTATGCAATTGCGTTGAGGCAATCTTCTCTGATGTGCATTGTGATGAATGTTGTGTTTTACTTGTACCTACTCTCGTCAGAGTCAGAAATATACTGTGTACACTGTGTACTGTGTGCACTCTGTGCTTGTGTGTGGGGGGAGGGGGCATTGTTACCCTCTTTATTAAGAATATTTCTAAGTTCAATTTAGTCGTTCTCAATATTGCAATAACAATTATATTTACAAATCATATAACTGTTACTGTAATATAATTAATTCAATCACTCATCGAGAATTGTCCACTTTGCAGTCATGCAACATTCATACATCACCATGCATTCATAGAGAGTAATGGAGGCGTCATTCAATATCGCGTGACGCTTCCATTACTGTCAATTACGCAATTCATTCTTCGGGGCATTGACCGTACTAAATTTTCAAAAAATTTAGATGGCCTTGCGCGGAGACTTTCCCATTTTTCCACAACATATTGTGCAAGAGCCTCTCGTGTTCGTGGAATTCGAGGGTCCCACTCTTGCACCATAATGCCCCAAACATGTTCGATAACATTCAAATCAGGGGATTTGGCTTCCCCAAAAACTTAATGTGATGCCTCCACTTCGTGCACGAAAACGAACATTTTTCTCTGCATACCTCGTTCCTCTCGTTCTCCACAATGTCACTCTACCAGACTCGTCAGTCGAAAATACCTTCTCATCTGAGAAGATGGTATGTATTTATTCTTCCTCCCATCCCAAGTGTTCCAACGCGAAAGCCAGCCGTTGCTTCTTGTGCAGATGAGATAATACTTCTCTTTGTGTGAGAATCCGGTGATGATAACCGGCATTGTGTAAACGGCGCCGCACAGTACGATTTGAGCACGTTAGATCGACATTTAATCTAATTTGTCGCGACTAATGGAAGCCAGATTCTTGAATAATATTCAATATTCCCTGGTTTTCCTCAGCATTTGTTCCTCTTGGTCGTCCAGGTATTCCCAGTAAGTATTCTTCTTTCACCTCTGTTCAACGCTGCCCCCCTTTTACCTGCAAGCAGACATATGACAATTTAATTTCAGTTATTTTAATTTAATTTAATCTCTTAATTCTTAATTATGCTGACAAATTATTCATTAGTGTTGTGTAAAAATGTTGTTTTTGACATTAATTATCATCATACCTGCGTCAATCGTTGACTAAAAGCTTTCTTCCACGTTTCGAACCACTGTTTCCTTTGTAATATTCATGCATATAGATAATTCTCGTTTCTCTAAAAGCCATTTATACAGATATAATACATAAATTATTCTAATAACAAGAAACAAGCTCTCCAGATACACAATCAATTGATTGTGTATCTGGAGAGCTTGTTTCTTGTTATTAGTTTTAACGAGTCTAAACAATAATTTGTAGCCATTTATGCATGTTCCCGAAGGTACCGATTTACTGGGACGTTCACCTTATACTCTATGTTTTTCTTGCAGATTACGTTGCACTGCACAAGCAATAGAAATCGATTATATTATCTCTTCTACACAGAAAGAAAGAACATTCTTGATTTGAAAATATCTTTAGTTTCAACGTGGAAATCTTGAAATAAGATATATTGTGTTATTATATTAAACGAAGAAAACTTGCTTGAATGAAGCATTTATATAGTTCAACCAAGAAAAAAATAATCTTGCTTATATACGAAACAACTATAATCTTCTTATAAGAATTTTAACTTTTTATTTCTCAACATTTTTTTCTTGGTTCATTGAAGCAAGTTTTCTTCGTTTAATATAATAACGTAATATAATCTTATTTCAAGATTTCCACGTTGAAACTAAAGATATTTTCAAATCAAGAATATTCTTTTTTCTGTGTAGGTATGATAAAAACTGGATAGTATCTAAATCGGAGCTAAATTGACGGAGCCTAGTTGATCCGCTTACATGCGGATATACCTAATAATAAATTCTTCACTGTTAATCCAAGTGTTATTTTTACACACATAAACGTCTAAAAATGACACATTTGACTGAAGCGCTTTATACATGTTCCTTCATGTAATAAATTATACATCATTTAACACGTTTAATCGTATTAAATTAAAAGTTAATACGTTCAATCGTGCGTTAAATGACGTGATTTAAAACGGCACGAAATGTGTACGAAGAGCTTCAGTTAAAATAACACACTTGGATTTGCAGTGTTTTCTTACGATAAATGCCAATAAAATTTCACAGTTATTAAGTATAGTTATCTTTTGTCGCGTGCATCGAAGCACGATTATAATTACGTAGCATATCAGAAATTTTTATTCGTGCATCGCTTATATATGTCTCACCTTATTCCGCGTCTTCTCGTCCAAAAATGGCTTTACCAGGGCCAGAGTCGCTTGGACGTAGAGCGGCGCCGAGAGGAAGTGTATCGCCTTGAATCGGGCAGGAAATCGCCCACGTAGAGCAGCTATTAGGTTTCGCAGAGCCGCTGCCCCCTGTGATGTATAACAGTATGTATTATGAAATATGAATGGCGATGCGTATGAAAAAGAAGTATTTGCGATCGTCTGAGAAGATGTATGTTGATAAGAGAAGTTTGGGGATAAGGGGAATTATATTATTGGGTGATGTGGATTGTGTCACATGTCCAGGGTTAGACTCGTGTAAAAATGTTTTTAATTGCGTTGAGGCAATCTTATTTGATGTGCATTGTGATGAATGCTGTGTTTTACTTGTACTATTGTCAGAGTCAGAAATATATTTTGTTGTGCTGGCATTGTTATCCTTCTTATGCCCGTTTCTACCAACTTCGGTTAAATTTAATCTTAGGTTAACTCACTCTTCATCTCTTTCTAATGCCCGTTTCTACCAACATCGGTTAACTTTAACCTTAGGTTAACTTACTCTTTGTCTCTTTCTAGCTGTCGACCTTAGAAAGAGACAAAGAGTGAGTTAACCTAAGGTTGAAGTTAACCGACGTTGGTAGAAATGGACATAAGGGGGTCAGTTAGAAAGAGACGAAGTGTGAGTTAATCTAAGGTTAATCTTAACCGACGTTGGTAGAAACAGGCATTATTAAGAATATTTCTAAGTTCAATCTTGTCGTCCTGAATATTTGTAATATTTTTGACCGTTACTTTTGTATGAGCTGTTGGGCATTTTCAGGATGCTTTATCTGATGATGTCGTTAGGAACCGTGTAGAGATTTCTTGATGTTTTTTTTTTTTTATTCGTTTGTTTGCCCTGCAAAGGATTAGACATGTTGTCACCTGATAGCTAAGGCGTTCTGTTTTCACCTCTACGGCTGCATGAATAATTAATTCTTCTTTTCAATTGGGAAAACCCTACAACTACATGTGTTATATTTAAATCGTTTGTATGTGCGATAATCAAACAGAACCATTGATTATCCATTATTTGGATAATCAATTTGGTACATATTTAATTTTATTTTTTACATAATACATATACATATACATACACACATATGTATATTATATATAATTTTAATTTTATTTATTATATACAATTACATTTATTGTATACCTGAAGAAAGTAATGATAATGATTTGTTTGCTGTTGGTATCGAAAATTTTTCTTTATACCAAAGACGTATGAATGAATGATTATCCGAAATAGTAGAAAACCCTTTTGCCTATAAAAAATAACAAATACGATAGACTCTCCAGATAACATATAGATTACGAAGCAGGAGCACATAGACGGACCAATAAGAATTTGCGATTTTTGGAACGTTCTTTTCTGCAAGAATGATAGTGTTTTCGCTTTTACCTTCTGGAAAAAAGCGTTTTATTGCCAATATTATAATACGCAAATATTACAATTATTATAACCTATCCGTGCCTCTTAATCGCGCGACACATTAGAAAAGTATATTAACAGTGCGCAAATGTAAAATCATATATGTTCTCTTTACCGCTATCCCTTTTGTTAAAGAAGCATATTAATTGTTTCCACCTCTACGGCTGCATGAATAATTAATTCTTTTTTTCAATTGGGAAAACCATATAACTACATGCGTGTTATATGTATTTAAATCGTTTATATATGCGATAATCAGTCAGAACCATTGATTATCCATTATTTGGATAATCAATTTGTTCATTAATTTTTTTACAAAAACTTTGACCCGCGCGCCGAATTATTCTCTCTCACTTTCATTTTGGTTTTCGCGCGCGCGAAATAAGAAAATGTACTGTCATTTTCACATCACCTTGCGGTAGATAGCACGGCGCATTTTTTTAAAGCGGTATCCTCGGCTGTCAGGATCTTAGACACTTGGCACAACACTCGCGAAAACGCGGACAATTACTATCGCGCGATACTTTGTACGGCACTCCCGAAACGGTTGTCATAATGCAACGATCGCGCGATACTTTGTGCGGCACTCCCGAAACAGTTTCTATAGTGCAGCGGAGATGTAATCCTGTAGACTACGATTGTAAACTACGATGTTATCCTATAACATAAAAATATAAAATCCAATTTATAGCAACGCTCAAAATAATTAATATTTTAAAGGATATCTATTTTGCTCATTAAATTTTATATTCATACTTTAAGCAAATATTTAAAATAATTAAATGATTTTTTAAAAATCTCTCTCTCTTAAGTATAAGATCTTTTTTAATTTTACGACTAAAGTTTCTTTGTCCTACTGTTTATTTAAATCAAAATAGAATATATATAACTAAACTTTTATAAAATTTACATAAATTACTTTTTTCTAATTATTATTTCTAAATCATGAGAAAATAAAATGATTGAAGGATAAACAGGAAAAGAGATTACTTTTAAACAAAATAAAAGTGTTATATTTACCGAAAGTGTACGCGACCGCGACGCCCGATGTCTCTCCTAGGCCTCGTCCTCGTCTCAGGCCGAGTCTCAGGCTATCTTCTCGGGTTGTCAGTTTGGATTCCTTCGATGCGACACTATCCGCTGTCGTTATCTTTTAAAACATATAAATAAATGGTTTCATACTAAATAATTCTTACGCGCATCAAACTTCCTTATTCGTTATTCAATCGCCGAGCCTTTTACGGACTCGCAAATTGCGTATAAGTACTGTTTTTATCGTCGCAATTATTACGTCGTCCGAGTATCCCCGTGCACGGCGCGTAACCCCGTAAAATGCATGTTTTCCAAAAGAATTAACAGAAAACGTTGGGTAATGCATTCTTTGCGGAAAGTGAATTACGGCCGCAGTAATATTTTATGCTACGTATGTCGCGGGATTTAATACGTATATAGATAGTAAAAGACGCGATCTCTGAGATCGGGCGTCACAAAATCGAGCATCATGCAGCAGTAGTGAGACATAAAACTGATTTACGCATTTCTGCTTAGACTTCGAACCCTTTCCTCTACGATTTCTCTTCTTAGTATCACCACTAGGTGGTAAACTCTCAGTTAAAGTCACGCTTTCGCGTTTCTTCGGGATAGATTTTTCAGCTATAGCTGAGCGTATTGAATAACATGCAATTCTCTCCTGAGAGATTATACGAGAATAAAGGACCTTTGCTAAGCTGTCAAAGAAGCTTTTGTGAAGTAATCACTTTTGTGAATCATTTTTGTGAATTCATTTTTCAATGTAAAAATTAAATTTAAGATTTAAATATTAACAGAGACTAATAGAAGTTAAAATAGAGGGAAAAGAATAATATATCTCGGGTAATGGATTTTTTCATTTACGTAGTTTTTGTATTTTGTATTTTTGTATTTTGTATTTTTGTATTTTGTATTTCGTATTTTTGTATTTTGTATTTTTGTATTTTGTATTTGGTATATCCGACTTGCCATTTCCCTCTGAATCGGAAAGAACAAGGAAAGAAGGATTATATTCAAAGATTAAAAAAGCACAATGCTATTGTTAACTTTGCTGCACTTTGCAGTTTGTATGTCAAGATTTTGTGTTGCTAATCGAAGTCCTTTAAAGCATCGATGATATTTTTATATACACACAGTCATCGATTCTTTCCATGTTCCACTTTACACTGTCCTATTCACGGCAATGTTTCTTTTTAGTGCACACAAACTGGGCACACTGAAAGATTTGATACAATGGAAGACTGCAATTGAAACAGGACCGGCCATTCACCACATCGTGTACCTCAATCATATGCTTTCGAACAGCATACACATGTTTAACATTTGCGTCGGATATAGCAATCCTCGTTGTGGATCCTCCTTTCTGATACTGTGCGGCGGTAGTCACGGATATTCGATAGTTCGGGATTAATTTAGACTGCCACACGAAATTATTGTTCAGATTCTTGCGGCGCAAGTTCTCGATTTTCGGCGCGAATAACTTCTCGTTGGTCATTACCTTATGATTACTGACTGTATTTTCTATTTGCTGTATAAAATTTTCGTGATTTTGGTTTTTTCTTTTGAGATACTTATTTCTTTCCCTGAGCTCTCTTACTTTTTGCTCGAGTTCTTGATTATTTTCTCGCTCGCGAAACGAGAAATAATTTTATAATTTTGTCTTTATTATTTCGAAACAAAATTTTTACAAGTGATGTTTTCTTTAGTATTATAGGAAACTTTATTTGATAGCGTGGGCAAGTATTTGGCTAAATTTAATTTTTTATTTACATTGTAGGCAATAATAAAAAATTTTTGTAGAAAACATTTTCTGCGAAGTGTTTTTTAAACAGGATTTTACGAAGTGTACGGAAATACTTTGCAAAAATCGTAAAGTCAACGCGAGGAAACAAACGTAGAACTAATTCTTACACGGAAAGAGATGCCGTTCAATTGAAAAAATAAATAAATTTGCTTTAATTAAACATCACGGACTATCTCATTTATTTTGATTTCTTGCTGAGGTGACGGATTGCTAATCAGTTCTACTGATGGCGACTCATTTCTTCTCGAAGGCGAGTCGGAAATTAGTTTCTCTCCTCTGTGCAATGTTCCGAATTTGCCGAATTATCTGTTGCTGCTGTTGCAAGCAAAGATTCACGGTTTCTAAGACGCTCCAATGTGAGCGACTGACTTACTTTGTGACTGACGAGACGGCATCCCCAATACGTCCATTGCTTCAGACGTTTTGTCACAATCCAGCGTATCTATTTGCAGGAGTTGGGGGTTTTTACTTGACGTCTGTAACATTTCCCTTAACGGGCCGTAGGCCTCTAAATGAGCCAAAATTGTATCTATCAATTTTTTCTTGTCTGACGGAATGTGTAACTGGTAACTCTCGGCTTCCTAGCGGAGTTGCTCCATCGTCATTTTTTTTTCTGGCGCGCCATTGTTTTAGGAGATTCTAAGTGCGTCACTGATGCGTACACTTGGCACGAGACACTACCGTGTCTCTTGATAAATACAGTTTCACAATTTTTGCTTGATGCTAGTAACGTGACAAGAAAAAATGTATCACCGTTGCGGAGATTTACGGGATGAATATCCTACATCAAAACTCTTTAAGAAGAAACACGATCTTTTTTTTTTTTTAATAAAGATTATATTATTTTGTAAAACTTTACTCATTCTTAAATGCTAACTGTCATTTATGTATTCCAAGTAGTAGGAACGTCAAAGAATTAGGTATAAATAATTATAAAAAATTAAAAATGTGCAACACACACATATATATATATACACACATCTCATGTTGAGATCAAGGTTTAATCTAATTGTAAGTTGAAAAGATTTTAAATCTTTGCAGTTCAAATTATTTCTTTTGTATATTCAAAGATCAAATATTTATCCTTGACTTTATCTAATTGACGGATCTGACATGAGTTAAAGAATTTTTTTATTATCTGGATACATTTATAAAAATTTTAAAAATACATTTTGTGTGCTGATTATAATTGACTTAAATGCTTGAAGAATTATACATATAAAAAACCGTAAAACATTTTGTCAGATTCAGCTTGACACAGAACTGCAAGGAGTTATAATGTTTTTATAACTGGTGAAATATTGTATCATTACACCTTTAATTTAGCATATTTATTTTTAGGTATTGTTCAAAACGACAGAAAACTGAAATTATTTTTAAGAATATTTGAAAATCTTATTTTTTTTTTTTGTATTTGATACAAAAGAATTATTATTATTGGAGCTTTTATCTCTCGGTTTAAACAATTATCTCTTTTTCGAAGTAAAGACTTATTGTTACTTGTTCGATTTATGACCTATGTAAAAAACATCTTTGTTAAGAGGTAGAATGTAGAAAATTAGGAGGATAAATTGTTAAATAGCTTTGGCACTTCAAAAGAGGTCATTCGCGTTAATTGTCACAAGAGCAAAAAATTATTTGCTCCGTTCTGCACTTTACGTAAAAATGAAAACTTTAAAAAGAACTTTAGTTAGTCAGTTAGTTAGTTAAGGAATACTTTATTGCCCCTATGGGGATCAAAGGGCGTTTTGACGGGACGTTCCCGAAAAGAACTTTAGTTTAACCTTTCGCGCGCGCGATTACCGTGCTAATTTTCTACACATAAGTTACCAAGAGGAGCGAGCGGTTGACCCCAAAATGTTGATACAGAATATTTTTAAAACTATAATTATAATAACGATAGAATTATTCTAAAAAAATTATTTATGGGGCGAACGGCTCGTCCCCCTTGGTAATTGAAAAGTTAAAATGCGTTTTAATCAACGATTTAGTGTATATAAACATACATATTATACAATTATAAAATATAATTTTTGAATTGAAATGTATGTTACTTAAACCATATTCAACTGTAAAGAATTGCGTTGTTCATTTTTCGAAGTCCGTTACGATTTTATAGTAAATGCGCTCTTGATCCTTTGGATCTCTCCTCTCAGCATTTCGTAAATACGTTGGTCATAGTAACGTTACCAACTCTTTCGTGCTTCTTAAGAATTAGTGAACTGCGAAACAACAAATATGAAAGAAAATTGTCCGATTTCAATCCAATCTTCAGAATTGTATTTTGCGGGCTTACGAAAACTTGAAAAAGTTAGGTACGTTAAATATATCTGTGGACATAATGAAATCTCGATAGAAAGCATAGGATTTAATAAGTTTTGGGGTGCTCTTATCAGGCGTAATTACCTTAAGATCGATTAAGCGAGTTTAGTGGAAGAAACACCTACTGCAGAAGAGCAAATTTCTCGACATTGGCAGCGATGTACGATGATTCGAAGATTTGTTACACGAATCATGACTCCTGCACGCTTTTTAGATGACTTTCCCGCGTATCCAGTTGCAACAGTTTTCCGGAAAATGACCTTCACTTCGAGATCTCTTTGATTTTATCGTTGGAAGACAATCTTCAACGTCGAGAAGTTGCATCATCCGAAGATAATCCTGAAAGAAAAACTGGATACACACATTTGATACGTAATCTCACTACAACAGATAATTTCGATCGGATGTCATCTATTCTCTTTGAGCATTATGAGAATAAGAGATTACTTCTGCGGTTGCACCTTGCCATTTTTAGCTTGGTTCTCTCTGAAATTTGTCCTGCCCGATAGCCATTGCTACTCAGCAAACTGCGAGAGTAGCGGAAGATCGTGCAAATGGTTATAGTCATCTACTCAGAGGAGTCGCATTGTGATTGTTCATTCTACGTCAATAGTTGCAGCTTGCATAGATTACGGATTGGTGTTGGTTGAGACGTATACATTAAACACACACACGCACAACCACATCGCCGGCACTGCACCCAATACTCACATTAACACGCAAGAATTGAAGCAGGAGGATGAGACCACTTGGGCGAGCATTGCACACGTCACGTTCTACGAGACAGAATGAGCTGTCATCCGGAGGCATTAGACGCTACTTGGACGGAGTACACTGGTCAAATTGAGGAATGCGTTCTTGGATGCACGTTGTCTGCTTGCTACACATTGTCATTTGCTTCACAGTTTTGACAAGACATTCTGTCGTATTGTCATCTTTGTCACACATCACTGAACTTAGGATGCCTGTCCGACAATCATCGCTACTCAGCGCACTACCAGAGTAGCGGAAGATCGTACAAACGGTTATAGTCATCTATTCAGAAGAGTCGCGTTGCGATTCTTCATTCTACGTCAATTGGTGCAGCTTGCATAAATTACGGCTTGGTGTTGGTTGAGACGTATACATTCAACACACACGCGCAACCACATCGCCGGCACTGCACTCAATACTCACATTAACACGCAAGAATTGAAGCAGGAGGATGAGGCCACTTGGGCGAGCATTGCACGTCACCTTCTACGAGACAGAATGAGCTGTCATCCGAAGGCACTAGACGCTACTTGGACGGAGTACACTGGTTAAATTGAGGAATGCGTTCTTGGATGCACGATGTCTGCGCGCTACAGATCGCCATTTGTTGCTTCACAGTTTTGACAAGACATCTTGTTATCTTTGTCACATATCACTAAACTTATGATGCCTGGCCGACAACCATCGCTACTCAGCGAACTGCCAGAGTAGCGGAAGATCGTACAAACGGTTATAGTCATCTATTGAGAAGAGTCACATTGCAATTCTTCATTCTATGTCAATTGTTGCAGCTTGCATAGATTACGGCTTTGTGTTGGTTGAGACGTATACATTTAACACACACACGCACAATCACATCGTCGGCACTGCATCTAATACATTAACACGCAAGAATTGAAGCAGGAGGATGAGACCACTTGGGCGAGCGTTGCACACGTCATCTTCTACGAGACAGACTGAGCTGTCATCTGGAGGCACTAAACGTTACCTGGATGGAGTATCTACACTGGTCAAATTGAGGAATGCGTTCTTGGATGCACGATGTCTGCTCGCTACAGATCGTTATTTGCTTTACAGTTTTGGCAAGACATCCTATTGTCTTGTCATCTTTGTCACACATCACGAAGCTGATGATGCCTGTCACAGAAGAACATTACATGAAGGATTACAACTTACACTCCATCTTATCCACCAGAAATATTGAACTACACAGAAGGTCAATGATCAAGATGCAGGTATATCTATTGATGCTTATACGATGACGAATATCCTTACTCCAGCCGACTATGAGCAACTTCTTTGAACCAAGAGTAATTCCATTCAGATCCGTTCTGCATGCGGGACTCTGCCGAGCCGACTCCGTACATTAAGCGAAGAGGATACGAAGCATACAAGACCTTCATTACTATTTTTGTATGCCTGAGTATCAGGGCCATCGGCTTGGAAGTCATATTTAACAACACGGCGAAGGTCTTCCTAGCAGCATTATGCCGCTTTGTGTTATGTAGAGGTCTGTGCCAAGTAACAATTGAGTGCATTGGCGCTTTAATCCAGCTGCACTACACTTCGGAGGCTTATGGGAAGCAGCGGTCAAATCATTCAGCACCATTTGCGGCAAGAATTGTAATTGGAGAGACACCATTTATATGGGTACGAAGAAATAACGACTTTCTTGGCACAGATGCAGGCTCGCCTCGATTTACTCGATTGAAGCTATTGCATCCCTTTTGAACGATTCGAATGATCTGGCATCTTTGACGCCAAGGCATTTTTAATCTGCATTGTACCTACTCAATATCAGGTTTCAATTATTATTAATTAAATCGTCAGAAAGTTATCTCGACCACTGGTATCATCAGCAACCCATGCATTTCTGGCACCGATGGCTGCAGGAATATCTTTAGGAGTTTATGCCGTGAACTACAAATGGTTGAAAATCAGTGGTCTCCTTCCATTGACAGCTTATGCTTCACCCGGAATAACGCCACTTCTCCGACAAAGAAGCTACTCGCCCGATCGAATTATAAGAGCATCTCCCAGATAATGTCCAAGTCTGCGTGATTACTGCGTGAACGGTTCAATGAAGAATGACTTCCAATTTGCATGACCCGAGAAGCATAAAATTATCCTGCTGTTTCCCTGTTCTGCAGATACGAGTGACTGCGCCCGATGTAAAACAAGCACCGCTTCACTCATCGTTTTATATCGTTTTGTATTTATATTTACTTACTTCATTCACATTATAATTGCTAAGTTACGACAACGCGGTTACACGCGCAATATCTCTTACAATTAATTTATATATATAACCGCACAATAGCACAGTTTTTTAGGAGCGGAATTTTGGCACATCATAATGTATACCGTGATTTTGTCAGAACAACTGACGAGGCGAATGGTAATGTTCAAAACGAGAGAAATTTGCAATTATTTTTGAAAATAATAAAAAATATATCTAATAAAATTTTATTCAAGAATTTTATTTTTTTTGCATCTAATAAAGAAACCGTCATTTTATTTTTCATGGAATTCTTATCTCGTTTTGAACACACTAACAATTATATTGTCTTCGGAACAAAGAGAAGTGTCATATAGACTTCTCTTTGTTCTTCTAGATTGCTTGAACAATTTAAAATTTATTCTTATTCGACCTGTAATCTTAAAATATTTTTGTTAAGAATTAGAATATTATTAAAATATTAGAATGTAAATTAGAAAATTGAAAGGACAAAGTGGCAAGGCTTTGTCCACACGCCACTCGATCATATAGTATTGCGTTAGTAACAGGCATTTACTAAGAAAGAAATTGTTCGCATTAGTCATCGTAACATCAAGAAATTATTTGCCTCGCATAACAATTAGAACCTTAAAAAGAAAGTTCCAAATGTGTTTCAATAATCCATTTGCTGTATAGTTAATGTAGTTTTCTTGAAGTTTTCGAGTTGTGTAAAAAATTGCGTTGTCCGTTTTTTCAAGTCCGATCCGGTTTTATAAGTAACGCGCTTGTAAACAAGTATTGAAGTTATATGTGTGTGTTGGAGGCGTGTGTGTAATAAATATTAGAGAGAAAATTGTTTATTGCAATAGTATTCTTATTATCTAAATAAAATTGAAATAAGTCGAAATCAGTCATATGCAGTGAAATGCCAGTTGACATTTATATAAGAAACTCAAACTCTCGACAATAGATTATTAAAAGAGAAAGTCCTGTTCTTTTTTAAAGCACCTTGATGTAGGAAATCCATAACGTACACTGAAAAAAGAATTTTGTTGAAACAAAAATATTTTCGTTAATGTCAGATTCATTATTTATATTATTAGGTAATTTATCTTCTATAAAAGTCTTTATTTCTGTTTCAATGTTTGTAGTATATCTAGCTGGTAGTGGAATTTGTCATCAGTATAATAATGATTATATACGTAATATTTAATTGTTTTATCTGCTTGTTCGATAGATATTGTAGTCAGTATTTCATTTATCTCGGAAAAATATCATATTTGTATTCTTCAGTGTTGTTGTTCGCAAATGTGTGACACAAGAAATCGATGATAAAATTAAAATTGTTATTAATTTCGAGGTCTTCAAATATATGTAGTTCCTTATTGATAAATTTTAATATGGATATAAGTTCTGCTCCGTATAACGTTTAATAAGTTTTTTAATGTAATATTTCTTGTTGTCAGAGCTTACAATTAAATGATATAGTTCTTGAAGTGTACGCGGTTTTTTACATTTTTAAAAATTAATTATACGTTGAAAAATTTGGTACACTGGAACAAATAATTTGATTAAAATAGGATCAATTAAATGTTTAGTAATTACAATCAAAAATTTTAATTATTTAATTTTTGCAACCAAAATGTTTACCCTGCTTCAAATAAAAATATTGTAATATATATAATATTTTAGCTGTCATTTTTGCACTAAACTAAAATTTTGTTGTATTAATAGAGATATGAAAGACAATAAAAAATTTTATTACATATCTTGTATTATAAAATAATCAGTAACAGCTGATAAGGAAGTAACGCGGTACTGTGACTATTATTAGTACATTCCATCGTTTTCCATTTAATTGAAAACAAAACACGATAAGCATATAAATATCTTGAAAAGCCAAGAGTCTCTAATATTTTTAAAACAAAAATGGTTCTTTTGCCTTTAAAAAGATAAAGTAGGATAAACCAAGAACAGGTAACATGTCCGTTACATCAACATTCAGCACAAATTGTGGCTTAAATGAAATGCTTTGGACTTTAATTCATGAAACAGTAATGTAAATTTCTAATTATGCAAGTATTCTTTAAAGGAATGAAATTGAGGATGAAAATATACATCTGTAGAAATATCTGGTCTTAGTATTATTCATCGGTAAATGAAGTGTTATTAAGTGATCTGTCATTCAATTTTAATTGATGTTTCAATGCAAGCGTTAGTGGAAAATTTTTTTTTAGTGATTCTATCTTTGATTCTTTGTGTTACGAAACCCCCCTCAAAACACATGCATCAAAGATTTATCAGAGGGTTACCTACGCGAAGTATAAGTTATGCACAACGCAATATATAGTAATTGTTCCAAACAAAAGATTTCCAGAGAGCATTTGAAGCATGACAGAAACGTTGGGATTGCTGTATCAAGTCACAAGAGAACTAGTTTGATGGAATTAGATTCGTGGCATGGAAATGCTATCGTTTCCACACCGCCTTGAGGTAGATAGCTTGGCGCGTTTTTTTTCAAGTGGTTTCCCTAGTAGGCCTAATCCACTCTCATTTAATTCAGCAACTGTTCGAAGTGCTTTCCTCGTGCATGTAAGCAGAGTTCCGCCCTTCGAGTTATTTGTCGCGTCGCACGGTGCACCATGTCCGGCGTTATGGTATTAAAGACCGCTGAAATTGCCTCGCGTACCTGAGCTTCGGTACCATCACGCCTGTACTCGACTTTAGCTTTAATATAGTTCCAAACAAAGTAGTCGAGCACGTTTAAATCTGGTGACCGAGTCGGCCAAATGACTGACGCCGTCTGTACGTCTAAATGAAACCGGATCTGAAATAAATGATAAGGCGTAAAAACACTCACAAGCCGATGTCATCCTGTCGGTCTGCTCCGGTATGCTCCTTTGTCGCCGATGGGAATCACTATTCACTCGCACTATAGGATCCGAAAAATATGACTAATTACCGCGCGCGTTAATTAGTCGCCACTCGGCACTTTACTCGCGATGCACTGCTTTGAGCGTATAAATAAAATAACGCGAGGTACGCGATACTCCGCACTCCGCCCGTCAACTCGCCCGGCACTTGTCTGGAAAACGCGCGTCTACAATTTCCCGTACTCGACGGGTGAAATGTGCGGGAGCTCCGTCGTGCTGAAAAATCAGCGTTTCCCGCGCGTGGAGAGGAATGTTCTCTAAAAGTGGCGGCAATTTATTTTGAATGAATGCCTCGTATGTCTGTCCGTTGAGACGTGGCGAAATAAAAAATGGGCCAATCTAAAAAATTGTTAATAGTTCCGAGTTTACGTTAGGAGTACAGTGAAAAGGAGAAAAGATTTCTTAATTTACAAGAATATTTACCACTCTATCCGCAATTACTCCTGCCCATACGTGTATCTTCCAACGATATTGAAAAGCAGTCTGACGAATGGCGTGTGGATTCCATGGACGTATGAATATCTGGACGGAGCGTAAAATCTACTTTTAGGCGAGAGGACCGAAACCAGCGGGGCGGGGGATCAGCCATATTGTCTGGCGACATTTTAGTGCCCTGTTTGAAACTTGATATTATTTCATTGACGAGCCCCTAAAGGTAATATTGGTGGGCTCATTTTTAGATTATGGGCTCGTAGCTTAAAAACTAGCATATTTTGAAGGTCATGCCTATTTGAACTTTTGATCAGCATTACACAAAGTACACTTTTCCATAGTTTTGTTCGATTTTGACCGCGGCCACTTTTTTCATATAATTAGCGCGTGGTCCTTTGTGCTGGCACCATCAAAAGTTAATGCAACAACTCTCACACCAGTGTCATGCAGCAAAGAGATACATTGCTTAATTAAACTGGTTTTCTGATCCGCCGTCATTCCATTAATGAAAAAATAGCCCACAGGTACTTTCCATGCAGCATTCATACATACAAAGAGAAAAACCAAGGCATCTTTGACAATGCTAATATTATCGTTTACAATTCCATCCCCAAAATTAACCACTATATTTTTCACTATCGTATTCAATATGTTGTCTAATTGACATTTCATTAAAAATCAAGGTACCAATTAGTACTTTGTAGCTTTTACTAATTCAGAAATACTTTTTAATGCTTTTTCCAAAAAACCAGGTTTTCCATTAATCGATTTGTACTATTTACTTATTGATTTTGGGTGTGGGAAACATAAATTAAAATGTTTACGTACATAGTTATACGCTCTGGGTGTGTAATAGTGCAAAGTTAGAGCAAACTTTCGAAGCTCAGGAGAATATTCTTTAGAAACATGTATTTTTTTATTAGTTGACTTGTTAATACTTTTTGCCGTTAAACGTGTCAACAAGTCTATATTACACTCACCAATTGTTTGTAATAAATCTATATGTTCATCTGCCAATAAACTTTTCTGTTCGAGTTATTTCAACAGTGTACTTAATTTGCGATTCGTTTTTCTTAACTCTTGCTTCTCTGTTTCAATGTTCGCATCTTCCGTTGATAATATTCTTTTGGTTGGCTAAAGCTTGGCGCAACAATTTTTTTCTTGGTGTGTCCTCTAATTGCTGATCTGTAGAACGTCTTTTTTTCTTTAACGTCATTTCATTGTCACCATCACTATCATCTTCTTCTCTGTGACGTTTGGGTGTTTGTATTTCCGTTGTTTCCTGCATCCTTGCACGCTGACTAATGCATATTGTACGATGCTCGGTTTGCTGTTTAAAGCGTTGCATAAAGTTATCATAGCTTATCGAAGCTTGCAACGATGGTGGATCTCTTGTATGGTGACACGACGTTCCACGACATTTCCGAATCTTACGTTTGATATGTACTACGAAATTAGCATTGTTTACTTTCTGAAGATGCTGTCGCGGATTGTCTGCTCGATCGTAACTGTTTTCAGTAGTTTAATGTTTAATTGGTACATGCAAGAAAACGAGCTATGAAATAATGCACCATAATCAACATAAATATCATGCGCACGTGCCAGCGTGCTTCGCTTAATGCGTGAATCTGCCTAGCATGTATCAGAGCAGGCATAGCAGCGTGCAAGCTAATCATTCAAGAAATCATACTTCGTGTGATTTCGGTTTTACATATTGGTGTAGAGGATGGTGGAAGAGATGGTAGAATCAATTACAGCAGCAACAATATTTTCTCGACTAGCTATAACGTCATTTGGCGCAATTTCGGTCCACTCGATATATATCAATTTCTATGATAGATTTAAATGGGCAAAAAGCCTAGTGTGATGTTTGCCCCGGTGTCGAGTTAGCCCCGGTCTCCCCTAGTTTCTTTAAATACATTATTTTCATCGATGGTGGTTTCAACAAAGAAACTTCGTCAACGCCCAGTTTCTCCGCACGAGAATCCCTTCTTTATTTCTCGTACGGCGTGTGCAGTTTGAAATATAGAATTTCTGTGATCAGGTAAATTCGAACCCAGTTCCTCCTGGTTGCGAGTCTGGTGATTTACCACTAGACCACACTGCCACCAATATGACGCAACACTGTAACATAAAACACAAACAGTAATTATTATTTACATCTGATTATATTTCAAACATAAGAGTACAAGGTTACAACCCGGGAAAAAAAGATTATATATAATTATTATATAATAAAATTATATTGATACATATATGCCAGAAAGCACGGGCCGCTTGAATATGCTTGGTAGCATGCGGTCGCAGGTAAAGAGTGGAGAGAATGCCATCTCTGTACCGCACACAAACACAGCCGTACACCACCGCACACAAGCACGTGTCGCGTGTCGCATTTTCACTTGCGTGGTTGTTATCAATATTTGGTTCAAACTTTTGACAGAATTGTTTTCATGATAAAATCTACAGAATTTTTTTGGATTCAAAGTTTTCATTATTTTAGTCGTAATGCCCGAACATCTTAATCTTTGATATACCGATTTATCAAATAGTTATAAAAAAATAAATGAAACGTCTGTGTCTACAAGATGTTTCAAAAATTTATAAAAATATAAAACGTTTTTATATAAATAAAGTCAAAATCTATGTCAAAATAATTTATTTCTTATTTTTTTTTTGAAACAAATTAGTGCTACCTGAGTTGTGGCGATTATAGTAGGCGGCGGCGGTAGTTTTTTTTTACATTGGGTAATAATATCAAGCAGGTTATTTTAAGCTGTGGAAATATATATGATTTGCCGATTATTTACACCCCTACCGCCGCGATAGCCGTTATCGGATATGCCCAAGGACTGATTGAGCTGCGTCTGGGCGTAGGGGTTGTAGCGTTTAAATCATCTCCGGTCATTTTGATTTTTTCTTTAATCCATGGCATGTACCACTGGTTTCTCTCCAACACTTTGTATCTTTTCATGATAGGTATTAATTTTTTATTTTTTTTGATATTTTACCATTATTTTAATGTCTTTTTGATTTTGTTGTGACTTTCTGTTATTTTTTAATAAATATGGCCAGTTGGGTCGATTATACCACAACTTTTTTTTTCTGTTATTTATTTGCTCTTAAAATGACTGAATTTTCGAAGTTTGGTTTTTCATGTTACGTCTGAAGCAATTAATAATTAGAAAAATGATTGCAACTTGACTGCTTCAGGTAACTGTTGTTTTCTTTTACCGCTGTTACCTATTAGGTGCTTTGGCGAGAGATGGGTTTTGGGTTAATCCAGGATCGCGTTTTCTTACCTGCATATTTCCGCACATTCTTTTCAAGAATGGTAAAGAGATATTCATTTTTACTTGTGTGTATAATCAGGGCCTTGCAAAGGATTTTCGGGGCTTTGATAAAGACGGAATCTTTTACCTGCTTCGGAAATAATGCAAAATGGTTCCTGGGACGTCCTACCTGCGTTTTGCGTTTTTTTCGCATGCAGGCGGTAGACTCGGCAAATAAGGATTAGCTGGTTGTCCTTGTTCTTCTGCTGGTGAAGGATTTACTGCATCATCAGTATCATTTTTTATATTTGTGCAGAAAAGCTAATATTTAAGTAGTAGGATATCATTACCTTGGATAATA
Organism: Leptothorax acervorum; assembly: GCA_035220615.1. NCBI lineage: Eukaryota > Metazoa > Arthropoda > Insecta > Hymenoptera > Formicidae > Leptothorax > Leptothorax acervorum. The sequence continues at coordinate 197,365 of JASTWQ010000074.1, forward strand.
TACTGAACATGGATAATGTACAGTAGGATGATCAACGTAAACCAAATTGTGGTTTAATCCACTTGGTCCTTTTTGGGCAGGAAAAGTTGGCAAACAAGGATTAGCTTGAGCTTCTAATTCTGACGGATTTACTGCATCATCAGTATTATTTGCAGTATTTGTTAATTTTCTTGATCTGCATTGGAATATGGTGTGTGATTAAAAATATAAAAGTAACAATTTTTTTAAATATTACAGTTATATGCATTATTTAATGCTATTATGTAAACATTTATTTATGGCTAGGATGCCATCAGGGCCAAGTGGATTAACCCACAATTTGGTTTACGTTGATTATCCTACTGTACATTATCCATGTTCAGTATATTATCCAAGGTAATGATACCCTACTACTTAAATATTGGCTTTTTTGCACAAATATGTATAACAAATAATATTGCAAATGATACTAATGATGCAGTAAATATTTCAGCAGAAGGTCAAGAACCACCAGCTAATCCTTGTTTGCCGAGTTTACCGCCTGCATGCGAAAAAACGCAAAACGCAGGTAGGACGTCACAGAAACCATTTTGCATTATTTCCGGAGCAGGTAAAAGATTCCATCTTTATCAAAGCCTCGAAAATCCTTTGCAAGGCCCTGATTATATACACACAAGTAAAAATGAATATCTCTCTATACCATTCTTGAAAAGAATGTGCGGAAATATGCAGGTAAGAAAACGATTTTGGATTGACATAAATAAATGTATCCCCTGAAGGGTTTTAGTCGATATAAGGAATCCGGCATACTTCCCTACATGTATAGTCTTCCTCTGAGAATTGGGGACCTGTGTGCAAGTTTCTACCAAGTATTTTACCACTTTGGTTCGTCACACTACATATGTATATGCATATATATGTACCGGGTAGCACAAAATGTTTTTTGGAAAGAACATTCAGAATGAATATAATTGAAATTTTGTGGATACACACAACACACACACATCTTATAATTTAATTCTAGGATATTCTTTGGTTATTCTTAGGAAAAACAAATAATAACCAAATACTAATTTCAAAGACATTTTAAGAATATTGTGAGACATTGAATAGCTTTATTTGTCTTTAAAATTTTATTTTATTGCATACACTGTATTTTTACATGTTAGATACCTGTAATAAGTAGAGACTGTCCGCCGTAGAAGTGGGTTTAGTGCCCCTTCTGATTTCGAGATGAACAGGCCGGTTTACGGGCTCTTCGGAAAGCACACACTCTATTAAGATGATATTCGCCTTTAGCTTCACATTTTGTAGGAATAAAAACGTGAATAACCTTTCGTATATCTTATTATAAAAGATTTAGCTTTTGGTGTATCACAAATTTTAAATAGATTTATTACTCCATTAACTGTTATACCATGTAATTTTAAATGGATATATTATTCCATTAACTGTTATACCATGAGTAATTGAGTCTTGAGCTTCTTTTACGAAGCATTGTAAAAAAACTATTCGCATTTACAGGCTTTTCATGTTCATGATATATTTCATGTTCAATAATGCCGACATTGCTTCAATTATTAAGCAAACTGCATAAAATAGGATAGACTTGGCTCTCTGAACTTTTGGACAAAGATAAGCCATCGATATTTGTGATAATTTCATTTATTTGCAAATTTTGAAAAAAATATTGCGACGTTTGTACAAGTTTCTCCACGCAATGACTTATATCAAAATGATAATAACGTTCCGGTTTAATTGAATATCAAGTTAGAGTAGCTCGTACTTTGTCCATTTAATGTAAAATAATTATTATATAAAGTAAAAATAATTATTACTTTATAATTTTAATTTGAGTAAAAGTCATAATGTATATTGCTGATATTAACTCTCCGCCTGTTCATTAGCTTTGATTTATGTCGACGTTGATGGCGATGTTCAATGTTGTTAATGTTGATGCCGTCGGAGATTCCATCTGTCAAACAAACACGATAGGTAGAATAATCGATACGTACCAAATACAAGAAAGTTTAATACATTCGATATGAAAGTAAAAGAAACAACAATTTGCATGTACTTTACTCAAGAGTTTCTCGAGGGAGTTTTCTGAATATCTAGGTTTTATATATGCTAATTATTTATTTAATGCGACTTGAGTTATCTGATTTTTTAATTCTTAATAGCCCATTCTTGCAACTGTGATTTGTAACCAGTATGATTTTTATTGATAAAATAAAAGTTTTTGCTGGTGCATCACAAATTAAATAATGAAAATTAATTTTTACTTTAATTCCATTGTAAAGAAGTTCAGTATTAATTTGAAAAATTGCTTTGTCAACAAAATGTCGTAAAAATCACTGTTACATGTTGGTGTAGAGAATGGTAGAAGAGATGGTAGAATCAACTACTGAAGCAACAATATTTTCTCGACTAGCTATAACGTCATTTGGCGTGATTTCGATTCACTCGGATATATGAAGGAGCTTACGCTTTGTTTGTTACTTAAGAAATTTTATTACAAGGCGATAAAATATACACTTCTGAGTTATTTTTTATTATTTGCCTACGTGTAGAAACGTATTCTTAGTGCATTTGATATTTGATGATGGATTGTTTTGAAAAAACGCATGATTAGTTAGCCAGAATAACGATCGGTTGGAGGAAAAGTATGTTGTGAATAAGCGCAATTACATGTAGATGTATGTATATGTACATACATATACGCGTTTGTGCATAGGTATGGTGGTCACACTTTGTTCTATACTTCATGTATTTGCGATTCAATGTCCCAATTCTTCTTGCTGGTTCTTTAGGTTGTCCGAAGCATTTGGAACGTTAAGTGAACTGCAGTCTATGAATACCGGCCATAGACATATCTATGGGTAGGCGGTTTAACTGTGGAGCGTGAACATTTAACTAGGTTTAACCGTAGATTAACAATAACTATTTTATAAATTATTTATAAACTTACGAAATAAAAACGAATACATAATCCTACATATTTCAATAAAAGTGAGATCACACAACATGAACGATGGCGTACCAATCAGAATAAAAATTTGATTATCGTCCTTGAGCTTCTAATGCTGTTGACTCTCGCGTTTTCTCATGATCGCAGAAAGCACTGTGCACCAACTATCACTTACAAGCGATTCTACATCGACTCACGCGATTAGTTTTAGAATATTTTTAATAAAGAATAAACAACGAATGTAATTCTCCAATTTTAGAAATCGCTTGTAAGTGATAGTTGGTGCACAGTGCTTTCTGCGATCACGAGAAAACGCGAGAGTCAACAGCATTAGAAGCTCAAGGACAATAATCAAATTTTAATAATAAATTCGCGGATAGAGATAACGCGGGACGGTGATGATAATACTGTGACAGAATACAACATAGATTTTTCTGTCGATAATACAAATCGTATACTAAGCATATAAAATAGTGCTTTTTACTAAAAGATATAATTGTTATAACGTGAAAATATTGTATAAAGTTATATAATATTTATTTCATATAACCATATAAATTGTAATAATTGTTTCTAAAATATATTGTTAAGCAAAACATAAGAGCGTTACTCTGTATAGTGTATGCACAGTGGAGGGGGATATTCGCTAGCGTGCGCGGGCTCGAAATCGCAGCACTGGTCCGTAGCTTACACTGGTGGAGGAAGAGAAGGAGGGAGACAGAGAGGCGGGAGTCGGGCTGAGAGAGGCGGGCAGTCAGCAACAGTCTAGCAAGAAAGTGCGATTCGTATTAATTAATTAAATAAATGTGCAAGATACGAAAGTTTAGTAAAACTAACTTTAAGAAATCATGGGCTGGAACTCTGAAAGTTGAAAATTATTAAACCGCAATCCATCGCTAACTTTTTACCTATAAGAATGTTTTTAATTGCGTTGAGGCAATCTTCTCTGATGTGCATTGTGATGAATGCTGTGTTTTACTTGTACCTACTCTCGCCAGAGTCAGATATATACTCTGTTGTGCTGGCATTGTTATCTTTTTTACTAAGAATATTTCTTGTACTCTTGTCAGAGTCGGAAATATACTCCTTGCTGGCATTGTTATCTTCTTTATTAAGAATATTTCTAAGTTTAATTTTGTCGTTCTCAATATTTGTAATATTTTTGCCTGTTTCTTTTGTATGCCATAGGGCATTTTCAGGATGCTTCATCTGATGATGTTGTTAGGAACCGTGTAGAGGTTTCTTGATGTTTTTGATTTGTTTGTTTGCCCTGCAAAGGATTAGACATGTCACCTGATAAGCTAAAGCGTTCTGTTTCCGCCTCTACGGCTGCGTGAATAATTAATTATTTTTTTAATTGGGAAAACCATACAATTACATGTGTTATATTTAAATCGTTTATATATGCGATAATCAATCAGAACCATTGATTTTTTAGCGTCCACCTGACGCGAGGAACAGCGATAAAGACCGAGATAGTGTGATCGCGTTCAAGAACATGGAAATTCGGATATCGCGGATTTTCAACATCGCAAAGTATCGAATATTTAATGAAATTAAAGTGAAATTTATGAACAAATTTTTCGAAAAATATTATTTTTTGTTTTGTGTATTATATAATTTAGGTAATCAATTATATATAATTTTAATCATCACTCGCCGACCGATGCGCAACAGCGGAGTTACTGATGGACGATTCTGCAACAAACAAATATAAAATCGAAATTAAAGCGGGACAGAAAAGAGAGGTAGTAAATATTTAAAAAAATAATTACTAAATATTTAATTTTATATTTTATTAAACAAATTTAATGAAATATAATCATGTAATTTTAAAAATATACACAATCCATTTAAATACTATAAGCTTCTATAAGATTTCTAAAATAAATTTTTTTCTATTTTTTACTTTATAAATAACTATCCGGTTAAAAAGTAAATGACCCTTACGCATAAGATATAATGTGTATAGATCAATTATATCTACCATATGTTACTCCGCCGCGGCCGATGCCTGATGCCTCTCCTAGGCCACCTCCTTCTCTCAGGCTGTTCGGATTATCGGCTTCGCAGGATTCCCTCGATGCGACACTCTCCAGGTTATGACACAACACTCGAAAAAAACGCAGACAATTACAATCACGCGATATACTTTGCACTGCACTCCCGTGAACTAATTAAGACGGACGAACACGATACAACGCGCGAATAAACCTCTTGCGACGATGCTTCTTCCCGCGTGGATATTTTCTGAAACATATAAATAACCGATTCGATTAAATATTTGGTACTAGCATCGAACATCTTATTCATTATTCAATTAGATATATATTTAAATTATTATTCCGAAAAAGTTTTTTACCAGTATAAACTTTTAGTAAACTTGAAATTACATTTTTCTAATTATTATTTCTAAATCATGGTAAAATAAAATGACTGAAGGATAAATAAAAAAAGAGATTACTTTTACACAAAAAAAGTAATACTTACCGCGAAGTTGTTACGTCGATGCCCGGTGTCTCTCTTAGGCCTCTTCCTCCTCTCAGACTGCCATCTCGGGTTGTCCAGTTGGTTGTCCTTTTGTCAAATTCAGTACGAGCACGGTACCTTAAATTTACTGGCATTACACCGTTTCGGTACCATTATTCAATACTGATGCAGATAATTTTTAAATGCTACGAAAACGCGGCAAAATTTGATGTTTTTAATAATCAAATAGTAATACAAATTGGACGTTTTGAAGCAAACGACGAAAACTTTGATTACTAAATAGGGTATGAACTTTACATAAAAACATATTTTTAAATATTTTTTGAAAATTTTCTCCCAATTCTTCAACCCAATTTTTCTTGCTATTTTATCGTAATCTTCTTTACCAAAATGGTGTGTATTCTTGTGTTTCTTTGTTAAATATCTTTCAAATGGTTTGATGAATCTACCATACTTTACATTAAATGTGTTATCGAGGCCGTTAGTATTTCTAAATGTTTATCGAGTGGATATTTGAACTCATAAAAAACGTTTCTACTGGGAATGAAACCGGTTATGAAACGATTATGAAACGGTTATGAAATTTTTGGAACGTTCCTGAAACAAATATGTGCTACCTGGGTTGTGGCGATTATAGAAGGCGGCTGTAGTTTCTTTTGACATTGGGTAATAATAGTATCGAGCAGGTTATTCCAAGCTGTGTAAATATATATGATTTACCGATTATTTACACCCCTACCGCCGCGATAGCCGTTATCGGATATGCCCAAGGACTGATTGAGCTGCGTCTGGGCGTAGGGGTTGTAGCGTTTAAATCATCTCCAGTCATTTTGATTTTTTTCTTTAATCCATGGTATGTACCACTGGTTTCTCTTTAACACTTTGTATCTCTTCATTATATTTATTTGCTTTTAAAATGACTGCATTTTTGAAGATTGGTTTTTTATGTTACGTTTGAATGAAGCAATTAAAAATTAGAGTGATTTTGCTCTCTAAGAATAGGTTTGACGGACGTCCAATAAACAGTACATTTTTTCAATTGGAGGCCCAGTTGTTTACGTTTTGCAAATATGTGTTTTCTCCAGTTCAGTTTTATATCCAGATGTAGTCCCAAGTACTTGACTTGATCATCTTGAGGTATTTAAACTCTATTGAGAGTCATTTGTGGACATGTTCTTTGTCTGTTGGTAAAAGTTATGTGGATAGATTTGCTCTCGTTTACTTTTATTTGCTATGTCCTGAGCCACTTTTCTATTTTATGCAGGCTTGTTTGTAGAATATTCGAGGCTATGCACTATGACTGGATCGTCATGCACTGCATGGACAGCTGTGTCGTCTGCAAAGGTGCCCACCATAGTTAGGTTAGTAGGTCCGCAGTATGCAGTAAATACAAGATAGGTCCCAGTACGCTACCCTAGGGGCCACCAGCATGAATTTTATGAAGAGCAGTCGTAGCATCACCATATTTGTCATACATGAACCTCCTGTCAAAGTAAGATTTGAAGAAGTTTTGAAAAACTAAAAGTAGTAGACACTGCAGATGCTGCAGATTTACTGTCTATTCCCAATATAAGACATCCGAGTATGGGACGTGTTCAAGCAATAAATGTACTCCGTAAACATGTGATGCCGCAAATGACAGTACCATATAGATATGCAAACTACGGATCATCTTTGTCTTCAGTCTCACAAACACACAGCGTTCATGAGTTTGATGTTGAGATTGAGGATGCATATACGTGCACAAATAAATTATGGACAAGAGGTGTGATAACTGTCACGCCAGATGGAAAAATACACGTTTCTCTTGGACGCGGTTTACACGATATGAAATTCCAGAACCAAATCCTAAGATTGAAGAATATATTACAAAAGTATACAAACAACGAAGTAAGAGATTATATGAATAATCCAAAGACAAGCTTAAGGATGGAGTAAAAAGCTGCTCTGTTTGTTCCACAAAAACAACTAAACATTGTGAAAGGTGCCGTACGTATTATTGTAGCAAAGCTTGTCAATTGGAAGATTGGTCACGACATCAGGCTGAGTATGAACGTATTCCGGCATTGGCGGGAGAACCGATTGACGGTATATCATCACCAAAAATTAATCAAGATGTAAATCAAACAAAGACATCAGACTTATGTCTCATAAAATATACTTTTCTATAACCAGACGCATCATCAATAAAAGTTACATAAAATCTTGACCTACCTATTGATTCTTGTTTTATAGATCGAAAAATTTACTTGGAAAATCGAACAACAAAATGCGTTTAAACTATTAAAAGAAAAATTAATTACTGCACCGGTATTAAATTACCCGGATTTCAGCAAAAAAATTTTAATTACGACAGACGCGTCAGATTACGCTATTGGAGGCGTACTGTCACAAAGGCCAGTATGGTCAAGATCGACCGATAGCTTACGCCAGCAGAGTGTTATGCAAAACGGAATGAAATTACCTGGCTCCTAGAAAAATTACGATCGTAACCGTATTTTATGATCGTAAAAATGATCATATAAATAAAGGATTATTAGTTTCTGAATTTGGCAAATTCAAACAAATTAACCAAAAACGTTGTTTTTTTTATATAAATCGTGCGAGAGGCTCCTGGGTACTGGCGAGTACCCAGGAGCCTTAATTGTAAATCTTAATATATCCCAAAAATTATATATCTTAGGTCTGTTTTCTGTCGCTGAACTGGCTGCACTAGTTCAGAGTTTATCTTTTTTACTCCACATTAGAAGGAAAAAGATAAACTCTGAACTAGTACAGCCAGGTCAGTAATAGAAAACAAACCCCTTGTGCACGTTAATCATTTAAAATCTACATCTTAAATAATCCAGTCTCCATGCAGAGACTTCTTGGTGAGTTGCCATCACCAGAGAAGGTGGCGATAATTTTCAAAGCCGTCGACGATGACAAGGTCGCTTTTATATTGAGCGTACGGTTTTACTTTTGGATGTAATTTATTTGAATTGTTCGGCCATCCGTTTTGGATTGTTTCTTTTAAAGCGCCTAACTCACTGTCTCTTTCAGTGTTTTTAATGAGTTTTTTTATTTTGTGTGGTGTCGCATTTACGTAGTTTACTGAGCATACTTGTGCCTCAATTTCTTGTGACCAACCTGTGAATTTATTATTTTTATCATAAGCTCGAGACAATGCGTCTGCTACGTAAAATTCTTTACCAGGGCGGTATACTATTTCTATGTCGTATTTTTTACTCTGAATTAACATTCTTTGGAGTCTGCCTGGACATTTGTTTAAAGGTTTTTGGAAGATTGGAATAATCGGCTTGTGGTCAGTCTCGACAATTATTTTTTTCCGTATATATATTCGTGAAATCGTAGTCCAAAACAGACTGCCAGGAACTCTTTTTCTATTTGTGCGTAGCGCGTTTGTGTATCCGTCATTGCTTTTGATGCGTATGCACATGGGAGTAGGTTTTGCAGTAGGACTGCTCCCACGCGTGTGAGGCATCGACTGAAAGAGTTGTTTCCTTGTTTACATCGAAGAATTGTAACTCAAATGTGCTCATTAAACTTGATTTTAACTCTTCGAATGCTTTTTGTTGCTCCGCGCTCCATTTAAAAGTCACGTCTTTCTTTAACAAGTTTTGTAGCGGTGCGGTATTGTCTGAAAATTTTGTGATAAATTTACTTACATACACATGTTAGCATTTCAATCAGTCTTTGTAACTTTTTTTTTGTTTGAGATATTTGCAATTTTTTAATCGCTTCTATTTTTGAATTTCGGAGCAATTTCGTTGTCCGAGATGAGTAACACCCGTTTGACCACGTTGATATTGACCACGGTCCCGATTGACTACGTTGAAATTGACCACGTTGCGATTGACCACGTTGCGATTGACCACGGTCACGATTGACCTCCGTCCCGATTGACCACGGTCCCGATTGACCACCGTCCCGATTGACCACGGTTGATCCTCCCCAGGGGGGGGGGGGGTGTTGCGTCACCTTAACCGATTGACCACGGTTGATCCTCCCCAAGGGGGGGGGGGGGGGGTTGCGTCACCTTACACGTGGCAGGTCTCATGCAGTAGACTCTTCCTTTGGCGTTTGTTGCCGCTATATGAGTTATTTATTCCAAAAAGTACTGATCGAGAGTGTGGTGGTTGTGGTTCAGATAAACGTGCACTAATTAATGAGCCGGAGATCCGAGTCAATTCTTTCGCACCTTCATCCTTCGGCGAATGCAACAGTAATGCGATTTTCGGTGCATCGGCCGGCTAGCTTTTTCTCCCTACACGGATAGACAGAGCGTCTCTGCTTAAGTAGAGGGGGAAAAACATACTAGCGTGCACGGTCCAAAGATGCAACTTTAATAGCTTTTACCCGTTGCTAGCGCGTGTGGAGGGGGTAGCGCCTTGCATTCCATAGCATTGCTTTATATAATGGTAGCGTCTACCTGTGCGTTCGGGAAAGAAAAAATACGATACGCGATGTCTCTTTCTTTCCCGTACGTGCTATAGACTATAACTGTGTAGCCCGTAGCTGAGAAAACGCTAGTTATTTTATTTGGATAATAAAATAGAACAGATATATATAGGACTTTATTATATTTTTCTAATGTTATATTTATTATTAGACTTTGGATTATATGCTTACGCTTTGCCTGTTACTTGAGAAATTTGTATTACAAGGCGATAAAAAATATAAATACTCTTCTAAATACTCTTCTAAATTATTTTTTGTTATTTGCCTATGTGTAGAAACGTATTCTTAGTGCATTTGATATTTGATGATGGATAGTCTTGAAGAAACGCATGATCGGTTAGCCAGAATAACGATCGGTTTGCCAGAACAATGATCAGTGACAGTTTGTAACCAATGACAGAGCGATATTATTATTAATTGCTATTGACGATAGTCAACACTTGACACCAAATTCACTTTTGCGATCGATATCGGAAGACTAACGATGCATGCCACGATTATGTCACGTGTTTATAATTTCGTAGGAACGGAAAAGATTGTTGTGAATAAACGCAATTACATGTAGATGTATGTATATGCAAATACGCGTGTGTGTATGGGTATAGTGGTCATACTATGTTTTATATTTGTATTTGCGACTCAGTATCCCAATTCTTTTTGCTATTTTATTATTTTCTTTACCAAAATGGTGTCTTCTTGTTTCTTGTGCTTCTTTGTTAAATATCTTTCAAACGGTTTGATAAATCTACCATACTTTATATTAAATGTTATCGAGGCCGTTAGTATTTCTAAATGTTTATCGAGTGGATATTTGAACTCATAAGAAACGTTTCTACTGGGTATGAAACCGGTTATGCTATTAGTGCTACCTGGGTTGTGGCGATTATAGTAGGCGGCGGCGGTAGTTTTTTTTTACACTGGGTAATAATATATATGATTTGCCGATTATTTACACCCCTACCGCCGCGATAGCCGTTATCGGATATGCCCAAGGACTGATTGAGCTGCGTCTGGGCGTAGGGGTTGTAGCGTTTGAATCATCTCCGGTCATTTTGATTTTTTCTTTAATCCATGGTATGTACCACTGGTTTGTCTCCAACACTTTGTATCTCTTTATTATAGGTATTCATTTTCTCTTAAAATGACTGAATTTTCGAAGTTTGGTTTTTCATGTTACGTCTGAAGCAATTAATAATTAGAAAGATGATTGCAACTCAACTGCTTTAGGTGTTGTTTTTTCTTGCCGCTGCTACTTAGGTGCTTTGGCGAGAAATGCTCTTTTTTTGGTTTTGGGTTTTGCCAATCTGCTTTCACCGACTTTACTCGGGATGGCGAGAGCTATCGTTTATTGAGAGGATATGGTGGAAACAAGGGTCCTTGTAATAAACAGATGTTGAGTAATAATTATGTTCATTCGTTTATTTCTTTGAACAAATTCTCAATGTCGCTTTCACATGTAAATTCGAGAGAGTTCTAAGACATCCAAATAGTATTCTCAAATAAAATTACCTTTCTTTTCAGTTCCTTCCTTTTCACCATCTTTCAGCATCGGTTTCTATCGGTTTCTTCATCGTTATCTGAAATAACTGTAGAAAATTAATCACACCATTTTAATGTAAAATAATTATTAGTAAAAATAATTATTACTTTATAATCTCAATTTGAGTAAAAGTTATAATGTATGTTGCTGATTATCATTGCTCCGCAATGACGGCTTTGTGGCGATTATAGTAGGCTGCAGCAGATTGATTTGCCTGGAATAGTGCGAACACTGATCTTCCAGGGCCTTTATTTCGTTTCCAAAACGATTGTGGTCTTCCTGTATATCTTTTTGCGTCTCCAGCAGTAGCGACACGTCTGGGTCATTTTTTAGAAGCTTCAGCTGCCAACGCAACTTTTCCTGCTGCGTCCACATCAGCTCGCGCTGGCGAAGTAGCGACCTTTTCTTCTCCACATGAACCTTTATCAAACGACGTATGCGATTTATGTGTCGCATAGTTGTTTTTTTACACTGGATAATAATAGTATTTAGTAGGTGATTCCAATCTGTGGTAAAAAAATAATACGGAAATAATAGTAATATAGAATAGTATACGGTACGCCACGCTCTAGGAAAACTTTACCCCCACTTATTGCTCATCTTATTATCTATGCGCAGAACCAAGTATGGTCTCTCGTGGGACGGAGTATATAATTTGTTTTAATACAGAGTAAAGTATCTGTTAAACTTACCGAATTTCAGACTTAATTAATTACGGGTGATTTTACTTGGCAATCCCGAACTGCTTTCAGAGAGAGTTCTTTTTAATATTGGCTTCGATCCCAATAATAATTGAGCAAATGATAACGGTTTATGGTCTTTTATTAATTTTATGTCTGAAGTTGTTTGTATTTTCAAGTAAAAGATAGCATCTGTAAAATACATGCGACGACGATTGACGATGACGACAGGACTACTGACGGCGACGGAATCGGCAACGTTTATCGATAATTGAGTGGACAGTTCTTTCCACGCGTCCATGTCGTCAATATTATTAAAGAAAGAGGGTATATTATTAAATTTATTAAATTTCAAAATTTTTTTGAAAATATTACTTAAAATCTTAACGTATCCTTTCAGCTCAACATATTCACCCTTATTGTAAAAATTCTCATGTTTGTATTCCATTATTTGAACCTCTAACTTATATACACCATCGGTAATAGAGCCACTTCTAATAGTTTTAAAACTATTTTTAAAAGTATTCAAGCTAGGTTTAATAAATCCACGTACAACTGAAAAATAATTCAATGTATTTATCTTCAATGACGGCTTTGTGGCGATTATAGTAGGCTGCAACAGATTGATTTGCCTGGAATAGTGCGAACACTGATCTTCGAGGGCTTTTATTTCGTTTCCAAAACGATTGTGGTTTTCCTGTATATCTTTTTGCATCTCCAGCAGTAGCGACACGTCTGGGTCATTTTTTAGAAGCTCCAGCTGCCAACGCAACTTTTGCTGCTGCGTCCACAGCTCGCGCTGGCGAAGTAGCGACCTTTTCTTCTCCACATGAACCTTTATCAAACGACGTATGCGATTCATGTGTCGTATAGTTGTTTTTTTACACTGGATAATAATAGTATCTAGTAGGTGATTCCAAACTGTGGTAATATATGATTTGCCGATTATACGTGTATATACTTTTACCGCCGCGATAGTCGTTATCGGAATTACTCATGGATTGATTGAGCTGCTCTAGGTGTAGGAGTTGTAGCGTTTAAATCATCTCCAGTCATTTTGATTTTTTTCTTTAATCCATGGTATGTACCACTGGTTTCTCTTTAACACTTTGTATCTCTTCATTATATTCATTTGCTTTTAAAATGACTGCATTTTTGAAGATTGGTTTTTCATGTTACGTTTGAAGCAATTAAAAATTAGAGTAATTTTGCTCTCTAAGAATAGGTTTGACGGACGTCCAATAAACAGTACATTTTCTTCAATTGGAGGCCCAGTTGTTTACGTTTTGCAAATATGTGTTTTCTCCAGTTCAGTTTTATATCCAGATGTAGTCCCAAGTACTTGACTTGATCATCTTGAGGTATTTAAACTCTATTGAGAGTCATTGGTGGACATGTTCTTTGTCTGTTGGTAAAAGTTATGTGGATAGATTTGCTCTCGTTTACTTTTATTTGCCATGTCCTGAGCCACTTTTCTATTTTATGCAGGCTTGTTTGTAGAATATTCGAGGCTATGACTGGATCGTCATGCACTGCATGGACAGCTGTGTCGTCTGCAAAGGTGCCCACCATAGTTAGGTTAGTAAGTCCGCAGTATGCAGTAAATACAAGATAGGTCCCATTACGCTACCCTAAGGGCCACCAGCATGAATTTTATGAAGAGCAGTTGTAGCATCACCATGTTTGTCATACGACGTCACTTTTGGTGGGATCGATGTTCGGCCAGCCGTATCCGAGCCGATCAACGTTATCGAGCAAAGAGATGTAACCGACTCTCTTTTTCTCTGCAAGCACTTCCGCGCACTGATCTGTCTGCCGTTTTGCGAAAAAAGGACAAGTGTTCCTTGCTAGACTGTTGCTGACTGTGACTGTGCCACGACGTGGAACCGGCCGAAAATTCACCCCTGAGTGAACATTTAATTGAACTTTGTCATAATTTTCCTGCTTGGTCTCTTTTAAACAAGCCTCCTCCTAAGCATATTAAATTGAATAAAAAACAAAATTGTAATGAACTTGTTGACGAAAGTATAACGACTAACTCTAATGTGTCATTAGAAGAAGTTTCTGTTAATAAACAATTAACTCTTACCAAATTTAAGTGTCTTATAACAGGTCACAGTAATGCTTTTGTTGCAAAATTATACAATAAACCTTCAATCCCGCGAAATCATATTCAGTCTATTATTGAAGATAGTACATTTCTCATAAATAGTCATGTTTCCATTTTGAAAGAAAAAGTTGTTTTAACTTTAAGTACTGTATTTGATTCTGATGATAAAATAGTGACAGATATTATATCTATGTTTGATTGTCTAGAAAATCCATTTGATCATCTTATAACTGAGTATCAACGCTTAGCATATTTTAAATTGTCTGGTAATTATATAGCTCCTGTTCAGTATCTCATAGGCAAAAGAAGAGTACGTAAAAATACTGGATCATTTGTTGCTGAAAAAATTAAAGACGTTTATTGTTATTTCATACCTTTGAGACAAGTATTACAGAAATTCTTTGAACTGCCTGATACTTTTACTGCGTGCACCAACTATCACTGAACACTCGCGATACTCGCGTTCTTGATCCTTGATCGTCGACGCGAACTCGGATCCCTCTCGAATCGCACTTCCTTGCTAGACTTGGCTAGACTGTTGCTGACTGTGACTGCCACGACGTGGAACCGACCGAAAATTCACCCCTCCCAAAAGGCCCTTCTCGAAGAGTGGGTGTCACCCTTCGAGAGAGTGCGAGCGATTAGTGGTGGGAGAGAGAGCGGGCGTGCGTGCTCGTGTTGGGATACGACGATGCAAGGCGATAAAGGGGAGAGATGTCCTATTCGCCCTTTTCTGTTTTGCACCCTCTCTATCTCTTCGTTTTCGTTCTCTCTTTTTCTCTTTCTCTATCTCTCTCTCTCTCCCTTTCTCTCTTTTTCTTCTTTTTTTGTCACCGATCGTGTTGAAAAAATTCTCGAATGCACTTGCGATATTGCTAAATTGATTGCTATAAAAAAAGAAGTGCCTCAGGAATTTTTAACATATTAAAAAAATTTGCGAAAAATTTGTTTTTTTTTTTAAACTGAATTTTACGAAAAAATGAACTACAGCTAGAGGGCCTCATGCCCGCCAATTTTCAAATTACGCGCAAGATATTTACGAGCAAAGTTGAGGCTCGGGTCAAATTGACCCAGGTGTGACTACGGAGGGTTAATCACAACATGGTGGGCGCTTACGCGCGAGCGCAAACAACATTGCTCCCGCGATTAGCGCGATAATTGCCGGGGCAGACAGGTGTCAATGCGTGCACCGTATTAAAATGAAATTCCGGGCTTGTGCTCGCTGATACTCACCACAACGTGGATCCCCTGCCGCGATTCTTGTTTCTGGTGATTTCCTTCAGCGACGCGTGCACCGTCACCGAGAGCACGACCAGAAACGTCCAGTATTATCTTCCGGCGTGTGTCTCGCGTTTTCTCGTGACCGCAGAATCGTAAAAGCACTGCGTGCACCAACTATCACTGAACACTCGCTATACTCGCGTTCTTGATCCTTGATCGTCGACGCGAACTCGGATCCCTCTCGAATCGCACTTCTTTGCTAGACTGTTGCTGACTGTGACTGCCACGACGTGGAACCGGCCGAAAATTCACCCCTCCCAAAAGGCCCTTCTCGAAGGGTGGGTGTCACCCTTCGAGAGAGTGCGAGCGAGCGATTAGTGGTGGGAGAGAGAGCAGGCGTGCGTGCTCGTGTTGGGATACGACGATGCAAGGCGATAAAGGGGAGAGATGTTCTATTCGCCCTTTTCTGTTTTGCACCCTCTCTATCTCTTCGTCTTCGTTCTCTCTTTTTCTCTTTCTCTATCTCTCTCTCTCCCTTTCTCTCTTTTTCTTCTTTTTTTGTCCCTTTCGCTCGCTCTCTTTCTCCCTCCTTCTCTCTTTCTTAGTTTGTCCGTTCGTTTCACGTTGCTCTCGCGCTGCTTGGGGGGGTATGGTGCAACGAGTCGGAGAACCAATACCCTTCGACGGGCAAGTATAGGCCTCGGCTAGCGACTGCACGCGCTCCTCCGCGGAAGAGCCAATCTCTCTTCAGAGAGAGAACGGAACGTTCTCCCTTCCCCCCTGATGCAGTGGCGACCACTGGACCCCCCCCCCCCCCCCCCCCCCCCAAGACCGATTAAATCTCGCCCCGCCTCTCTCAGCCCGACTCCCGCCTCTCTGTCTCCCTCCGTTCTCTTCCTCCACCAGTGTAAGCTACGGACCAGTGCTGCGATTTCGAGCCCGCGCACGCTAGCGAATATCCCCCTCCACTGTGCATATAGAACGATCTTTGGAATAATGTAGAGATGATGTAAAAATAATTACTAAAAATGAAAAAAATTATAGTAAAAAAGTATGTTGATTATTCCTGCAGAAATTTTCATGCTTTGACCCTGACCTATACTATTATTTTGACAATACTTTTCCGAAAAGAATTCTGTAACAGAGAAGACACGTATTTTTTTGTTTGGCCTACGATTAATATTTCCGAGTTTAATATTTGTAAGAAATTGAATTTGACGGTAACTGTTACTTCTAAGTTAATTAATATCTTGGAAATATTCAATTCTATCGAAAAATGACTCGGATGAAATTTGTTTAGTTTAAAATAAGTTACATAATGTATATAATCTTCTTAATTTCTGGATAATCTAAAGTTGTATTATACTATGGTGAAGAGACAAGAAATCTTACTTATGGATCTACGATCCATATTGTCGACAGTGTGATTTTTATAATAAAGAGAATTTTTCAGTAACTATACTTTTTAAATTGTTAATATCTGGGAAATATTGAACCGTATTGAAAAATAACTCCAATAAATTTTACTTTATCTTTAAGAATTCGCGTCGACGATCAAGGATCAAGAACGCGAGTATCGCGAGTGTTCAGTGATAATTGGTGCACGCAGTGCTTTTACGATTCTGCGGTCACGAGAAAACGCGAGACACACGCCGGAAGATAATACTGGACGTTTCTGGTCGTGCTCTCGGTGACTGGAGGAAATCACCAGAAAATCTCCAAACAGAAAAATACGTCTTCTCTTTGTCAAGATACTTTTTGCTAAAAAAAATTGTCAAAATGTTCAGAGTTAGTCGTTAAAACATAAAAATTTCAACGAGAATACCCCAGATATTTATGGGGTATTCTCGTTAACAAATTTTCATATATTTGTATAAATACAATATTTATATATTATTTTTTTATGTCGAATAACCTGATATATATGTATATACATTTACATGTTCCAAGATGTTAAACTAAATAAGAAAGTTATATACGTTTGTATTTTATATTATTTATAACTTTTTTATTTATTTCAATATGCTCAATTGTATACCATTCAAATAAATTCTAGTAAGGAATAATTTCCTCATATGAAAATTGTACTACAGTTAAACGCATTGTAATGGAAGAACCCCACTATTGAGAATTTAAAAGAAGCATTTTATAGCTCACAGTTTAATAAATAGGATAGATAGTTTAACAAATGGGAAATCCACTCTTTGCCATAAACGTGGACAGAAAAAAATCTGAAAAATATGAAACTTTCTTACCCGTCAATGTCACTACATAAAATCTATTAAAACACTTGTTTTAATTAAGACATCCCAGATAGCACAACTGATCTTCATAAATTCATAAAGATGAGCTGTGCTATCTGGGATTATTATACATGCATTAAAAGTAAATAACAAATGTCTAAAATATATACCACATCTGTTATTGACATATTTTCATAACAAAAATTCATTTGAGTCCTTATTACTGCTCGATGGAAACCGCGGGAAGGTGGTGGTATATATATATATAATTACAATACAATATTTATTTATAATTAGATAAAATATTTTACAATTAGATATTTTATTTAATTGTAAATAAACATGTGTATTATATTAAGTAAATAAGTTGTTAGGAGCCACGTAATGAATATTTTTTGGATCCAAAAATTTTTTGTCACTGTACGAAATAAGAGTTATCATTTTCCTGACAATAGAGCTTTTATTGACTATCGCTTATTGCTCATTACTCATAATCTTCATTGAGCAACTACGGTCGTAAAATATGTCAGAATTTTTTATATTATTTACTTTCCATTGCTCTTGTGTGAGGCAAAAGCTCTATTTCACATATTATATTGTTAATTGCATAGATATGGCAATACATAAATATACATCGGATCAGAAAACAATTTTTTATTGTTTCTGCAATTGCACACAATCGCGATGTTTAAAATTTTATTTAACCATTAAAAAGTTTTGAGCGAATCTACCTGTAGGATCTGAATTATTGTCGCGCTGACTTCAATAAATAGAACACGAGGGAACGCAAACCGCGGTCCGATCTCCGTGACTACATCTTTTTTACCAGCAAACGAGCTTATTTTATTAATAAAGTACGATAAGAACGATTTTATTAATAAAGTTATATGTATATTAATTTTTACAAATTTTAGGGTCTCAAACGGGATTTAACAAACAGTAAGATTGCGGTGCAACGTAAAAAATGCAAAAATTTTCGATTACCGGACGATACGATGATTTACGAGCGTACCAAAAGCAAGACGACGTAGACGAGGTACGAAATGAATAGCGCGATGTGTGAGTAGAGAACTGATTCGTGCGAGTAACTGTCATTTTTACGACGTATTTTTGCGACGACCACAAGTGTGCTATCGCGACACGACTTGACGCGGTAAATTAAGTAAAGTCAGAGTCGGAAATATACTCCTTGCTGGCATTGTTATCCTCTTTATTAAGAATATTTCTAAGTTCAATTTTGTCGTTCTCAATATTTGTAATATTTTTGCTTGTTTCTTTTGTATGCCATAGGGCATTTTCAGGATGCTTCATCTGATGATGTTGTTAGGAATTGTGTAGAGGTTTCTTGATGTTTCTTTTGATTTGTTTGTTTGCCCTGCAAAGGATTAGACATGTCACCTGATAAGCTAAAGCGTTCTGTTTCCGCTTCTACGGCTGCGTGAATAATTAATTATTTTTTTAATTGGGAAAACCATACAATTACATGTGTTATATTTAAATCGTTTATATATGCGATAATCAATCAGAACCATTGATTTTTTAGCGTTCACCTGACGCGAGGAATAGTGATAAAGACCGAGATAGCGATCGCGTCCAAGAACGTGGAAATTCAGCCATCGCGGACTTTCAACATCGCAAAGGATTGAATATTTAATGAAATTAAAGTGAAATTTATGAACAAATTTTTCGAAAAATATTAACCTAAAAAACTAATCGCTCAATCGACTTGTTTTGTGCATACATGTGGTTAAATGAATCTTTTCGTAGATAAACCAGCAATTTTTTAATAATATAATTGAATTAAACAAATTTTATTGCATAAATAAAACAAGAATTGCAACATTTTTTTTAAGTTCCACCGTTTTCTCAATTTTGTACTTTTTCCTTTTTTCAGGTATATCGACAGCGTAATTTAAAAAAAAAATAAGAAACTTGTTATATATTTTTTGGAACAACTATGGCGAAAGTTCGTTAGTTTTTTTATATCGATTGCAAATGAACACCGGTACGCATTACATCCTTTCTGGTTTAAACAGCCAGGCATTTCTTTGTAAAGTAAAATTTGAATAGACACTTAATCGTCCGACTGGAACCTACATTCTTTCAGTGTCTTTTTCGGCGGACCGAAAAAGTGAAAATTGCAACGGGAGGAGACATGGTCTGTAAGAAGGATTTTTGAAAGCTATGGTTACTTCGAAGCGGTGTAAATGTCGATAACAGACAATAATATTGGTTTTGGTTATACTCTTTAAGAATGACGGCCTTGTGGCAATTATAGTAGGCGGCGGCGGTAGTTTCTTTTGACGCCGGGTAATAATAATCTCGGGTACTCGCAACTCGTCGCGTCGCGTATATAGAGCCACGGCTGTCTCGCTCCGCGCGTACTTGGCGCGAGACACTACCGTGTCTCTTGATATCTAGTAGGAAGCTGTGGAAATATATACACTCGTACCGCCGCGATAGCCGTTATGGGGATTGCCCAAGGACTGATTAAGCTGTGTCTGAGCGTTGTATCATTCAAAATTTTCGGGAGACGATCTCAAAAGACGATTCTACGAGACATGTATTTTTATTTTTTAGTAAAACATAATTTTACCCACAATAAAAGTTCGTTAATTTTGACCTAGTGTTAGGCCTGTCGAAGATATGTAAACCTTTAATCTATTTCGCTATAAAAATAGTGATTTAAATACTTGCATAACATATTTTGTAAGCTGTGTTCATCAATGTCATTCTTCATTCCATCAATGTCATAAGCCTCCAGCATGTACTAATGTAGTTTCTTTGTTTTAATACCCGAAAGGGGTTGTAGCGTTTAAATCAGCTCCGGTCATTTTGATTTTTTCTTTAATCCATGGCATGTACCACATTGGTTTCTCTCCAACACTTTGTATCTCTTCATTATTGACTTTTTTGTTGTATTGCATATTTGAGTTTTCTTTTGTCTATATGCTACTATATGGAATTTTTGTAGAGAGTGGTAGAGGGACTACGTGGTATATTTTGTGATTTTAGATATGGTATATTCTTTGATGTACAACAGTATGTATTACTGAATATCGATGCTTCATCTGATGATGTCGTTAGGAACCGTGTAGAACTTTCTTGATGTTTTCGACTACGCGACGACAGAGCGCAACCGAAAGTACTCACATCGGGAAGCTGTTACTGGCGACCCGGTAGGTACTCACGAACCTGCGGATGCCGTATTCGGCTTGAAGAACCAGAAAAATGTTTGAGAATATCGCAGATGCACAGAAAAGCGTGGATTTGAACAAGAAATGTTTTTGAGCATGCAAATAGTAACGACACAAATTCTATTTACACAAAGTCAAATATATACAATTATTTGTGAAAAGATTAATTTTATATTGTTCGCTACTGAACGCTGATTACTCTGAAGTGTGCACAGTCTGGCGTGAGCTAAGAGAGCTGTAATTATCAGGGCAGGCTGTCTTTGTCATACAACTGGTGTGATAAAGAGAACAATAGGTGAGACGTTAGTGGCGACGAACGATGAGACAATGTCAAAGAACGCGCACTCGCGACGACGTAAAAAGTCTCAAGTTTAACCGCATCAAACCGACCCGCGGCACGATAGATTCGTTTGTTTTCTCTGCAAAGGATTAGACATATTATCACCTGATAGCTAAAGCGTTCTATGTCCATTAATTTTTTTTACAAAAACTTCCGGCCCGCCCGCCGAATAACGATGTGTATGAAGAAGCAGTACTTGCAATCGTCTGATAAGGTGTATGTTGTTAAGGAATTTGAAGATAAAGGGAATTATGTTATTGGGTACGGATTGTATCACATGTCCAGGATTAGACTCATGAAAGAATGTCTTCAATTGCGTTGAGGCAATCTTCTCTGATGTGCATTGTGGTGAATTCTGTGTTTTACTTGTACCTACTCTCGTCAGAGTCAGATATATACTCTGTTTTGCTGGCATTGTTATCCTTCTCATTAAGAATATTTCTTGTACTCTCGTCAGAGTCAGAAATATACTTTTTGCTGGCATTGTTATCCTCTTTATTAAGAATATTTCTAAGTTCAATTTTGTCGTCCTGAATATTTGTAATATTTTTTACTGTTCCTTTTGTATGAGCCATTGGGCATTTTCAGGATGCTTCATCTGATGATGTTGTTAGGAACCGTGTAGAGGTTTCTTGATGTTTTTGATTTGTTTGTTTGCCCTGC
The DNA here is from genome assembly GCA_035220615.1 of Leptothorax acervorum. Classification (NCBI taxonomy): domain Eukaryota; kingdom Metazoa; phylum Arthropoda; class Insecta; order Hymenoptera; family Formicidae; genus Leptothorax; species Leptothorax acervorum. Next base: position 219,260 of record JASTWQ010000074.1, read on the forward strand.
AAAGGATTAGACATGTCACCTGATAAGCTAAAGCGTTCTGTTTCCGCCTCTACGGCTGCATGAATAATTAATTCTTCTTTTCAATTGGGAAAACCATACAACTACATGTGTTATATTTAAATCGTTTATATATGCGATAATCAATCAGAACCATCGATTTTTTAGCGTTTACCTGACGCGAGGAATAGCGATAAAGACCGAGATAGCGATCGCGTCCAAGAACGTGGAAATTCAGACATCGCGGACTTTCAACATCGCAAAGTATCAAATATTTAATGAAATTTAAGTAAAATTTATTATGTATATATAATTATATAATCAATTATATAATTTTAATCATCACTCACCGACCGATGCGCAATAGCGGAGTTATTGATTGAGAATTTTATATTTTTCTATGAACTTGTGAAATCTTTGAAATAAGTAATACTTATTTAATTCAAATATTTTCATAGTATGTAATTTGTATGTGTTTGTATACAGCAACGTAATATACGTAATAATTTATTGTCGTAATTTGGCTCAAGCGTTTCTGCAATGTATTTGATGCAATTGTCACAGATTTGTTACTTTAATTATAAAATTTTATTCTCATCACTCGCCGATCAATGCGCAATAGCGGAATCATGGATGGATGATAGCGATGTGTATGAAGAAGCAGTACTTGCGATCGTCTGATAAGGTGTATGTTGTTAAGGAATTTGAAGATAAAGGGAATTATATTATTGGGTGCGGATTGTATCACGTGTCCAGGATTAGACTCATGTAAGAATGTCTTTAATTGCGTTGAGGCAATCTTCTCTGATGTGCATTGTGATGAATGTTGTGTTTTACTTGTACCTACTCTCGTCAGAGTCAGAAATATACTCTGTGCTTGTGTGTGGGGGGGAGGGGGCATTGTTACCCTCTTTATTAAGAATATTTCTAAGTTCAATTTTGTCGTTCTCAATATTTGTAATATTTTTGCCTGTTACTTTTGTATGAGCCATTGGGTATTTTTAGGATGCCCTGCAAAGAATTAGAAATATTGTCACCTGATAGCTAAAGCGTTCTGTTTCCACCACTACGGCTGCATGAATAATTAATTCTTCTTTTCAATTTGGAAAGCCATACAATTACATGTATTAAATTTAAATCGTTTATATATACGATAATCAATCAGAACCATTGGTTATATCCATTATTTAGATAATTGTCCATTTATTACTTTTTTTTTTTTTTACAAGAACTTTGGCCCGCGCGCCTAATTATTCTCTCTCATTTTGGATCATTGCAGCTGTTTGTTCATGCCGATAAACTTGCCGCTGGAGAAAAAGTCGAGAAAAGTTCACGCTTCCTGCTTAAATCATACTGTCCACGCTTTTCCTTCGTCAGGCTTAACAGCGGCATGTCGAGATTGTCTCTTAGTTTCTTAAAATATATATGCACCGCAAACATCTTTTAATTGGGAGATTTTCTGAATTGTGTCAGAATTTTTTCGTTAAACTTTGGGTCAGGAATAAAGAAAAGGACAGTGGGAAAAATTTTTCCCACTGTCCTTTTCTTTATTCAAACAGGGAAAAATTTTTTTATACAATCTGTATAATTTCTGTTCCATTAGGTAGAGAAATCCACAAAAGCGTGCTGTATTAATTACGGAGTAGCATTAAAATTTCCTTAAGTAGAAAGTGAATAAATCAATCGTATTCAAGAGTTCCAAATTGCAGCCTAATATTAAGATTTTATAATTTTGATTTATCAATTCGCGCTTCCTGGTTAAATCATATTGTTTACGCTTTTCTATGCGTCGTGATCTTATCTTCTTGAAATATGGTGCAATTATCAATTATTGAGCGACGCTTTGAAAACTTAAATAACTATCCGCTTAAAAAGTAAATGACCCTTCCGCATAAGATATAATATGTATAAATAAATTATATTTATCATAAGTTGCTCCGCCGACGCCTGATGCCTCTCCCATGATGTAAATATAAAAGTGTACCAGTCCCAGCCATTTTAATGATAAATTCTGGGAAAATTGGTTCTCCTTGTCCATTGTGCTCGAAGGTGATACATTGAAGACCAGTCCATAATTTTCAAATTCATGTGAAATCTGTGCACAAAAAAATATGAATTGAAATAAACGGTTTGATTAAATAATTGTTACACGCATCAAACATTTTATTCATTATTCCATTTATAGCCATCACTTATTTAAATAATTATCTATACATTTTCCGAAATAGATCTTCACAACTGAACTTTTACAAAATATTACACAAAGTACTTTTTTCTATAATTATTATTACAGGGATAGGAAATAATTGTTAATATTGCATATTAACAACTAAAATTATGTTGCGACAAAAATTTAATTTTAAAACAAAGGAGAAGATAGGACAAATATAGCATTATTTTTATGTGTAGACATAAATATAATGCATTTTTATTATGTCTCAACATAATATATTTTGAAAGTAATAGTATATTCCGGACAAGCTCCCAAAATGTTGCGCTCGCCGCTGTCGTGTTCGCTGCTCAGACTCACACTCGCACTCACACGCGAACGCGCCGCGCACTCCTGTTTCCGGGAATAAAGTTATTGTAGGAACTGATTTAATGATAAGCTCGGACACAGAGACAAACCTCAAGTCGGCTCTCAAGCCCGGCTCGGAATCTGAAGAGCGACTGCTGTAAACATTCCGGTCGTCAAGGGTCGATCTTCGACTGAACGGGTGTCTCAGCGCGGGCGCAACACTATATTTGCAAGTAGTGATTTAAATCAATACAATTTGCAAATACATGCGCAACAGCGATTAGTATTACCTTTCCAAAATTCGTTACAACAATTCGAGGTTTCGGAGCATCATTTCTTATAATTTCCAAAAAGATGTAACTTATTATGGTTGCATCTTGCTGCTTTGCGGATACCATTGGGAAAGCTAGTAAATTGCCATGCTTTGAATCGCAAACGCATTCATATAAGAACATATGTGAAGATTTTTTTGCCGTTGGGAAGACGTAATTTCTTTCCTTTATTTCCTGTAGCATCTATTGCTAACAAGCTGTTCTTATATCTTTATAGGCTGTTTTGTGCATAAACTGTTGCTCTTGAGTCCAATACATACAATAAAATGGATTCATTCCTATATTATGCATAATACCAGTAAATCTAATGCGCTTTGCGATATGTAAATTCTGTAATCGATCGGTATTTTTTCCAGCTGCAAACGTTTTGTTTATTTCCTCTTGTTTAGCTTTGCGCAAAACTGTCGTATTATATAAAATTGGTGGGATATCATCGCCAAATGTCATTATTCTATTGGCTTCTTCATTACGCCATACGTTGGCGCCATACGTACGGCATTTTTATTTCCACTTACCAACTCACTTGCAATTTTTTCCTAATTTACCTCTGAATTGTCTTTTCTTCTTATGTCTAATATCTGCAGAAAAACCCCTAAGCGTGCACTCAAAAATTATATCGCTTCCTTTCACGGGCTTACTATATAAAATGCCCACAAGTTTCGCACCACATTCGTCACAACTATCTCTGAATGTTGCGTAGCATTTAGCATCGCTATTTTTAAATACTTGTTCACGCTTAAATGTATTTTGGTCTGTTGCCACCTCGAGTGCAAATGACTGATTTGTCTCCTGATAGATCAAAATAAGACCATTTATTGCGTTAAACACTGCCGACCATATTGATATGGGTGAAAATTCACTTTATCTTTGTTTTAATTTTTAATTTATTGAAAAACATTAATTTTTCTTAAACTTTGATAAATTTATGTGAAATTTATCTAAAACTTAAATGTTTACTCTTTTTACTTAAAAAGATTTAATTTTTTGTCTTATAGACAAATTTCTTTAGTTGAGAGAAAATATACACAATATAATGGTAAAATAAAACGCAGAGAAAAAATCGATTTCTCTCCCCTCTCTCTCTCAATCTCTCTTTACACCAAGGGAGTACAACCTCTTATTTTGTCTAAAGTTTAAGTTTAAACTTAGTCCTGGTTACAAAAGCTACATAGCAATTACAAGACGTTCAATGCCAAAAATATTTAACTCCTCTTTCGTCAGGCAAACTTGCAGCGTTTCCTCGATGTTTTGTTGAAGTCGGGTTGAAGACATAAAAGGGAAAAGAAAGGAAATAATTCAAATAATTTTAAAGAACAAAAATATTCAACATTTTTTATCGTGTAACTTTCTATTTGTTCGTCATAAACAGGTTTCGGTATTTATGCATAAAAGGGACTTCCTCTCCGATTTGGTTTATTTTTAAATATGTTGGGGAAGTCTTCCTGAATCATCTCATATATATATATATATATATATATTTATATAAGAAACACGTAAAAGGAACGTGAAGACCAAATACATTACATTACATTTCATAAAAATAATTTAATTGCGACTAAGAATCGAAGAAAACATTCAAATAATCTTTAAATGCAAAACATTAATTCCCTTTATACAAAAAACAAACATTTCAAATCCATTTATTTTATAACCAACTATAATTTTATATCTTTATTTTAATATACATATATGTGTTATACTTAATATTTGCGATAATTTAATATTGCTCATGTTTCCTGCAGCTTTCAAATTACTTTTTATTGCACCACACTTTTTTATCGCCCTTATTTTATTTATAAGGTTAGCTACATGCACGTATTTGCATGTATATAATAAATGAATAAATGAATGCATATAATTACGCAGTCTGCGAAAAAGCTATTCGAGTATTCCGCGAAAACTGCAGTTGAAAAACGCGGAACGCTTGTGATTGGTTCCGCTCTCGTTCCGCGTTCTGCTATTCCGCTGCATGGGTTCGCACCCTTAGACTACGAAAAATGCTATTAGAACTCTGTATTTTTTTTAATTCGTAGAATGTTGTGCCAACTTCATAAACTCCTGTGTGACGCGGTACAGCGCGGCGTTGCGTGCATGTGTTTTATTTTTTTTAACCCTATTTTATTACTTTACAATATTAATGTCAAAGAAATATGTATATAAATTGTTGGAAGGGCAGATCAGGATACGAATGCGTACTGCGTATTTACATCTGCTTTATTCAACGGCGCGAACAAGAGTGTCTTCTCGGGCGGAGACCGGTAACATTTGAGAGTCGCTGTGAGAAATAATAACGCAGCGAGTAAATAGCTACTTACGCGGAAAATATAGTAACGCAACGAGCAACGCGGCAACGACGCGGAGTCTTTAAGGTGACATAAACCATACTTATTCACGCAGCGAAAAAATCGCCGCGATTGGAGATCACGTGGTCATTCGCTGTTCGCTAGCGAGTAATCGCTAAAAGCTGGATTTTTCCAGCTTTTAGCGAATATTCGCGACGTTAGCAAGATACAAATTGCCTGTATTTAATTAAGCTTTGAAGTGCTCTTAAGTGTTATATATTAATTAAATATAGATTAAATCATTAATTAGTATCAATATCTTTTTAATCTTTATGCAATTTTATGCAATGCGAACACATGCAAAATACTTAGATATTAAATTGAATATATAAAACCTTTGTTTTTTAATTAGCTTTGTTGATGCCATTTTGTAATAAAATTGATATTATTCTTTACATAGAGACTATATGTAAAGAAACATCAATTTTATTACAAAATGGAATCAACAGAGGTAATTAAAGAACAAAGATTTTATATAGATATACCATACCTATATCAAATCTTTGTTCTTTAATTACCTCTGTTGATTTAATAAATATAGATTAAATCATTAATTTATAGTAACAAATAATCTTTTAAAATCTTCATACAATATGCAATGCGAACACATGCGAAGTATTTAAATTGAATTATACATATAATTCAATTTAAATAAGTACTTTGCATGTGTTCGCATTGCATATATATATTGCACAAAGATTTAAAAAAATTTTGTTACTAATTAATGATTTAATCTATATTTATTAAATATATAACATTTAAGAGCACTTCAAAGCTTAATTAAAACCATGTATAAAAAATATTTTAGTATTTCTGGTAAAGAAATTTTTTATATAAAAATATATATGAATATATATAATTGGATATTAATGTAAATATGTCCATATACATATACATGTTTATTTTTTCTCTTGTATAATCTCTGTTCGTATTATAGAGGAAAAATAATAAAAAAAAGAAAATAATTAAAAAATTATTTTTTTTGCATTGCATTTTTTATAAAAAGTAAAATTTGAGGAAATCAGAAAAATATGCCCATATATAATCAAAATCATATATAAATGTAACAGTTGTTATATATGTATAATTATATATGTATGAACAGAGATTATATATATACAAGAGAAAAGAACATCATGTATGGACATATATTTAATATATAATTATATATATATTTATGTTTTTTTATATAAAAAATTTTCTACCAGGCAATTGTTGACACGCAACCACACAGATGCGACGTTCACAAACTATTCGCGGCGAATTATTCGCTACTTCGCAGAAAATTATTCGCTACTCGTTAAAAATCATTCGCAGCGAAAAATTCGCTGCATGAAAAGGCACCCTAACGCATGCCGCGAGCAACGCGGCAACGCGCGGGAGACATAAACCATACTTATCCTACTACAAAATATCTTTTTTTAGTTTTTGAATGGTATACGTTTATAATAGATAAAATAAACGTGAATATATTCGAATAAAATGATAAAAAATTTAGTAACGGACAGGTGGAGATGTATGGTTGGAGAACATACGATAAATGATGTTTTGACCACTTTTTTTCAGGTAAACTGGCATTTTGATCTATTTGCAAAAAATATATTTAGGAAATTCAAAGATGTTTTTGTGAAAATATGGTAGGCATAACTCAAAAGCATCCCCCTAAAAGAAATTAAAAAAGAATCATAATTTTTTTACTTTTTTTTGGTAAAAAATATTTTTTAAAACAATTGTTTTATTGATCTCCACAACATAAATTTTTTTATCGAAATTGGCTCCTGTTTTCAAAAAAAAATCACTTTAAATTTTACTTCCCCCCTCCATAACTCCTACAAAAATGCGATTTCAAGGTTACTGTTTCGGGTAATTTTATATCACATGGGTGTCAACTTATGACACCAATTTGGGTCTGATACGTGCGGGGCAGATTTGCCTTATCCACACTTTTTTTCCACAAGAGCTTTTTTTTTGCATAACTGATTTGCACCGTGAAGAGAGGTGCGAACGTTGAGCGGTTTTGATTTTTTAGCGTCATCAAACAATTTCAAATCGTATCTTTTTCCACGAAGGAATAGTGTTTAATCAACGACATATCGTCGCTCCGGAAGAACAATGACACAACTGCAAAAAATGTAATTTTACAGGAGAACGAAAAGACAAATATTACTTAAATAAAAATTAGATCAAACAAAGAATAAGTGTGCAATTAGGTTGGTACTAAAGCAATTGTTAGCGTACTAAGGTTTTAAGTAGTAGTAGTAAGAAAGGGATTATGTAATTTTTTTTTACCATGAATTACCCTTCCCCCTTTAATTACGTCATTGTTCTTCTGAAATGGATAATTGGCATTGACCATTTTGTTCGTTTTTTTAAATTGAATTTTGTTTCATTGGATGTCTATGATATTTATGGAACCAGTGATGCATCTAACTATAAATGACTAAATTTGGCAGTTGTGTCACTGTTTTTCTGGAGCGGCGATATACAGGCTGCATTCCGATATTCACTGTCAGCAACTGTCAGTACTGAAAATCTATAGTATATAATATTTGACGTGTTGTGTAAAATATAGAAAAATACAGATTTTCAGTACTGAGACAGTGAATATCGGAATGTAGCCATAAATAGATCATATTTTTATTAAATAATTAATGCAAACATTTTTTTCAATGAGGAACGAAGAACAGAAGAAAACGAGGGGAAAAATGAAAGAGCACGTGCCGCGTTCGAGGAAGAACTCAACTTATCAACACTCGTATTGGATCAGCGCATCATCGTTTGGTTGCCAATTGTCGAGATATGCGGAATGCACCCATTATCTAATCTTTGATCGATGGGACTCTTAATTCCTACGCCCACATCAATTTAATCAATGTAACGTAAGTCTGGACGAAAGTCTCAGTTTTACATCACAGTAACGTTTTATTATAGTAATTGTTACAATTAAATTGTAGCTATTACATAATAACGTTTGATATATTATAGCTCTATATTATACACATGACTTATATTATATTACTTGTTACTTCTATATTATATTACTGCAACAATTAAATTATGTTCATCGCGGGTAACTATGTCGCTAACTTTTATTAAAAGGAACGGAAAATTCCATGTAGAGATTCGAAATAAATAGACGTTATTTCTGGCCAAACAAATTTTTTGCGAAACGTTTTCGCAACTCATAGATGAAGGTTCTTAAATTTTTATTGCAGTATGGGACATTTGCCAATGTCGTATAAGGTTTATATACTGCTTCCCAAGGCATCTCTTCCTTCCTCGGAACTGTCTAGAAGCCGCAAACAACAAGCAAGTTCGCTGTAATTTGCTGTGTCACGAACGTCGTCCGTCTTGCAAAACGTTGAGCTATACCACTGTCCTGACCACTTGCAGTGGAAAATGAAGAAGGCATCAGATTAGCGACAAACACGAGTACCGACATTGTTTTATTTTCTTGTATTTAATATATAGACTTTAATTAAATAGAAAATCAATATAAAAATACGTAGAGTGTAAAATATATCCCCGCGAGTAAAAAATAAAGCAACATTTCTGATTATTGCGCCTAGAAGCTGTAGGTAAATTTAATTTACCATTATTACATAAAAAAACGTAATGTTCAAAATGTCTGATATATCTAATTTAATTTAGTCCGTAATCTAGATTATCTAGAATATATAACAAAATTCAAGAGACTTCAAAACTTTATAATCATGAGAGAATTATTTTTTGTGTAATAATTATCAGAAGTCAAAAAGATTATACGTAAATAATGGTAACATAAATAATCCTCGCGCTCGCAATTACCGCTTCGAAAATCAGTGTGAATACCGCTCGTCTCGTATAATACTGGATTTTCACTGAGCGCGTCACGCCGTTTCCACTAAGCGCGTCATCCTTCCCGTCACGAGTTAACAGATCAAAACATCCAATTTTATTGCATTATTTGTGACGCGTCTTCTTGGGTGACACATCGGTTACGTCACCTAAAAAGACGCGTCACAGTAATGTAATATAATTGGGGTTAATTCGTGACGCGACGGATGACGCGACGTGTGACGCGCTCAGTGGAAACTCAGCCTAAATCTTTCTGATAATGTCGAAATCGTTAATAATGTATAGAGACACGAAAAAGCACATCCGAACATAGTCTTTTTTCGTTAAACCAGCCGGTCTCATTTCCTTGACTGCCGAGTCTTTATACAAGGCTGTACCAGCCTTCCGTGCTTGACGAGAGCGTACGCACATATCTAGAGCTTTGTATGCACAGAATTTATCATACATATTATGTTATTTATGCATGTTAATTATAATTAGCGCAAATTATTTCGCAAATAAAAGACAAAATTTTTATATTTATCTTTATTTAACGGGTACATTAATGTGATTGTACATCATATAACTGTCGATATGATTTATTATACATATACATGTGAATATACGACATTCAATAACATCTTCTATCCTTATAGTATCAAAAGCAACGCCAAGTGGAACGCATCTTTTGAAATTGCTCTGAATACTTAATTGCGATTCCGATCGGAATTGCATTCGTGTACTTCGATAAGATCTATAATTTATTATTTAATTTAAGATATATATATTCCAATAATTTAAATACTCAAAATTATCTTTAGATTTTTAAATTTAGTTTATTATGATTTTATCGAAGTATACAAATGCAATGTATAAATAGCCTAAAGGAACGTATGAAAGAAAGTAAGTGGAACGAGCAGAACGAATGAAATAGAGTATAGACTGTTCTGACCAATTATTGCGCCGCTTGAAAGATGCGTCATTTTAAATAATTACTGATAAATAATATTAAATGATATGTACATACACACGCGGAAACATAAATGTATTACGAAGATTAAAAAATTTTAACTACTGTGTACTTTCCAAAAATGTACTTATTTTAAAAAATACCTACAAGATAATTTATTTTTGTAAAATAACTTTATGAATAAAACATACGTACGTGGTATAAAATTGTCTTTAATTTTTATTATAAAAAATATTTTATAAAAATAGCAATTTAATGAGAATATTTGGAGTATTTCGAATAATATTAGATTTTATATAAAGTCTTAAAAAATACTTCTGAAAGATTTTTTCCCAAATCCTTGAGTGCCATGTGTCACCTATATAGGTATCTGACATGAGTCATCCATATTTGTAAGTAATGGTCTTATTAGTCTTATATTTACCCAATTAAGAATAAATTTTACTAACAAATAAATATATATTTTATCAGACATTAAAGAAATAATATCAATTTTATTAGAAGAATTAAAAAAGCAATAAAATATTAAAATATATTAGATTTATTAAGTTCAATGCCAAAATCAGTTTAGCACTCAGTGTTAACAAGACGTTTGGCGGTAAGCCATCCTCTGGGAACAGGTGCACGATGCACGTGGAGCTGGGGCTGGCTGGGGCAGAGAGCGTGGCGTCACCTTGCGTCACCTGTCGATGATCGCGTGCAAGATGGCCGCGTCTGTCAAAAGTATGTTGCACTGACAGGAGCAAACGCCACGGGATACATTGCATAAATACAAAGTGAAACAGGTTCGTATCCGACGCGTCGACACAAACCGTGATGCGGCTGAAATTTTTGCATGTCTCGGAGGATAATAAAGCCAACTATGCGTCTCTGGGCGTGGCACAGCACAGCATGATTCGCTCTCAATTCCGGTTGTATCGTACTCTTAAATTCTTTTCTCGTCGCAAGTTTTCTGTGAAAGTATGTGCCGTTTACATCGCGCTCCGAGGATCCGGTTGTTGGCTCATTAATTAGGATTATTTCATCGTTATGTTATCACGAGCGCTGCGAACTTCGTGAGGTTATGTTACAGAGACCGAAGTCAAGATCCTAGCGCATACTAGAGCATTTTAATATTATTACACTGTCTATACATACATTTTTTTTATATACTTTGGCATGCTTTATACATCCGAAACATACTCGGGCAATAATTATTGTTAAATATATTTGGAAATATGCACAGATGCCCTGTTAATATTCTCAGAGAACGCCGAGTTGTTATTGAGTTGATTCATAAATCAATTCCGCTGCAGATAATTACTGAATCACTTCTTCTGAGAAACCGGTATTACCCACAGTATCTAATTATTTTATCTATTGCAAATAGTAATAAAAGGCAAGCATATATAACATTAAAATTTATTGTAATGGTTTTAATGTGATACAAATTCAGTTTATTAAGTAAAATGGAACTTATTTATGAATCAACTTAAATATTTTGATCCCATTAACTCAAAGTCTTTGAGATCAAGTGTAGCTTTAAACATCATTAACTATTTATGCACTTTTTAAATTAATTGTCACATATCTTACAATGTCTTACATTATAATTGGTTGTGTACAGATGCAGATGGTTTATACAATTATAGATAGTAGTAAATGAAGCTGAAAATAAGAATGTCGCAACGAAAGTAAAGAAATTTGGGACTATCTTTAATATAAGTATGGAAAAGAGAGGCAGTGCTGAACTCCTAGGTGCAGAACAAAGCAATTCGAAGAATGCCAGTTCAGATTCTCTCAACTCAGACAGCAAGAGCAGTTCACTTAACTCGAAAATGGGTCAGGAATCGGTATGAAGCAGATTATTTGACTAAGATTATGATTAATAACGCAGCACATTACTATATGCATTGAATCTTGAGTGAATCTATAAATTTCTTTAGGAGAGTTGGGAAAAAGCTTCAAAAAGTTTTTCTTCAAGCTCTACTTCAACAGATAATAACATAGTCTCTGCTCTAGAGACTAAAAAAGATAATCAAGTAAAAGTGAGTTTATAAAAAAAATGCTTATGCATAGCACAGTTTTTATTTTCATTTACACAATTGTGGCATTTTTCGTTGGTACAGATATTCAGGATAGTCAATGAATATTAAAATATTCATTTTCGTTGAAATACCATGTTCTGTTGTGTAAAATATTTTCCTATTATTTCACTTTTACTTTTGCAACACATTTACTGTCGTTGCCGTTTATTCTGTTGAAGTTGTAGAAAACTAGAAAACAACTTTCTTTTTATCACAAAATTTATGCACAATATTTTTAACTGGTTATTTATACCACTATTTTGGTTAGCATTTGTCTGGAGGAGATACGGGACCACCGCTGTTGAATGGAGAACGAGTGCAAGGCATTGCGCACGAAGTTACCTATTTGTGTCCTTACTCGGGACCTGCCAGAGGAATCCTTAGTGTTACGAACTACAAGCTTCATTTTCGTAGTGTAGATCGAGAAACGCCTTACGTTGTTGAAGTACCGTTGGGGGTCGTTAGTCGGATTGAAAAAGTCGGCGGCGCGTCGAGCAGAGGAGAGAATTCTTATGGAATCGAGGTGTTTTGTAAGGATATGAGGAATCTCAGATTTGCTCATAAGCAGGAGAACCATTCCAGGCGAGACGTATTCGAAAAACTACAACAGTATTCTTTTCCATTATCTCACAAGTTACCTCTCTTTGCCTTTGAATACTCTGAAAACTTTTCTGAAAATGGTTGGAACGTTTACGAACCTATTGCAGAATTAAAGAGGATGGTATGTATCAAGAAATATGATATTTCGTTTAAAACTCAAAAGTACTTTAACGCGACATCATGATGACTTGTTTAAAACTTGATTTGACTTGTCATTGAATTTCAGGGTGTAAATAACGATATGTGGAAAATATCCAAAATCAATGACACATATTCGTTATGCGACAGTTATCCAGCTGTCTGGGCGGTACCTGCCGCAGCGACCGACGAGGATCTTCAAGCGTCCGCATCTTTTAGAAGTAGAGGCAGACTTCCGGTCCTCTCATGGATTCACCCGGAAAGCCAAGCGACGATAACTCGTTGCGCTCAGCCGTTAGTAGGCGTTGGGGGTAAACGAAGTCGCGAGGACGAGAGGTATGTCCAGCTGATAATGGACGCTAACGCACAAAGTCACAAACTCTTTATTATGGACGCGCGGCCGATGCCAAACGCGATAGCGAATAAAGCGAAAGGCGGTGGATACGAAAGCGAAGACGCTTATCAGAATGCAGAATTGGTGTTTCTCGATATTCACAATATACATGTTATGAGAGAAAGTCTCAGGAAGTTAAAAGGTATCAGATTTGTCTCAATTATACTAATATAAAATTTTCCTTTTTCTTTTAATCTATACTTTGTTTCAGAATTATGTTTCCCCACAATTGACGAAGCTCGCTGGCTATCAGGCATAGAATCAACGATGTGGCTTAAGCATATCAAATGTGTTCTTGCTGGGGCTGTAAGAATTGTGGACAAAGTCGAAAATCACAAGACTTCCGTCCTAGTTCACTGTTCCGACGGTTGGGACCGAACAGCACAGGTAAATGGCATTTAATTCTAATTGATTAATTTTATTATTAAGAGGCTTTTCTATTCTGCTTGTTTGATAAAGAAATGTGTTTTTGAGAGCGGATTGAGTAAAATATACATTTTTTATTTTGCCCTTTTGATTGAAAATTTATCTTTATCCTCTATAACTTTTTATAAAATTATATAAATATATTTTTAACATTTAAATGTTAAAATTTATTCTTAAAAATACATTTCTTCACTGAACAGTTAAGCTGGGAAAACTCAATAAATTATAACGATACTAATTTCATATTCCGTATTGATCGATTCTGATCAGTACCGACAAGTATTTACAGACCGAAAGACGAAACGTTACAATATTTATTACATGTATACATTGTTATTGTCTTTTTTAGCTTACAGCTCTCGCAATGTTAATGTTAGATCCGTACTATAGAACAGTCAAAGGATTTGAGGTTCTAATAGAAAAAGAGTGGCTTAGCTTTGGACATAAATTTCAACAGGTATATCGAATTTTCTTTAAGTTGTTTCTACGATGTTTTGTATTATTGTTATATTTGTTATAATTAACAAATTTTTTTAGAGGATAGGCCACGGTGATGAACACCACAGCGATGCGGATAGATCGCCGGTATTTTTACAATTTATCGATTGCGTTTGGCAAATAACGCGGCAATTCCCTAACGCTTTCGAATTCAACGAACATTTTTTAATTACTATTCTCGATCATCTTTACTCTTGCAGATTTGGAACGTTTTTGTTCAGCAGGTACTTATTTTTATAGACAATTTGCCTATACATTTCTGTGTACACGAGTTATATAATAACATTTACAGCGAACGCGAGAGAGTGCAGGAGCAAGTGAAGCAAAGAACAGTTTCCCTCTGGTCGTATACCAATAGTCAATTACCTCTTTATCTCAATCCTCTTTACCGGTCCGGTACAAACTTTCAGCTCGTTCTAATGCCAGTTGCTAGTATGCGGTACATCAAACCGTGGAAAAGTCTGTATTGTAGATGGAACCCCAGTATGCGGCAACAGGTATGTGAAAATATCTAATAGGATTGTCACGTTAATTAGTTTATGAGTATTTTCGTCGAAATACCTGTTTTTGTTTACTTCAAGGATCCTGTATATCAAAGAACAAGGGAGCTTCTAGTCTTGAAAGAGCAGCTTGAAAAGCAGCTGGAGGAAGGTAGACGCGAACAGGCCTCACGTGCGAATCGATCCGTCACCTCGCCGGCGCCACCCAGGATACATTCCCCAGTTCACATATAGTGCCACGGGGAACTTTGACCGTCTGATAATTTGTAGTTTTGTAAATGAGCTGTAAACTCTTGGTCTACTCCTTTGAGCTAGATACAAGATATTTTGACTGAATTCCGCTGGTGGATGCTATGTATAATATGCCCACTTGATAAAAACTAATCCAGATTCGTGCGCATTCTTGCATTTCAATGAATTAACCGTACATGCAACATTCCTTCCACATAGTTTACCGCGAATTATACCCAGCTTATCTCCACTTCGTCAAAATCGAGTATGGTTTTGCACAAATGGTATAAAAGAATATAAAAGTAAAAATCGATTTTATTTTATTCGGTTTTAATTACAATTGCAATATTACAGTGTTGTCATCGCAATCACGTGTGCGAAATTATAATCTCATGTCCGTTATATTTTTTCCTGCTGCGAGACTGCATGAACGACCGCATTAGTAAGATATACGGTGATTCTGCCATTAAGGATAATGCATAAGCACAGAAGTAACTAGTCATCAGGTGTCCCATGATCATGGTGCTCTAAAACCGAAAATTGTGACAATAAGCGCATTTTTTTTGTCGATGTCGAAGTTTTTGAATGTTCGTACACTTACCATGGACAGAAGCTCTAAATGGGCGGATGTTTCATTATGCAGGCGAATCGAATTTATGATAAAAGGATTTAAAAGGTAAGCACAGTATGTGAGTCTGCTAAGAGGAATCCAAATTTTGCATGTTAATAGTTCCTTAACGATGCCTGTAATAAAGTTAAGCGTTTGATGACAAGAATAATTTTTTTTCTAAAATATAATATCTTTTGTTTTGCTATTACAAAAATGCTTTAAAAAATGGGATTAAATGGAATGTAAGTTACGGATAGTGTATTACAACAATTTATTTATGCTAATATAAGATTTATCTATGTATTATTAAATTAACTAACCTCCGTACTTAGTATAGCACACTATTACAATCCATGCTATACCTATGGCCCAAACTGTTCTGCCTAATGCAACGTAAATAGCAGTGGACAGAACAGATATCTGTCGCTTGTAAAGGCCGAATAATACGAAAATGTTGCAAGCGCTACCGAGGCTCCAGTATAAAATTACAGTGTTCTGAAATTTATGTTTAAAATATTGTAGCACATTAAGAGTAATTTGAAATTAAGTTAAATAATTCTTTTATATACATTTATACGATTTTCTATTACTTGTGATTTTTCATTGCAGCCGTATTCAATTAGAAAGCGCGAAATCTCTGTGTCTTATAAGTGATCAATTAGTATAAACATAAATAGTAAAAGCCCTTTTGATACAATTATTAAATAATAACAAGCAAATGAAAACCTAATTGCAGATATAGGTGCGTGATTAAGTAAATCAGTTGTTTTTAACAATTAAACTATTTTGTCTAGAAATTATTCTAGTATTGTTAATTTATGATGGACATTTTAAATCCGCGCTCTAAATATCTAAATCATTAGAAATGACAATTTTTAATTGTTATCTTACCCTTTTTAAGGCTATAATTTTTTTGTTTAGTCTTGTTAAAATGTAACCTGTGATCATTCCAATAATATATGGACCAATTCGGAGCCATGGTGGATAGTATAAGACATCTAAAAGTCTGTACTGTTCGTCCAAGCTGCAATAACACAAAGGTCATTTATCTAATTAATCTCACGATCAATAAGATGACTTTGTAACTTACGTCGGCACATATTCGTAAATATATGAGATATAGCCGCCTAGCATAATCGAGCCTACTAGAAGTGTGCCTAACAGAGCAACAGCCGTGTAAAAATATCTGAAAATGAAATTGGCAGCTTAATTATATTTATTTTTTTTCGGACATATGCGCGAGAAATATGTAACGTCCCACACGTCGACGATCGTTTAACTATTACAATACTTACATAGTCGACAGAATCAAGAGCGCCAGACCGATTGTAAAGAATTGCATATCGCTGGCTAGGTACCAACTCCAGGACATGCACTACAAGGAAATTGGAATTTCAATAATTCAGGATAAAGGAATATTTCACACGCTTTCGAGCGTGTGATGTCAGGTTGATATTGTAATTAAATTGGCGTTTGTACCATCGTATTGTGATCGAACAGATTATTTATGTACAAGAGATTCCTCCACCAATATTTCGCGCAAGTTTCGTGCGGTCTCTCCTCGATGTAGAACTGCGAGGTCTTGTCGTACCAAGCTGAATTCAATTGCAATATTCCAATCATCATCATGTAAGGCGGTGTCAATCTTAAAACAAATTTTTATATTTAACTTTAACAAACGTGAAAAGGGCATTTATTATTGTCTAGCAATAATTGCTACGTTGAATTGAATTTTTTAAATCGTATTCTCTTATTTCGCTCATTACTGTACCATTGATACTGTCACGCTAACAGCGTCGTCTTTGTCTATTGTCCGGGCGAATCAAGATAACGGAGAAACGTACCGGATAAATCTTCTTATTACGCCGACAAAGAGCTCCTTTAACTTCTCCCCGTAATTAATCGGCTTATTCCGTTCTTTGTCCGTTTTATTCTTCAGATATGTGTAGGCCAATAAAAGTCCGCTTAAAAAGAAATAGGTATCGACCGATATGGTCGCGTTGCTTATCACTTGGATGGGGATACCCTCGGCGAATCTCAAAACCCACATTTTATTGTCTACGTATATGAAACGATATTATATGCGTGCAATTAAATTTATAGTTACGTCAGTATATTACGTAAATAATAAATTCTACAATTTTTGTGTTTCGTGACACTCACCGAAATATTCCGACGTGTAAAGTATGGTGTGGCCTATGATTATCCACATCATGCTCAGAAATCTTAAACCGTGAATAAGGGGTATCGTATCGGTGTCCAATTCCGTGCGAAATATCATTTTCGTATTTGTGTAAACGGAGAAACACATTAGTACGTTCCCGAATCTATTTTTCTCACGTGAAGACGACAAATCTGCCATTTCCATCTCCTCGGCTGCGTTTTTTACACCTATAAATCACAACTTAGAATCCTTAGTATCTATACATTGACGTAGAAATTGCGAAAGACACTGACAAAAATCTTGGACGAGAAAATAATTAGGGAAAAAAATAAAATATCCTATACTATAGGAACGAATAATATACGATACGATAAAGGAGATAAAGGAGAGAAAGATATCTTTTTGCGGAATTTTATTAAAATAATGTTGACTCAAAATTAGAGCATGAGCGTCATTTTCTTTTGGAATACGAGGAATACGGTGGAAGATCAATATTATAGATAGTCTACTGTCGAAGAAGCTTAAGAAGTTGACATATACTTACTAACGGCAGTTTTACTCTTTGCTTTTAAATATTTTTGATATATAAATATGTCGTATATTGTGCCGCTTATCATCATGGAAAAGGTAAGCACTAAAACAACACTGAAACCATAAAATTAATATATGCGAGTATTTTCTTCAATAGGCTTCCTCAGACTCTCGGAAGGCACATGAAAATTTTACGTATATGTGATTACTTTATCTGTAATGTTAATTTTTGTTATTTTTACGTTTTTCGACGTACCATATGAAAAGTATCGCACCACTCAGTAGCCATTGGTGATCGTCCTTCAAGTCTTTTACTTGTATCAGGCTGAGATCCATGGAATAGAGCTCATTGATTAGGAGAACTCTATCACGAAATATTGTTTCCAGAATGAAGCTTATATCATTCACGGAGCAGGACGTGGGTAAGCAGAGGCCGAGCGTAATGAGATCCTGAAAACAACCTGCTATATAGCATATCTTGATTGAATTGTTGACACACAGTGTCAACAATCGTTAATATTTGGATATTTTTTGTTTTATTTTTACGTTTAAAAATTTGAATATTCGCGTCTATCAGAGAGTTTCGTCAAGAAAGATCGCATATGCTCGAAATGGCTTTATTGTATGCTTCTTTTAGTGTACAACTTTCTCTTTTAAGAATTTATTAATTATTATATGTTATATGACTAAGTTGCGTTTAATGCGTTTAAGCCCAATAATATTTTCAATAACGTTAGCGATAAAGATATTTTAAGTTCCTCGCATTTATTTTAAAGTAATAAGATTTATCTAGATCATAAAATATAGAAAAATGCGAGGAATGTGCAATTTAGGATCGGTTAACATATATTATTGCTGCAACTTGACTTAAAATTAAGAAGTCTACGCGGTGAAGCCAGTGTGATTTGAAACGCGATATATTCTAATTGATCTCATGAAGAACAAACTTACTTCATTTTGTGTACCGACGTGGTACTGAAGAGTACTGTTGTGTCTGAGATGAGCAACGAAATAATTCATTTCGAAAGGCGGGAATTCATCCCGCGGATCGCGGTAGCGCGTGTTATTTAATATACCCCGCTTTGCGATCTCGAAGGGAGTCCTGTTTGTCGTATCGAGGCACTGACTACGACTGCCCAGCCAAAAATTATTTCCATAAAAGAAACCCGATTTCGGGCTGCCGCTAGAATCCAATGCTTGAAGATAAAAATACACAATTCAGTTGTTATTCACATAAAAATATTGAGTAGTAGCATTTCTCTTTCATTCTTAGTTAATTATCGACTTCATTAATTGCTGAAGGCAGGATCAGTAATTGCGAAAGACAACTTTTAGATATCTTGTTTAGATTTCTTGATGTTTTTTAACTTATTAATTTAACATTGTCACGATTTGCTTAACTGTAGTTTCTATGATTATTATACGAAACACAATTATACAGGGTGTCATTTTAATCGACGCAGGCAAATATCTCGAAAGATATGAAAGATGCGGAAAAATGTTTCAGACAAAAGTTGTATGGTCTAAAGGGGGACACATGATTCCGATGTCATGTTGTAGATGTCGTCGTTTTCAAGAAATTTTAAAGACGACTAATTTCTTAAATGGAATTGGTTTTTTCCCTTGAGATAAAAGTTGTAGATATCGTCGAGACGTTTTCAAAACACTATGATAAAGCTCTCTTTCGTTAAGAATTTCCTGAGATATTTTAAATTTTGTCATGATATTTTTAATCTAAAGTATGAAATATGTCGTAATCACTTTTCGATGACTTTACCTTGATACTTTTATACGTAGAATAATGAAAGGATTCAAATAATAATATTAATTTCTACATTTACAATTTTACAAAATTGAATTTGTCTACAAAATGCAGTCAAATTTTTTAAAATAATTTTTCTGTTTTTTTTTTTTTTTACAACAATCGGTTCTTTTCATTATTCTACGTATAAAAGTATGAAGGTAAAGTCATCGAAAAGTGAATACTTTACGACGGAAATTCTTAACGGAAGAGAGCTTTATCATAGTGTGTTTTAAAAACGTCTCGACGAGATTTACAACTTTTATCTCAAGGAAAAAAAGCCATTTCCATTTAAGAAATTAGTCGTCTTTAAAATTTCTTGAAAACGACGACATCTACGACATGACTCACATCGGAATCATGTGTTATTGATTTATTTTCGTGATTTATTTGTATTAACTTTCACTCAAATCGCTTCTGTCATAAATAAACATAATAGCATTAAAAAATGTTCAGAACTCGAGGCACATGTGAGGATGTCTATCAGATACGTTGTGTACTTAACATGACAGTGTTCAATGTATACTCTTTATGACGTACGGCTATAACGTTCTCTATAACGTTACAGGCACACCGCGATACGTGGCGCGTGCCACAATCTGCGAGATATAAGATCCTCGAAATGAAATGAGAGAAAATCGTGCGGTGTTGCACGCGTAACAGACGCTTTTCCCTCGCACATGCGGCTGAGAAACTTGTTCCTTGTGTAACACGAAGAAAGTTGATTCGGCTAAGTGTTCTAACCGAAAGTTACGCGTGCGACACATCGTGGTGGTAATAACGTTGCATAATGTATGAATAAACAAATTACGTTCGGAATGCAACTCACACGCCCCGGACAGCTTGTTCTCTAATCGAAAGAAAAAGAGCATTATACGAGTAACCTGATGTAATATAAGCGTCACTTTTCATGCTTGTAATTTAATTAATAATAAACGATCTACCGTATTGCGTCATATTTTAAAGCACGTGACGGCATTTTAAGGAAACTGAAGATAATTTGTGATAGCGCAAAAGGATCGATGTAAAACAGTATTTTTTTGTATCAACTCTATCTAAATGATAATTTTAAAACCCGGTCATAAATCATCCCGGCAGTATAAGTCATATCCTTTTGCTAAATCTTTTTAAATTGATGAGCTCGATCAATTGAATTTATTACTTGAAATTAAAGAATTAGTTTGCTTGGTCAATTATTCACATTCTACCTAAAAATGTATCATTTATAGGTATATATCGTATATAATTTACGAAATCTTTAATTATAAAGTCTCTAAGGATTAAATCGATAGCTTTACAATATAACAGATATCTGAAACACTAAAATAATTTCATTACTATTACAGATACCTTTATTCATAGGTGCGCTTTCATAAACATCGAGAAAAATTAATTACAATTTAATTGCTTTAGGGCCAGTTTTTCAATAGTTGCTTAACTTTAATCTTAGCTTAACTTACTCATCTTCTCTTTCTAACTATCCCTTTTAGAAAAATACGAAGAGTGAGTTTAGCTAAACTTCAGTTTAAACGACTGTTGAAAAACTGGCCCTTAATCTCTGCTTTATTTTTTTATAAACGCAGAAAAAACCACAGAATCAACTCAATCTCGGCAATTTTCATTCTTAACGATTCACACAATGAAACAATTCAACATAAAGTAAACGCGAGAGATTGCTTTTTAAATTCGGTTTATCGATACGATTATAATTAAGAATGTATTTTACTCACTCTTCAAGCCCCATAGTATTCGTTGATCGACAGCATTTTGAAAATCTCGTAGTTCTATTCCACATGTTGCTGAACCGAGAAGACCGGCTCTCGAGGCGATAGCATAAGCGGGCAGTAAATAAATACCAGTGTCGTTTTTATTAGATCCGTGAAATTGTGCAGATACGCAAAATAACACGACGGAATGACAGATGTAGAAAAACGCAAATCGCTGACGCGACATAATGCATGTTTTAGCACCCGACAGTCACAGTCACTTTTATTTCCCCGTTATTGTAAAGTGTAAACTGTGGCGAATACCGATACCAATCGTGAAATCGATTTCGGAGATACGACGGAGCGAAACTGGGTTTTGCTCGTGTAACGAATTTCGTTAATATGCAGATCTATAGGTTTATTTTTTTCACCGAGATAAAGGAGACGCGTTTAGTCCGAATCGTGTTAAAGAAGAGCTGTTTATTAACTCCGTCTGCGTAAACGTTAGAGTTTTGTCTGCAGCGGGTATTTTTTGATTTGTACAATGGAGATTAATATTGGTCAGCCGGATTCGACGACCGCGACAAGACTGGCCTATATAGGGAGAAGTTAACGCGGATTTGCGGTGGAAAGCGAAACGTCCTCCCCGTCAACTTTTTCGATGTCGTGACGGAGCCCCACCACATTATATTGTGTACGATTATTTGATCATTTGAGAATGTTGACATCCGGCGAACAACAATCGTACAAAAAAATAATCTTATAAGAAGGCACAAAAAAATGTAAATTTATAAATTTTTAAACAGTCTCTGTGTAAAATCAGAAATTATCTTTAAAATTGTATTCTTTTTCTCCTGTTTTGACCTGTCTGTTTGAATTTTTACAAATTACAATTTTTTTACCAATTAAGTTATATATTTCCTAGCACTTTTTGCATCTGAGAACAAATAGATTATGTATTCAGACATTGGAAAGGAAAAGAACCAAAAACTGTAGTACATAAAGTACAAATAAAA
Organism: Leptothorax acervorum; assembly: GCA_035220615.1. NCBI lineage: Eukaryota > Metazoa > Arthropoda > Insecta > Hymenoptera > Formicidae > Leptothorax > Leptothorax acervorum. The sequence continues at coordinate 241,916 of JASTWQ010000074.1, forward strand.
CAAATAAACTTAACGATGCACCGAATGTGCATTTACAAACTTATGTTACGTCATCAGGAACTATATATATATTATACCATCCAATTAAGAAGACTAAAGACTAAAGATTAAAGATTAACAGAATATAAGAATATAAAGAACAAAAGAAATAATAAGTGCACTGACTTATATGTGATGTTACATTATTCATATACATAAACTGCCGTTGTTTATCGCTATTCATATAAGCAATTATGACATTGAGAAGTTCACTAGCAGATACGTAATGAAGCATGTGGCTAACTGGTTTATACATAATATGTAATATAATATGATAATATAATAGGATAAAATGTCATATTATATTAATTATATGTAACTAGATTATGATTTATTAGATCTATTTATATTAATTATATAAATAGATCTGGCCAAATTAGAAAATAGTACATTTTAACTAAATATTTAGAAAAATATATATACATATATATATATTACATAAAGAATTATCAGTAGTAATTATAAATGCACTTTATTTATTTATTACTTATACCTTTAATACTTATTAAGCGTAAATAAATTATATATAAAATGACAATGTGAACGTGCATGTTGTGTTTAATGTTATTACCTAAAAATATCCAGAATATTTGTGGGATCGAGTATAAAGTCTGATGTGTTATTGAGTTGTTAAAGATTATCAGGAAAAGTGAAATGTAAAAAATTTAAATAGAAACATATATGTGCACTGACATATGCAATATAGGATACACAATACTCGCTTATATGCAACACTCACACACATCTCTGTACACATATACGCAAAACCTCAGTAATGAAAATTACATGTTATATGTTAACGATTGTAATTTTTATAAATATAGTATTTCATAAAGCTTTATTTATATATGTATGTATATTATATACATATATTTTTTAAATAATTAATAATTATTAATAAAAAATAATTACACTTTATTGTCAAGTAAAATGTATCAGAATTATAGTACCTTTATTTAAATTCGACAAAAGATGTCTTTTGCTTTGAATAAAGAAGAAGAAGAATTTCATACAATTCTATGTTTGTACAATGTTTATGATGTCACACGAGTAATGACTCTTATAAGGACTCGCCAAATTTTATATAAAATACCAAGATTAGTTTTTTATGAGTTCTGTAATAGAAAAGTAAAATTTACATAAGAAGCTTTTGAACATAAAAAACCAATAAAAATAAAATATATAAAATGTAAATAATAATAAAATAGAAAAAGGCTCTCTTGATTGAATCAAAGAATAAAACAGGCAGTTAGAGCCGGGCGCTGTAACTAGTGCGCAATATATTAAAAAAATTTTTTAACAATTACATATAAAAGAAACGAACGTTTCAGCCCTTTCTTTGGGCCATCCTCAGCGTAGTCATATTCAAAAAACCACTAAATACATAAAATCACGCAAATTACATTAATTCATATCGTCAATATTCAAATTAATTCAATAATTCATATCGTCAATATTCAAATTAATTCAATAATTCATATCGTCAATATTCAAATTAATTCAATAAAAAAATTTAAAAAAAAATTACATATCGAAGAAACGAACGTTTCTTCGATATGTAATTTTTTTTAAAATTTTTTTAATATATTGCGCACTAGTTACAGCGCCCGGCTCTAACTGCCTGTTTTATTCTTTGAGTAAATAATAATACAATAATAATAGAAAAATTATTTTAAGGTATCTATATTTTTTTGCTGAATTGCAGTGAACTCTTTTAAAAAGAGAAAACTCCCGCACTAAACTGTTAATGCAAACTATAAATGCTTGTACATATAGCGATGTACAAAGAGCGTTACGCATAAAAATGCGATAAAATATAATATTACGTCAAGGCATTTATTCATGTTATTACGCATTCCAATAATTTTTTTTCTCTTTTTGGAAATTTTCGGAACCTTGACATTAAATTAATATTCGATTTGTTCAGTTGATATTTTTTTTATTGTTTTGAAAAACGCATTTCAATCATCTTTTTTCTCTTTTTGGAAATTTTCGGAACCTTGACATTAAATTAATATTCGATTTGTTCAGTTGATATTTTTCTTATTGTTTTGAAAAACGCTATACTTATTACAATATATAGAAACAATATGTAATATAATATTAACAATACATATAAACATTATATTATTTATAATTATACGTACTATTCTGTATTCGTATATGTATTCTGTATTATTCTGAATACATACGATTCTGTATACTAAAAAAATTAATAAACTTGTAGTTAAATTATCTAAATTAGTATAAAAAAAGTGATTAAATGTAAAACTGGCTACTTTGGATGAAAAAAATGTCTAATACGCATTATCATCTTGTAGAAAATATTTTTTGTAGAATTTTCAAACACTTTATATTACTTTTTATTTTATTACAAAACAATAAATGAAATAATCAAAATATTAAATTAAATTATATTTACTCGTATTTTATGTGGTAGATGTTTTCAATCAATCTTTTGGTCGGTATAAGTATGTGCGAGTGTACCTATATACTCAACTTATACTCTTTGAAATATAAATAACTTTTATTCTGTTTAAATTTACGATGTTAAGTAATTGCGTAAAGTTTATAAACACGTGTTCGATAAAACTTGAATACGTGTGAGTGTTACATTATCGAAAATAAACTACTGTTTTGTAAGACAAAAAGCATGTTATAATATCAAAAATTTAACGTTATTTAACTCATTTAACAATATTCAATCATGTTAGAGATACATTTTACACATAGGAAGACCGGGCGAAATGTATACATCGAATCTTTTACTCGACTTTTGTCTCACGCACTTTAAAAAAGTGGGTCATTTAGTAATTAAAACTACCAGATGGGAGATGACTGAAGTAATAAAAAATACTCGTTTAACGATATTCTAAAGTTCCTTTATTCCGAAAGTCACGAGCATCGATCCTTTCTCTTCGAGTTGTCTAAACGAATCCATTACACATGCCTACACCTGTCCTTCACTTGCACGAAAATTTCCAATTCGCAAGAGTTAAATCTTAGCTTATACCATAAAATGTTTATAAATGAACAACTTCAATAAATTATATAAGAAATTATCCTTGACATTAATCAAAATTATAGGCGGCGATGGCTGAAACCGAGTCATAGGCCCGTATTCATAGTCGAATCGTATTTCAAGATCGTCTTAAGTAATGCCTTAAGATGCTAATACGGCTCTGTGATTGGTTTATGACATCTTAAGATTGTGCTTAAGACGGTATTAAATATATAAGATCTGACCATGAATACCGACCGTAAAAACTCGATAGCTTTTTATTCTAACGTCGCTGATTGATAAATCTGAAATCTGTTGAAATTCCGGTGCTAAGAAATTAAGAAATCAAATCGACGTGGAAGACTCGTGTAATAATCATGCGTTATAGGAATGAGCTAATTAAGAGCCAAGCGCTGTACGCACAGTGCGCAAAATTTTATTCTTGAGATAATTTATTAGTACGTTTTGATCCTATTATTGGATAATCTTCAGCTTCATGCTGATCTATACAAAAGAACAGGGAAAATGTTACATATTTGGTGTGATTATAAATTGTTGTTAATTATGTGTACAATACAATTTATAATCACACCAAATATGTAACATTTTCCCTGTTCTTTTGTATAGATCAGCATGAAACTGAAAGATAATCCAATAATAGGATCGAAACGTACTAATAAATAAATTATCTCAAGAATAAAATTTTACGCACTGCGTACCACGCTTGGCTCTTAATTAGCCCATTCCTAATTAACGCATGATCAAGACATCAAGTTAAAAGTGCGATCGGCGAAATAAAAAATGGAGTAGAACTTTAATAAAAATCTGTTTTTAGAATAAATCCAAGTCGCTAGTTAAGAATATATATGAATGCCATTTTTACACTAAATGTTGCAAAAACTTCATCAAATTAACATGAGTTAAAGAAAATGTTATAGATGATATCATATATATATATATATATAGGTCAAAAGCTATGAAAAATTTGTAGGTATTTATCAGGCAAAACAGGCAGCTTAATCTTACTATAGGTACATATGCTGAGCATGTAAAAAATAATGGCCAATATGAGGTAGAGGTTTGTCACTATTTCAAACCTTCTTCTCTGACTACCGTTGGTATTCAGACAGATATTCTTAACTTATTTTTCAAAGTGGCGAAATTAAGTTAAGGAAACTACGAAGTTGAGGAGATGGATCTGTGGCAAATTGAGTTTTAAAACTAGAATTTTTCGACGAATGTATTTCAGATTCGTAAACTGCGATGACGTAACTTAATTAATAAAAATGATCATTTTTCAATTGTTTAAAAAAGAAGAGTGAGAATTCAATAGCGATGCTTATCTTAACGTACAAAATTGTGATTAAAAATATGCTATTTACACTGAATGGAATCGCATTTAAAAATGATCAAAATTTTAATGATTCAAATCATTCAAACTCATCTTTTGGAAAACTTTGCTTTTTGAGTTATTGTAGTAAGCAAATGAGCGATATAATTTATAAATCCGCACATACATGCGCAACATCTAATATTTCGCGTTTAATAAACCACTCTTATACACCTTATAAACCATTTCCGCGTTTTTACAGCAAATACCTCTCGTCAAAAACACTGCCCGAGCTCGTGTTTGTTACCTTTAAAATTTAAGATACCGAATAACGTGTATTTTCGTGTCTGTACCAGCATGGCGACGAATTGCACCGTGAAAGCGTTCCGCATATGACAGTGCATAAATATTATAATACGTGTATAAGGTGTCCCAGACTTCGCCTGACAGCAATTATATAATATCAAACTCTTGAGGTCATTTCAAGATGAAAATTCTGACACCAAAACTATAATAGTTTTTTAAATAAAAAGTGTTTAAAATTGATCAGTTAAATTGTCCAAAATTCGCACTCAAGTATGATATATGAGATATGTCATATATGAATAGTAAAGGTGAGCATCGACATTTATTTATCATACTTTCATGTGACAGCTTTGACAGTTCAATGTTTATCGCGTTTCAATACTTACGACTATTATACTGCTTTACCACTTTTATTATTATTATTGAAATGTCCAACCATATGATTAATTAATAATCCGCACATAAATTCGATAAAATTAAAAAGCAACTTAACTATACAATAACAATGTGTACAAAGTTACGAGATATACCATATCTGAGCAAATTTCGGACAATTTGATTGAACAATTTCGATTAAAAACTATTGTAGCTTCAACATTTCTGTACTACAATTTTCATCTGGAAATGATCTCGAGAATCTGCGATTAAGGACGTTCACCGGTTAATCGATTTTCTATATATTTGCTTGAAATTTGGACCATATGTTATTAATAGTGTTATCTATACACATCCTCAATTGTAAGGACTGTGCCGGTACCAAAGTCGAAATATTCAATGTCAAAGTTACGAATTTTAAAGTAGTTCAAGGGTAAAACAGACGAAAATCTCGTATTTTAAATTTTAATAATTAGAACGAATCTTAAGAAAGTGATGAAAAACGGATATATAGTAGTAGGACACTAATTTAGGAATACTGGTAAAAAAAAACCCCAAATTATTAACCATTTAGATTTAGAAATACAATAATAAATAGACCTCGATTTTCACGATTATTCGACGTAAAGAAGCAACTGGAGGAGAAAAATGACGGAATAGTCTTTTGGTCTGTGTGTGAGAGACAGAACTATCCAAAAGTTTTCAGCCTGTAACTGTGACTCAATAGTCGGATGTTTTCACGTCGATTTAAAGTATAAAATTTTGGCTACGATTATAACCGGTGAACGTCCTTAATTGCCATGCAAATTGCAAAGTCTGGGACACCTTGTATATCGGTAACTCTCACGAATGTGGATTATACGTCAATGCGCAGATCCGCGTTCACGATGCAGAGAAAGCGTGATGCCTTCCTTCTGGTTGCACACTACTATTATGCTGATTGACACGCTGATTGTGTATCGTTTAAAAGTTTAAATGCCATATATAACGATGTTAATTTCGCCAAGGAAACAAATATATTTTTTTTTTGTTTTAACTCATGCATATACAGTTGAAATAAATGAAAATATTACCTCAAAGTTCAAAATTTATTTTTTGCCAGCCTTTAACTATAAATAACTGTAGTTATTAACACGTTATTAAAGATATAATAACTGAAATTTATTACGTTATTAAAGATATTTAAAACAAGAGTTGCTCCGTTCTTATTGCAGAACTATGTGGTAGTAGATAACTACTCCTTCTTCTGGTTTACCTTTTCTTCCATGTGTTTGAAGACTTTGAAGTTACGTAAATTACGTACATGTTAGAAGCATGTCGCAACACTTTAAGTAGTTATAGTCAAATCAATAAAAGTCAAACAATTTTCTCGCTTTTTCACGAAGCAAAATAACGAAAACAAGAATATTTCAGGAGACAAATCAATTTTGTTTTACTTCGGGGAGGCACTTCAACCTCGTATTTCGTAATTACGTAATTTGTCGAGTTACTGATTCTGGTGCTCGTATAAGAGATATGATACTCGATTCAAAGGCGCCCAGGCCAAATTACACCAGGCCATACTCACGTAGAAAAACGTCAGATTACATTTTTTCTTTACCTTTGTCACGATGATACGTCACGTTCTTTTCGCGTATGATGTTTGATTTTGCAGTATGCTATCTTGTCAAGAATGTGTGTACAGAAAGAACGTGTGACTTATAACACGTATCAGACATCACTACATATACATCTATTATATGTTCAGTGTCACACAGGGTATTATACGCATGATAAAGTGTACATCCTTTATACGTGATAAAATACGATTTGTAAAATGCAGATACTCGTGAAATTTCACGATAAGCTTTCTCAGGTGAATACAACGCTGAGAGACTTTCCTATATACTAAATGTACATCCATCCAAGTACATATAAAAGTCATTTGCAACATAAGAACTTCATGCTGAGGCACTTGTGAAAGCTGATGTATGCGTATCATTAAAATATAGATGGAGACTAAGAAAGAGAAGTCGGAGAAGCTAGAATAGGAATAGAATTCAATTCAATCGGAATATGCCAATAAAAATGTTGCGTAGATATAATAAAATAAAAAACGTCACTTTTTCTATCTTGACCCTTCTTGTTTCTTCTGTTCTCAACTTTTATTTCCTCTATTTTTAATTCCCTTTGAGTGTACTTCTTGATCTATTCTTAACTTTTAGTTTCCCTTCTTCTTATCCATTTTTAATTATCTCGCCATTGTAGCCATATTATATGGCTACGTATTTATTATTATACACAATTTTACGGAATATTATTACAATTTATATCTATTAGGACCGATTTCACCATCTCCGATTAACGTGATCCTCCGATTAAATTCACTCTGATCGCGTCTCTTTCTAACTGGACAATTAGAAAGAGACGAAGAGTGAGTTTAATCGGAGGATCACGTTAATCAAAGATGGTGAAATCGGCCCTTAGATATTTATATAGATATAATATAATATTACATATTATATATTAATTCTTTTAGTCTTATTCCAGATGATAGCAAGATGACGTCTAAAAACGTTTTAATGACGTATTGAGATGTTATTAGTACGTCAAATGACGTCATTCGCTACCTCTGGAATATATTATAGATAACTTTTTAGTATATATCTTGCACATATGTATTCAAAAATAAAAAAATATAAATATTTAGAAATTTCTCAGTAAATGGATCAAATTATTATGAAAAATACAAATACCTAAATATTTTTGTACTTGTTAAATATAATTTGGAAATGAAAGAATTAACTTTCTTTCCAAATTATTTCTTTCCTTTGTCTTAATTACATTGTTTCCCCTATTCTGCATTACTTTTCCTATTCTTACCTATTTGATTTCTTGTAATTACTGTTCTATTGCGTAAGAATAAACTGTCAAAATGTACTAGTAAAATAAATAAACCGGACAATCGCATCGATATTATGTTCTACAAGTTGAACGTATGTAGGTATCCAGTCGTTTAATTCATAACTTTTTATAAAGATTACGCATTGTTGATTGTGCACAAAAAATAAAAAATAATTAGTAAAAAAGCATTAGATAAGAAAATTAATAGCAGAAGGGTAATCGGGATATGCGTATATACTGTCCAAAAACTCATTCCAAATCAATTTTGCGTAACTTTATCGGTATTAACATAAAAAATGTTTACTGTTTATATTATTAAAAATATACCATATATTTGTATCAATACTTTAATATTGATAAAATTTCTATCATAAGCCAGAAATAAATGGGGTGCGCCATTGCTCTCTTCTAATTCCTACAAAAATATCATTGGAGGAAGGAGGATTCTTCAATAAACGAGACATTCGTGGTTTTCAGAATGTTATTATCAGCACATGGAAGTTTCGTATTCGTCTCACAAAAGTAAAGATTAGACGCGAAATGTCAACAATTGCGAATCAAGGAAGGCGGCCACGCGCGCAACTCGCAGACTTGCGTGACGGCCGCCCTCCCTCCCCGAAATAAAGATACTTGTATTTTTTGCTTACAATACATCTCGATGATAATAATACAGGTAATAACGGTATTTATTGTTACGGTATCGTAAAATATCACAACATTAATATCTGCCGAGCGAATGAAGCGAACGACGGTCTGCGACCGTGGCTTCTTACGAAGGAAGACTCGGCGAACGAGCGAAGTCCGACTTTTCGTACCTATCCTCTGTCTTGAAACATATAAAAAAAAGAAGAAAGAAACGAGGAATCGTTGGTGTCTCACTCGGGAGGGATACTCGCGCGTAAAGTCGCCCCTTCGCGAGAAACTCCGTTCAATAAATTAACTAATTGTCAATCGGCGAACGCGACGCGCTCCGCTACGGAGATCGCGTCTCCTGGTCATCGCGCGCGTATTTCATAAATAAAAGGGTTGTACGCGGGCGGCACGTCTGAATGAAAAAATAACTCTCGCGCGCATCCACGGGAAAGCTTGCAGATCGACTTACGTTTTAACTCGCAACCACTGTGATTGAAGACGAATAAATATGACTATGGTGGGTTCAGTTTTTCTTTTGAATTTATTAAAATGGCACTATATTTTTCACTTTCAACGAATTGACGATTATAATTACACTCCAATTATTTCTGTTACCTATTCTCATAACAAGTACTAAAGTATTGTAAGCTACAGATAACATATTAATAAATATATGCAAGATATATTTATTTAATTGAGATAATGAATTAATAAAACTTGAATTAATTAAAAAATTATATACTTCTATATTTTTTCTGTTTTTTGAAAATAATCACAAACTTTCAAGTGTTTAAGTTTACTTTTGTCAAATTACAATTACCGAACCCCTACAAGTTCCTTACAAACCCCTTGAAAATCCTATTTTAGGATAAAGGATACTACGCGTATATTGAGCAATCTTTCCGTTATTTTACAAAATATGCGACTTATAGGAATGGACTCGATCTCACCATAGCGGTTGACAGTTAATCCGGAAGTCGCTTTCGCGACGGAACTCTCGTTCGAGTGACACGATACGGTCGTAGTCGTATAAAATCGAGAATAGTATCGAACGGCACTCGGATATGATCTAGAAGAAGGAAAAACGTACATAAAAATGAAGAGAAAACGCAACAATGGAAGGAACGTATCGATCTATTTATAAGAAAAACGTATAGCGCGACGGCTGCTTATTATCAAACTTGCGATTCACGATCGGATATACGAATCTGCCGCCGAAGTGTCGCGTCGGCGATTATCATCACCGCTTCTACAGTCTTCCCGGTTTAGCATAATTAGCGGACCCGATCTTGAGAGAGCGGCACCCAACGGAGGAAACACTTTGGAAATTCTCGTGGGGGAGTCGCTCGCAGACGCGTTCAAGATCGGTACGATAAATCAAACCGGTGAATTACTTCGGAGAGCGCTCTGAAGAAGCGTTTGTGCATTTGCGATTTTATCAACTTCATACTCTGTTTATCTTTCTGTGACGAGCCACGAGGACCGTAACGTTTAGATTAATTTTCGAAACGGACCTCACGGACGTTGGAAGTACTCACTACCCTCTGCAACGATTCAGGCATACCTAGCACACGCTTTAACGACCCCTTCTTCCGTCTGTCAGGGTATTCATACGAAAAACCTTCAGACAGGGACACACACCCACATACACACACGGACGCATATACACATACGCAAGTACACGCGCGCATTCGCATACTTTTTGATACATCAGCATAATGTACACTAGCAATTACAGATTATTCGAGTACGGAGAGAATGTGTACACAACACCAGCGATCTAGCTACGTAACAATTACTACAGCTATATACACAGATTACTACCGGATAGCCGGTCGCGTCAAGTTCACCGGGCCTTTGGAGAAGGTTCGACGAAACGGTGATCCATTCTTCGTCGAGCTTGATAATATAAAATAATAATGCGTCCTATACATACATATTCAGTCGTGAAACATTTATACCATACAGAAAAATAGCTTCAACTTTATTTCCATTTAAAAAAAGTGAATCGGCTAGTTCAGAAGTTACAGCTCAAGAATCGGAATTGCTCAGAGGAAGTATCAAAACTGTGCCATTTTCAAGGCAAAGTTATTTGAAAACAATAATATATTCATACAAAAAGTATATATCTACGCTTTTATAGTTCCACAAACACATTCCGCAATGTTTGAAATTATTAATTATTTACATCGTTCTCTTTTTCTCTCTTTAACTGACCGATTCGTTTATTTCAGTTGATCTCATCTTCAGCATATTAAACACACTTTTAGATTAATTACATATGAGGATTTCGCAGACGATTCGCAAAGAGCACAGCAGAAAATAATCAGAAATGATAAAAAAATATATGCTATAATATAAAGCAAAAATAAATTGTTAATATGCAGAAATGGTAAAACTACAATTTAAAGGCGAGAATATCAGTAGAATGTAATTTCCCGAGATGCCTCTTGGAAATCGCTTTGAGCCATCCTGGGAAAACATCCTTCGTTCGGCTAATATTGTCAGAAATGCTGTCAAGAATACTTTCATACAAGGATATAATCACGATATATACTGTCTCAATTTGATATTTCTTTTCACGCTGACTTCGAGTCGCTTTACAGTGTACTTTGCAGTCCACGTTAGCAAGATATCATCGTCATATTGCTATAAGTAGATAAATAAAGTTGGCGCTTAAGTTTTGCTCGATGTTACTTCCCATTGCGAAGTTTCGTCGGACCTTGACCGCGTTTCGCCTGTCATTACTTTTCTGTAACTATACTTCTTTACTACACTCTGTACTCCCTCGCGGTTAAAACTTTATTGACTAACACTTCCCCTTCCAAGCAAAGAACGCTCGACGGAAATCATTGTGCTTCATTTATTAGGAAGAAAATATGTATATTTGTCTTTTTCAAATGATTTTGAAAACGTGTATTCGTTTACTTGATATTATCTTCAAATTGTGCTTTGCACGCAGCTGAGTTTGTAGATTGTTCGTCGTGAACAGCAATGCTGTATATAAATTTCATTCGTTGCACAGGATTTTGGAAAATGCAAAACCCACGTATGAAAATTATCTCGGTCAGCCGAACACTGAGACACAATTAACAATCTCGTGAGCTGCACACGGCTGTTCGATTATTCACCTTTCAATGCGCACTTATGGGATGATTAGTATTAGCCTCGGTCCTGCGAATCCGTACAATGGATTTCACACGAAATAATCGACTCGAATGTACTGCTTCGGCGGATATTACTTCGACTACCGAGATCGTCAAAGCGCATTTTTTTTGTACGGAGGAGAGCTACAGTCTAGAAGAGATCTAGTGAGGATGTGCGACTTCGTGTCGTATTTGACTGCTCCTCCCGAGTCGACGATTCCCTCGTCCATCGTTATCGTCATCTTTTGTGACTACCGAGGCTCGTAGGCCTCGTAGACAAGCTCTGGCACCAGAGCCAACGAGAACGTGGCGCTGGCCTGTCTTGCGTACTGTCGCCTCGTGGTGATGGCTTCGTGTTACCTATTGTTCTCTTCCATTACCACTTGCTTGAACACACCGGCGGGCATCTGGCTCTTCACCTCGTGACTACCAAGCGCTGTCGTACCGTCTTTCGCGATGAAGAGTTGAAGACCAGTTGCTGCAAAACGAAAATTTTTATTTAATTTTATTTTGTTTTTAAAAGTTCAACTACGCTGAATATCAATTCACGATTATCATTACTTTCTAGCGTAAAAAATTAAGAAAAAAAAAAACAATAAAACCAAAGGTGCAAAAATCCTCCGCGCTATTTTCTGTAATGGCCATTTTTTAATTGATATAATATATTAGAAAGAAAACGTACTCTCGGAACTTTCAAGATCTGTATGCTCTAAATTTGTTGCTTTAAGCAGCTCGTCAATAAGAGAATCAGGATTCGGCCTGGTAACTTCAACTCGACAAAGGACAGGATTACCGGCACCATCCTCTGCTTTTTTTCTACGCTCCAGCGCAGCCTTAGCACGGTCCAGAGATCCAGTTTCGCTGAGACCTGAACCGCCGGAAGGATTTCTGCGAATAACAAAGTACACGTTACCATCATTTTTATCGCATACTGCGACACGTTTTAACGTATTAAACTGATCACTGGGCATAAAAAGCAGGAATAAAGTACTAATGTTACTCTGTTCGGCGAAATCAGAAGACTATGAAGAACTAAACAGTGCGGATACAAATATTAACGGTGCGGACGAACCTAATACATAATTTATAAAAATTAATTTTACCCCTCGACTCATTGACCATGTACAGACGGCGTCATTAAAGCCTTCCCACCTGAAGATAGGCCAGTACTGAAAATCTATAGTATACGTAACGTAAACTATAGATTTTCAGAACGCAACCGGGAAGGCATTATTGACGCCGTCTGTACATTATAAAAAATTGATGACTAATCGAGGGAGAGGTCTAAATCTTCCATTACGACAGATTAATCTGTTTCTTTGCAATTACTCGCTAACACGATAGATATAAACAGTAATTACAACTTATTGCATGCCTTGCTTAATGAAATGATCGATTACGTCTTGCTCGGAAGCAAAATTTGATCGATCGTTCCTTTCTCAGAATGCAACGACCGTTGCATTTTGAATTTATTTATTCATTCAATCTGAGTTGAAGCAAATAAGTTCCGGACAGCAAAATAATATATTCCTAACGTAAGATACAAAGATTCTATCTAATTCCATATTGCGCTGATTTCTCCGCAGAGTATAGTGTCACAGTTGTCTCTACAAGCAATAAACATGATATGTCGGGTACGTAATTAATAAATAATCGTGTAGTTTAAGATTCTTCTAAAATTAAGAGAAGTGTTGTTCCCAAACAATGTGGATTCTATGCCGATGTGCTCGTATCTGTTTGATTCTTGAGGTGAAAGTTCATCGAGTATGTGTAACGCACTCACTTAAAGTAGAGAAAACATCATGTTGAGACGTGAGTGTCCGATAAACGTACAAAGAAATTAATGCGTCTTCTCCGAGTGAGGATACTAAGAGTCAATTTAATGTACAAGGGAGACGACTTCTCGTGCGGGTAGTGGCTAAGATAATTAAATATACGCGTGGAAGTTGAAGGAACGAACGCTTAATTAAATACGTGAGAAAGAGGAAAATTGCAGAAAGAAAAGTAACTACCGTAAATATATTATGTTAGTTAAAATAGACGAGATAAAGTTAATAAAATAATTTTCTTAACAAATGGAGATTGGTGTACAGCAAATTATCTGAGAATAAAGGAAAAATATATAATGATTATTACATTAATAATGTGTTATTAATAGCTTACACAATGTAATTTAAATCACTTAAAGAAACATTATAAATATTAGAAGAAGCGTCTCAATCAATAGAGCAACTAATTTGATACAATTTTTTAATTTTAAAGATTTAAATATTTTCAAAAATTAAGCGTAGAAATTCCAAAAGCAAAAAGTTAATTTGAATTTTATTGAAGAATAATAATGCCACTTGCACTTCTATCTGTAATCTGACTTGCCAGTAAGTTGAAAATTATTTTATTAATAAAGAGAACTCAGTTTAGAATGAGTAAAAGAGAATCATCATAAGATTTAATATGGAAAAAATTTGTTTAGCAATAAAACACTTTACATGAGCGTGAACCATATCCAGGTAAATTAATAGATCAAAATTAATGATAACAATTAAGTTATCATTTCTGATAACATACAAAATGAATGTGGTGCATGAAAATATCATTAAGTGAATTTTTGTAGGAGAATTGTGTCTTTTACATGCGACAAGCCATGCAGATGTGAAATCTTGCGGATTGCATGACGAGCGAAGAAGCAAAAAGTTCATAAAGTGCCGCTGAACATTAGAACGAATCGTCATTCCTGCCGGATCATTGGTTTGGATACTTTGGATGCACCAATTTCCAAAAAACGTAAGCAAATTTTAACGACAGACATCGCCTATGCGCTCAAGCAATCGGTGCACGCCTAGGCTGTCGGTTCTTATCGTCAGACGATGATCAACGCCTGACCCCAGTGAAATGTAAATCGTCTCGTTTTAAGCGTAACAGGGCGGTGAAATTAGATTTCGTTCATAGCTCACTCATTCGTAGCGAGTATGAGCAAACTTGGAGAGCACTTAAGCCTCATTAAGGTCCGCTGGTTCTCGGAAATTTCTGACTAGCTAATTTAAGACTTTATCACACTTTCATTCTGCAATTAAAATAAACAATAATTTCTCTTTCTTTTATATTGGTGAAATGTTTTACCGGTCACCATCAGAGAGATGAAATACGTTCTGTACATTGGACAATTTATACGTGTGATCCAAAAATTGGACTTACATCAGATGTATAAAGAAAACATAATTACTATAAATAATTAATTTGAAATTCGAGCTTATTTCTCCGTAAATAATATTTGATTTGCTTCCAATTTTGTTTTAATAAATAATCATCGATTAATGATTCGGTCTAGTTCTGATCTATCATATATTACAACTTAAATGTTAATTGTGCGAGAATTAATATTAATAGTGAATTGCATTTTTAAAAAACTGGAATTGGAAGCTACGTAGAAAAGACAGCAAGAAATTATGTTTTGCATGCATCAAGCTAATCATTGCCTGCTCAGGATTAAATAATGCTTATATGCTGACATACGTGTTAAAAGCATTCTTCATATTATAAATACTAAAAGCTGTTAAAAGCTGCTGTGTTTTTACAATAGTGGAAAGTAAAGACGTATGCATAAAGGAAGGGTATACGTAAGACGAAAGCATGGACTGACGGTGGGGTAATGCTGTTTCGATGCTGCGAACTGGGTGGCGCGACTTCCGGTACCCCTAACGAGGACTCCTCAGAGTCCGCTGGACTGGTGGCGACCGTAGCCAGCTTGCCCCCCGCCCCGTCCAGCAATTTCCGGTGGCCTCCGCCAATACCCCTGCAAGGATTCACAAAGCCATCCAGACTGGAAGCATAGCTACCGCATAACACTACCCCGATTCGCATTTCTTTATTTGCATACAGACAATCAGCTTTTAATTAGAATAATTAAATTTTGATTAATAACAGCGACATTGCTTCTAATCTTGATTATGAGTTACATTGCACTTGTTTAATACTTAACACATGTTGCAATGCATTACATTTATTCGCTGAAATGCAGTTTCAATTCTTCGTTACTTATCTTTTTAGAGAAATAAAAACTCAAACATTTCTCTTATCACCTCTCTAATTAATAATAACATTTTCTTCTGCAATCTTTCTTAGCAATCTTAATATTGTAAATATTTATGTGTGTCGCAGTTAGATTTAATTTTGATAGTAGTTGAAAAATTATTTGGATAAGAGTCTCGATATAATCTTGAAACATAATAATAAACACACGCTGATTATATTTAAAAAGATCATTATGATAAACTTTCGTAAGAAACTATTTAAAAAATGTGAGAACAGATTGTATATCTCATGACAATAACAATGAATTTTTAACAAGACGCACATACTGCAATATATTAGATAACTTTCTTTACTTTGAAGCTTGGAACTGCCACGTAATACGTGGCATACATTTAATTAGCTCACATCAAAGGCACAAAGATGACAAATGGCCGAGCATAATTATCATGGTTAATGAAACATGAGTTATTGCACTCGTATGATAAAAGTAAGATATGGAAGATAATTCAGCAATACCTATTAAATTTAAACTTGTCCAAAAATTCATCAATTTTCATTAAATGAAATGCATGCCGATACAATTTGATACATATCTCTTACATTCTTATATTACATGTATGATCGATCATGTATGATGTATCGTTAATTTCTTACGGTAGATTTAAGCGAATCGATTACGCGCAGATGAACTTTAAACACGCGGATTCTCTATTGGGTTATCATTATTTATTTCGTCTCAAGCATCGCTCTACTCTCTAAATAAAATTAAATTAAAAATTATATCAAAATAAAAGATAATACCAAGAAAAATATAAACACATAAAATGAATTAAGTGGTTGATATAAAGATTGGTGAATGTAACTTGACTAAAACATGCTTTTAACTTTCTCGACGTAGAAAACATGATGTGTTGTACAAGGAAGAGAAACGCTGGGGGAATTGCTCCTTTGAACATCTGCTGGTTTGTCAGGACAGAATCACCAATTACTCTGGCATGCCGGACATATAAGCGTCATTAACGATTTGTAAGTGAGATGACCTCACCTCCGAGTAAAGACCGTTCAATGCAAGGATAAAATGCAACGCACTGTCTGCTAATCAAACGTATTATCGTAAATATTCACGGAAATATCTCTTTTCTGGATATCTTCTCCCAACATTCCCGCGCTCTTGCGAAGAGGGTATTAATCATTCAAGATAAGGCCAGATGTTATAATGCGTAGAATTGTCTCGAAGATTTTAAAACGGGAAGTACGACCAGATAAAGAAACCGGGAAAACCAGAGGAAAGAGAGGGAAAAAGAACACTCTCAAGATCTCGGTAAAAGAATCGCGCGAAACTGAAAACTCGCTGATGAATAAAACCTACCTGAGGGTCTGAGCTGTCGTCGTGGGACGTAGCGGGGCTCTTTGATTGTCGGGCCTATGGAGAGGATCGGGAGAGGACACAGCTCTGGCCTGATCGACCAGTCGCAACACCGGGCTTGTCTTGCCCTTCTCGATGCAGTCGCAGGTCTTCGACATACCGCGCCAACACGCGGCACTAATTCTCGGCTTCGCGATCGGGAAGACGTTACTCTGCTGCCCGTTACTCTCCTTAGCGATCGAGCTCATCATCGCGTTACGTTCGTTATGCGCCTCGAAGCTGTTCCTCTCGTAATTCTTGCGCGAGTGTCGCGGCACGTCTGGCACCCTGAAGATACCGGGCGCCACCCGGGTGTCTGTGTTTACATCATCGCGACAATTGCGCGAGTCGCTGTCATTCAAGAAACCGTTCCCGATTCCGCAAAGGAGTTGCTGCTGCTTTCCGACTGAATAAATGTTCTTCGCGACGGACGCGATAACATCGACTTTCATCGGGTTTTCCACATCTGTCGGACCACTACGTGAGGAGAGAGGGCTCGATGCCGACCAGAATCGAGCTCTGGAGGCCATGGGTGACAGGGACGACGGGAATGACAGAGGTTCGTTACAGGCATTGGGTCGACAGGCGATCGGTTGTGTGGACAGGTTCTGGGAGGAGTTGGGAATTCGTGGTGCCCATACCGGCCAGGAGGGTGACCTATAAAGATCACAACACAAATGTACAAGCATGCAAAAATCATAAACTCATGTACATAAAGATAAAGAAAAAGAAAGAAAGACATACGTAAAGTAAAAAAAAGATAGAGTGTCCAGAGTCTCGTAGTTATGGTCGAGAAATTGAGAATGAAGGGATCGCTTGAGGCTGGAGCAAAAACAGAAGATTTTCTCGCGTTATTGATTCACTCTCTTGTTAGTCATCTGTCATCTGCTCATATCGCCATATATGTATAATTCTATTCATGTTATTAATTTAAAAATAAAGCAGTTAGTTATTCGAAAGTTTGCATGAGCTTGCACAACAAGCAAGTTTATCGATTACATAGCGTATAGAAGGTTGATATCGTTAAAGGTCGAAGATAGAATATCTTTATCGAGTCAAGATACAGGCAAGTAATATTTAAAGCAAGATATAGTGTGATAACTATAGCTCAGGTATCTTGTTAATAAAGCTAAATGTCTTGCATTTAAAAAAAAAAATCGTTAGTTTGTTGTAGTAAAATTATGAATGAAATATATTTATCATTCACGCGTTATTAATCGTTTCTAGTTGTTGCAATGAACATATCATTCTTTCGTGCAATCTTTTAGACCTTTTCGGTTTTCAACTCATATACTCGCTGTTATTAAAAACAATAAAATCAGGCAATTCACAAGTAGATTAGAAGGAAAGTGCCGTAAACCGGGTATCGATAATCTTTCGAGAATATCGTATAATTAACAACTAAAATTCAGCTTTATATTTCAATTAAACGTAATTGGATGTAGAAAATGCAGTATGAAAAATTTAAGTCGGCTTTGTCAATAAAGAGTTAAAAGAACTCTGGACGTTCTAGTTGTTTACGCTCAACTTGCAAGTATTTTTCGAGATATAAACCTTCCTGAGTACCACTTTCATATACCAGATAACACGAATATTTCGAAAGTTGTTCAAAGTAGACGCGTAGGATTGTCGAGATGCGTGATAAGTCTTACCTAATGTGACCGCTATCACCGCTACTGCTCTGTCTACTGTGCTGGCTGTGCGAATTTAAAGAACCGTAGCCGGAGCCTTTGCTAAGTTGACTGGTATTACTGCTGTTGCGCGAGTGCCCGGATTCCGTGTGCGCCTCTACTAGAGCCTCCACCGGGACCGCCGACGGTACAATTTCGCTGAGAGTCATCGGGTCGTATGTTTCCGTTCCGCTGAGAAGTTCTAATCGCATATGATTCATTAAAATAACTTTGTCTTTGCTTCCTCTCAGAATTTATTCCTGATTATTTCAGGACTGTATCATCCCGTCGGCGCTTCGCACATAGCTATGTACTACATACGCTTCTTTTTTATTGATTAAGGCACAAAATCTTTTTTATGAATCACGAATACTTTACACATCAGACACGACATAGAAAACGAGCGAATTACCGGAAGTGAAGAGTGCGGGCCTCTTCTTGGGAAGACTGCCGAAACCACTGCTGGCGCTTGCTATACTTCCCGCCAGCGAACCGGTGGACACGTAATCCTCCCGATTAGTACATCTCTCAGATGCCGTCACCTCGTCACCGGTAACGCCAGGTACACCTTGCACCCCAGGCACCGCCAGCTGCGTCTGCTTCAACGACGGGGAAGGGCTGGGACAATAATCGATTTATCCGTTAATCAAAAGGATTCCACGAGACGTTTCTTCCGATCAAACGCAGAGACAATTGTCGTACAGCAGAAATGTGTAATTAAAGTGTAATGGTTCAATATCAGATTTTTACGTAGCGTTGAAAAAGAGCAGAAATAGAAGATACGCCAGAAAGAATTTCTTTTCATTAAGGCGCTATTTAAATGTAAGATTAGCGACTTAATTTAATATACCTACTCGTTTATTTAAAAAATTATACATATAGGTACTGTAACGTAACAAATCAAAATATCTCTGAAATATCTACTATCACATAAATCAAAATCAAAAATTTAAGATAAACCGTTGCTTCATATAGATAGATAAGAATATGTCTTACACTTTAAATAGAATATCTCCGGAGAGCATGTTCATTTTTATGGCGACACGCAGCATAGAATTATCCTGACGATGTCGCGCATCGTAGCCCTCCAAGAGGCACCTTCTTCGGCAGAGGCCAGCTCCCGCGAATTCGGCCAGATTTAGATCGGTGAAGCCCAGTTTCTGGAAGGACCTGCCTCCTTTCAACTCCTGTAGCGAAAAAAGGTTTATAAAGACACGTGGCATTTAAAATTAATTATACTTAATTACATTTGCGTTCAACAATATAATTTTAAGAATGCAATCAAAATTAGTAATAAAAAAATTTCGCTGTTTGAATACTCCGGAAATGGATACTTCCAATGCGGAGATTCATATTCATTCGCATTTATTCGAATTAATTAAGTAATAAAATTATTCGAAGATTCTTTGAATAAAGTTAGCAAATATTTATGTCAAAGAGCACAACTATTATCTATCTTTCATCTCATTTCTTCATTTTACTGACTTTAAACAAAATAAAAAAATAAATAAACAAGATAAAGACGTTATTTTATAGTCGATTCTTGCTCTGTGATATTCTGCGAGCATGGGAGTGTGAACAAAGAGTAAAACGTTCGTGAAAACAAGAGTTGAGAAAAATCTCTCCGTCTTCCTTTCGTTCCGTTCCCAGCCCGGCGATATTCGCGCCTCAAACGGAAAGTAAGTTTGCTCTCACCTTTCTCACAGATATCCTTAAAATGCACGGATCGAGCACGCCCGTGGACGCGTTGGCGCTCATCTTGCATAAAAATTCGAACTTCGCGTTCCATCTCACCGTGTGCTCCTGCACTTCCTCCCTGTAAAGATGGAAAAAAGGTTTAAATGGGAGATTAATGTCTTCCTGCGTGTTGCTTTGCATTCTTACTAAAAATGTGCTAATTTCTCTCTTTTTCTTTTTCTTTCTCTTTCTCTTTCTCTTCCTTTCTCTAACAGGTACTTTCATTTATAATACACACTCTACTAATTTACATGAATATTTAAATTTTTTTAAGTTCTACGCGATCTCAAAAATTGCACGTGAACTACAACGATAATTTTCAATAATCATTTCCCAATACAACTGCCACAATCCTGAAAATCATCTACCTCTTAATTTTCAACATCTCAGTAGGTCTTAAAATGAATTTTTATTCTCCTGAAATCGCTGTTTTAAATTGACTAGAAATAATTCCTTTTTATTCTCCCCAAATTCGGTGAACCATTTTAATTATCATCGTTAACAATTCCTCGTAATTTAATATTTTTCCAGTAAAACGTCACTGGTGAAAAATGAATTCCGCACGTCGCGGAAGAAGATCTACGGCTGAAAGAAAATGCATTCTATAGGGCAGCCCCTGTATATACTCGGGGAAAATGCATTCCCGGGACAGCCCGTGTACTTAAGAAAAATGCAAAGTAACGTTCGAAAACCTAAGAGCTCAAAGATTCTTCTGACGTCCGTGTTTCGCCGGGGACAGCGATAGAATAAAAAAAAGTTATCGTAAAAAATTATCGTTAAAAATATGTATAAATCATCTAACGACTCTCGCATTATTATTTTTAATAACGCTTTGCATTTCCCAAGAGTTCGAGTAATTTTTCTGTGTGGTAACGCTTTTTGCGCTTGGTGTGCATGCACAGTAGTACGAGAAGAGAGAGAGAGAGAGAGAGAGAGAGATCGAAAACTTCCCACCGCGTAGGGAAGACACGTCGTTCTCGTCTAATGCAAATGAAGGCAAATTGGCGCGTATGCATAATGCCGCGCCGAATCAGCATTTCAGCTCCGCTGGGAACGCGAGGACGCCAATGAATCATGACCCGAAATGACGCGGGCGTCTCCCGCGTCGAGGCCCTTGACCGACATGTGTATCTCGTTAATGAAACGTGTGCTGATTAACGAACGCGTCTCACTTCCGGTAAGAGCACTTCCGGCAAGCTCCCGCACGCATCGGCGAACATATCGGGATTCGCCGAAGGAACGGCGGACGGATCGATTTAGCAATTTCAATGACCAACTGTCCCATCGACATGCTGTCCGAATTTCGTCAACTAATTTTATCCACAACTATAACGAGATTCGCAGTACGTCACGCGGCAAGCAACGCTATTATTAGCAATGTTATTATTATCGATTTTACTTGGTTTTGCAAATAAAATCATAATTGATGTTAGTACATATTGATGTAACTGACGTGACGCCCGCGGCTAATTACCTACGTACTCGATGACGTAAAAACTCGAATTGCACACCGTCGATACGCAAATAATTTCTACTTATTGCAATACACGCAATGTTTATCTATTATTACCGATTCAGACCTGAGTGGTAAATAGCATCCTATTATTTCTGACTTTGCGTAATAAACTGTTTTTATGAGTCTCTTACCGCGAACATGCAGACAATTGCGATGAACCGTTATTAAAAAATAATAAAATCATCCCATGATAATTAACCGCAATTATAGACGCATAAAAAAACAAATGACGCTACAGTCGGACCCAGTCTCTTCAATTTTTCAACAATGAGTTTTTCCGCGTTTAGGTTGTCAGCCCCACGCACAATCCCAATGTGGAGAATAGACGCATAAGTGTTCTTACAATTACGATAGTTGTACAATCATGTACAGTAGAGTTCTAAAAACTTTTTTGCGAAACTTGATCGTCAAACTAATTATAACACAGAGTCACAAATTTTAACTTTTTGCTGGAAAAGAAGAGTGGTTTCTTATAGTCTTTGACATGATAAATCCGAATTCGCAAGTAAAAATGTTTTTTTTTTATGTCAGGTTTTTGAGAAAAATAAATCCCGAATTCCCCCAAAAACACCAACAAAAAACCATATTTTACCATCTCTGAAAATTTGTAGCTGGTAAACCCGATGTGCTAGAGACTTCGAAAAGGACTCGAATTAAAGCTTGAACATTGTACTTTAAAATAAAAATATCGAATCTTTCACCGCATCATCGAACCTTTAGCACGCTTTGTTTTAGAAGTAAGCAATGGATAATGAATTATGAAAAAATAAGAATTATTCTTTTATCGCATATTACATCTTCAGTTGACATTTTTATTATATAGCAATGGTTTGCCATAAGTTTAAATACAATTTTCTCGAGAACCTGACGTGATAAAACATTTTCGCTTGCGAATTCGGAATCATAGCGTCATAGTCTATAAGAAATTACTCTTCTGTTCTAGAAATTTTTGTACCTCTGTGTAATATATATACAAATAAGTTTCACCCATTGTGCGACACGTACCCTTGCTATTTTATCCTCCCCTTCCTTTTTTTCTTCGATATACCTTCTCTCCCTACTCGTTTCACGGATATCTTGAATAAGCGAGCGTAAAAAGCAATCAAAGCGGAGGTCGATATTGACTCATGGTGTACCGAATAATGCGTGATGACATGGGTTTAAAATAAACCCTGTGCACAACGCCCACCACTTTACAGCGCCCACGTAACCCCGAAGAACCGACTTATCGTAAATATCATCGCCAACCCCTCTTATCGTGCCAGGAAGCCGGAATATCGATAGCGGTAGGCGGTAATGAGAGGGGAAAAAAGGAAGCGGAATACCGCTCGGAGCGACGAAAATGTACAAATGTACAAATCGCGGGATGGGGAATGCAGCACGCACAACAGCATTCTGAGAAGAAAACGACATTGTTTTCTTTTTTCTCTTTTTCTAAACAGTCGCTATAACAGAAAGCTAAAAATATCTTCGTGACTGACGTCAATCGAGCGTTTTATAGGCGCGCGTGTATGACAGTACGCTTTATTTTACAATATCGCGATTTTCAGATTGGAAAAGATTTTAAACAGAGATAATACCATATATATGATGCGTCGTCTTTGCGTTTTTTTCTTGAAATTTTGATAAAAATTTATTACTGAAAATGTTATACTTTATGGTAAACTGAGAAAAATGGAATGTACCTTACGGTAAAGAGTAAAATATAATCAAGAGAAAACAGACGAATATTTTAGGGATAAAACGGTAATGGGTAAAATAGCGCTTCGCACGATAAAGGGAAATGATAGCAGGGATAGGGTGCCTACGCGGCCTACAACATTAAGCGGTTTAGCACGTTCGCCGTTGTAATACTATCTTCTAAGAGTAAAGTGACATTAATTTTAAATGTCGGCCCGATAATTTCTATCGGAACGAAAGACCCATTAAAACGCGATCTACTTCATGATAAATAAATTTCACGAAACGTACTAACCGCCTGCGTTCTGATAGAAATCGCGCGATTTAAAAAATAGCGGGAGAGGTAACAGGAAAGGGCAAATCTGCATTTTCTGCAACGTTAATCAAGCAACTCGATCTGAAGCACTTGCGCAATAAGACCAAAAAAAATAATAGGCAACGCGACACATCCACGCGATGACGTATTTTGATAAGCTGATAAGAAGTTACACGTTCGTAGAAACGCATTGTTTGCACGCGAGCCTGGTCGGTTTTGAGCGTTTTGCAGCGCGAATGCTCATACAATATAAGTTTATATTAGATATGTATAAAAGTATATATCACAAAGTGTTTAATTTTATGTATAATTTTATTTAAAAAAAAAAAAAGAAATATTTTATTTTTTCGAATTATTGTTCTTCCAATGGCAAAATTATTCCTTTTAGTTTGTGCAATGATCGCTTAGACATCTAGGAAGCGTAACTTATATCTAATCAAGTAGATAAACCTATTTAAACAAGGCTAATTATTATATACATGGTGCTTATGAAGTCACTGGGTATTTTGGCAAAAAGATACATTTTTAAAGAAATGTATTAATAAAATACATAAACGTGCAATTTTTTATAAATTACAAAAAATCAAAATCTAAAAAAAATAAGGAAAAAATTTGATAATTATCTTCTACGTGTGCTACGTCGATGTCCCTGTAAAATTTATGTTTAGGGTTTGTGAAATTTTTACTAATGATCTTGAATGACCATGCGTTCCTTTAATACGACAAATTGCAATAAATACACGTTCCTCTACACTCGCCATTAAGGGTTTGAAAAGAAAATAATAAATATAAATAAATGTGAAATATTTTATATATTTTAGATGTACAAATTTATATAGGTAAATGTTATTAATTTGAAATATTTCTTTCAACTCGTCAAAACATGCGATGGCTTTGTAAATCCTGTACAATCCTTTTATAAATTTTTTTAGCAAATTTGGCATCAATCCAACATCAATCTCTTTTTCCCCCTTTTTCGTAATTTTTTAAATCTCTCTATTTTCTCTGTTTAATTTCCGACACACAATCAAACTACAAATAAAATCTGTTAAAATATTGACACAACTAAAATATGAAATAATCGTACCTATTCATGTTTCTGAAGGCATATAAATTGAAGAATTACTATAGCTCGATATTGTAATAATTATTTATTGTTCATCTTGCCGTTTAGCATTTCCCATTAAAAGGAAAGCGGAGAACATCGTGGAAAGTTATAACAATCCTGAAAAATAAACAATGCCACGCACAGGAAAACGACGAGCTAGCCGAGCCTGAATTAGAACAGTGGGTTAAGAGAACCGGTCACGCGGTATCAAACGTCATTACGGGATAATAGCGATATCGTCGCTTCATTGATAAGAGACGTGTGATCGCGACGATGCGATAGAGAACGTAGGTAGGCTATGACAAAATCCCTACTTTTTGCCTCGCTCGATGATGAAATCTCGTACACGTGGAAGCGGAAATCGGTTTTGCAATACTTTTCCGAGAGTCTGCAAAATTCGACGAAAATTTATTCCATGTAGCTTTCATCGTTCACGTAGAAAATCCGAACGAATTTATTTCGCCGGCAAGTCGACTTATCGATACGCCGCTTCGCGTATAATCCCGTTTGCGCCGCGCTGATTTTTATCATAGTAACTGCACATGGCATTTTACAGAGTATGTCCCCCTAAAAAACTACCGATCCAATCAAGAATCATCGCGAAGTAAAATCTTCGTGTTGTAGAGTCGCGTCTGATAAACATGTGTAGCGGATGTCCCAAAGCTGTTAACGTTACTCTTGTTTACGGGGTATAAGCGATTTATCTGTGGTTTATATGGTTCTGTGATATCGTACACACCGTATGTTCCTCGTTTCGATACTTTCGATAAATCATCCTCCGTCTTTTCAAACGTGCCAAATAGTGGCTATTCATTCATTAACCGACATGCTACGCACGATGGTGCGATGCTGTTGCAACCTTTTATCTCCTCGAGGTAGCCCAATGGTAACCGAGTCACAATCTGCATTTGAATGATGAAACTGTCGCGCTCTCTTATGCAACATCGTTCGCAGTAAGACCGTGTCAAAGAGGGAAGGGACATCCCGAAGACATCGCGATCTTCTTCGAGACACTCACGAACGGACGTGACGAGCTATCGAGACGTCGGATTACAAAATTGGAAAATATTCAGCGGCCTGCGATACAACGGATTTCACTTCCCTCTAGCTCCCGTTGAGCCTCGTGTAGGTGCATTGTCCTCGCCGCAAATGAAAAGAGAATCGTATAGCCGCCAGGACTTCTCGAGGGAGCATTGTGCGTCTGCAAGATCCCTCTCTGTTCATAATCCCGTAATGTTTTTCATTTCCAGAGGCTTAATAGTGTCACTCGTCTGCCGCGTGACAACGACGACGATTCGTGGATTTATCAACCTCACTTGGATGAGCAGCCGGATGTAAATGTAATAAACTGCATGAGCGGAATGTTTGATTAAATTCCTAAGTGATGCACAAAGCGTCCGCAAAAAAAGTAACATAACAGGAATTAAGACATGACATAAAAATGAGATTATTAAAATTAATATCGCCGATAATTTAATCTTATAATTTAGTTTCCATGATTTTTTCGTTAATCATGACACATATAGCTCAATCATCTTAGGAAAGAGTAAAGATACATTTTGTACGATTATAATGTTATCTAAATAATGCGGTAAATAAAAATCTTTTTCTTATGTGAGTAAAACGTGTTACTACCTTGTGCAAAATTACATAATAATTAAACTCTGTATGTTTAAAGCCGATCAACTGGCAAAGTTTTATTGTATTCTCACGACGTTTCGACCGCCCTTTCGGTCCTTATCAAGTGAATAAAGCTAACAAATTATTATTTATCCTGGCATAATGTCCAAACTAAGCCATCTAAAAAATAATTTGAGCGTCAGTGTGTGTTAAAAAATAATAATGTAAAATCGACACATTTTTTTTACACACACTGACGCTCAAATTATTTTTTAGATGGCTTAGTTTGGACATTATGCCAGGATAAATAATAATTTGTTAGCCTTATTCACTTGATAAGGACCGAAAGGGCGGTCGAAACGTCGTGAGAATACAATAAAACTTTGCCAGTTGGTCGGCTTTAAACATACAGAGTTTAATTTTTAATTTTTCACTGGCGGAATAAATCTTGTTGTTTTTGTTTTTTTACATAATAATGTTACGCAATATGTAGCCGAAAATAATATGAAGATCGCAATACTCTCAGTAATGCGAATCGTTTGTAATCAGACAAGCCTTTGAACCTCCGTTTCACACCAATTGGCTTGGAATGATTCGGAAACGCAAACGAGAACGAATGAGCGCCCGTAATAATGAATTGCGAAATCAACATTCGTTTTTGTCTCGAATATATAGACGAGCAGGAGGTGTATGACGTAAATGCGCCCTACATCGTGGGCGAAAGCAAAGCTATAACCAGCGGGATTCTCCAGCAACTTCCCATTGAATTCCGGTATTCATGGGTGGGAATGCGACGGAGGGATGGCAGCGTCCTGGCGCCGCGCGAATGGATCGCGCCGCGTCAGAAAATACTGCTTAATGAAACGAATTCTGAATGGCGACCAATAATTTCACCGCTGATTGCGGAGTGCGAGAAATCGAGGAAACGCCCGCGGAAGAAGCAGCCGCTTTATTCGCATTGTGAAACCTCCGCCGCGGCCGGTTCGATGCCCGTAAAATTGTTTCAAAGACCCGCCTCCCTCTTCCCACCTCCCACGGATGTAAAATGCAAAAATTCATCTCCGCGGAGCTTATCGCCCGTATACTCGGGCGCTAAGGGTGACGTTAGCGAAAAATCGCGATTGGAAGCACCTGTTCGCAAGCACGTCCTAGAAAAATATATAGGTATATCGACGCGCGAGCTCATAGCAGCGTGCTTTCCGACGAAGTACAGTGATACATGAATCGCGTATATTGAATAATATCACATATTTTTTATTTCCGTAGATTTCATTAAGCGATGAGGGTGTTAGCGTTTATAAAAGAAAATTAAAAAATTGCTTATAAGAATAAAAAGTTTCAGATTTATGATCGAGTGAAATAAAATGTAACATAAATAGATAGAATCAGAATTTTTAAAGAAAAATGTCACATATATTCATTACAGAATATACATATATTTAATAACAGAAGTTATTATCTTTTTATATATTTCCTTATATCATAAAACTTCCTTCTATCGTAAAATAGAATAATAGTAAAAGAAATATGTTGTTGTGATCGATATGTTCTTTATCTGCTTTTACAGCGGTAATTTGTGTCTGATTAGCTATCAGATCTAGCACCTACTCGTAGATTAAATGTAAGTAATCGGACTCGGGACTGCCGTGTAAAAAGCCGATACCGCGACAACCATAATTATCAGTCGCATAAAGCGCATCTTAGCGCTTACCAAATGGGCGATTTGATCTTGATTAAGTTTCGATATAATACCGATTCCCACCGTAAATTCTCCATTTACTTTGATAGTCTCTTTTTTTCCATGTGTTCGACGACCGAGTTCGAAACAGATACTCGCGGATATCCTCTGGAAGAGCGACGCGTCCGGGCTCGCGGCGCTCATTATCTATTATCTCGATAGAAAATTTCATTAGCTGGACATAACGCTGATGTTGCCGTTACAGGCGGCTCGCGAGACGAGGGTGCGGGGGGGTGTAACGAGATGACGATGGGCACCAGTCAATACTTGAGCGACAACGCGGGCGTCGACGGCGCCGGACTCGCTCCTGCGGTTGCCAAAGTTTCGTCGGAGTGAACGCTATGAGCCAATTATCGTGAAGAACCGGAACAACGCGTCCGGACATGGCACCGGTCTCGAACGCACGCCTTTACCTCCTACGTGAAATCGGATTTTTGGTACCGAAATGCAACATTGCGTCGCGGAATTTAGCGAACAGTTATGGTTTATTCTGTAACTCTTAACGACAGTTTCGCTATCGTTATATTGTCGTTGCGTAGCTTTTTTTACCATATATAATATTTGCGCAATGCAAATACAACAATAACGAAACTGTCGTCAAGTTACAGAATCATCCCCCAGATTTTCCCTAAAACGAATTGCGAATCCCTTTATAACCACAACCTATTATTTCATTGTCAAGTTGTTTCTGTTGGTAGTCATAAACGAATCGTAAATTTCCTGTTAAGAACTAACGTAAATTAAAAAAGTTTTACGATTATAGAATCAATTATATAACTTACGGACAATTACAATCAGACTGCAGATAATAAAAAATTAAAAGATTTCGGTATGCTTCATAATTGAGAGCTAATTAATTTTCTTGTAACGTGACTCTCGAGGCTGCGAATGAAAATTCAATTTCCGAGTTTCAGTTTACATTTTGCATACGGATAGTTCCTAACTTCTATATTACATTTTCAATATCATTATTAATTAATGTCTCTTATTAACCTTCTACTTGCGTTTTGAAATACCCCTTATTATCTACAAAGAAGAGTACAACTCGCGTAGAATTTCAAATGTAATATACTGCGGTCTTTAGTAATTTATTTCAAAGCGTAATCTATCACGGAAGTCGTATTTACGTTCACCGAGTTTCTAGTCTTATTTATCGTCCTCTATATTTACGCAGGGTCCCATTATAGATTTTAGGGTGCCGTCTCGTAGCAACAGGCACATAACAAAAACGCGCGTTTCTTTGCGCGATAAAAGATTTATTGATTGATCGATATAAACATCTATTCGTCGAAGTGATTGTGATAACAGGAAGCGTTGCTAATGAAGCGATTGCGTGTCGCGTTTGCGTTGCCACGATAGGTTGAAAGTCGTGACCTTACGTTTTGCATTCAGCAGAAATCCGGTGTACGTATTTGTACCTTCGTGACATAGTTAATCCGCGAATAATAAACAATTCTCAAGTTTCGTTTCTAACTTTTTTGAAAATATGAAAATTACATGATACATCTACACGTTTATTTATATACAATACGTCAGATTTTATATTATATTAACTGCATAAAATACACAATTAAATAAAAATAGATTTTGTTATTATTTCCGTGTTCAATCCGTTTTTACTTGCGAGAAAAAGTTACTATATAACAAAACTTGAGATGAATAATTATCAAATCTTTTAAGTTTTAACAAAACCATTTTACATTTGTACCGTGCTAAATATATTTATTTTCACACAGCGAGATTGATTTAATCCTCGTAATAAACCGTCGTTGATTTAAGTAATTCAACACCGTCGAGGAATCCTCGTGAGAAACCTGCATGACGAGTTGCGTATAATCGCTTCGCGAGACGAGAAGGTGGCTTTAAATTGCAAATTAACGATTTACGCGAAAAGAGAAAGAAAAGAACGATTATTTACGCAGCAGCAATCATTAAAAGGCGGCCTTATCGTTGCTTGTATACCGTTTAATTATCTCCGGTTCCACGCGTCATTGGATTTCGTTCAGAGGCCAGAGGAGCAATCGGGAGCATCAAAATGAATTATCCGACCTGCGAGCCGATCCGGGCGAGCATTTAATTCAGCCTCTCCGTCGAGTAATTTGATCGTTGATTCTACCTAAGGCAACCGCGCGATACGCTTGGTATTATAGTCGGGTGTCAACAGGTCGGTCACCCTATTACGTTCGCTGATTTCTATTAGCCAGATATTGTTCGGCACGGTTTAATACGTTCTTACACTATGTTATGGACTGCAGCGCAGAATTTGTATCGAGACACGTTTGATATAATGATGAAATTATCGTGATTTGTGTATCGTTGTGTATGCAATTCCGATACGTGTATTTCCGGATTTTGCGGCCGATAAGCGCGTATCTGCGCCGAGATATATCTTTCAAGTTTTATCTGTTATATACGCGCTTGAATAATCAATTTTGAATAATTTGTCGGCGTTCTTACTAAATTAAGAGGGCCGTAAATGTAAATCACTTCAGCGGAATCGATTATTCAGTTACGTAAATATTAAATGTCGGGGGTTGGCACTGACGTGAACGACTTATGTAATAAGATCGATCATAATTAACGATAAATGAAGGAAACCATGTGAAAACAAAAATAATTAGCTATTTTTCTTTGCTTTCACCCCAGATTATCTTCCTTAGTAAAACGATAACGTATGGTTTTGTCGAAATCTATTATCCGGCGAGAGAATGCAGAAAGCATTGGAGAAAAAGGGAGTGGGACAAAATCAGCTATATCGAATGAAGGATCACCACTGCAGTGTGGTCTTGCCGGTTTAAGCGAGTCGTTCCGCTGCTCCAAATATGTCAGCGCTTGGCGTAATGCAGACTCGACTCCAAAAAGGCGAAAATGCTGTCGACTACATGCTGTGCGTATTTTAGAATTGGTATAATAGTGGCGCAAGGACTTTCCCCAACTGGTCTCGAATCCAAATATCACATGCTGTGAAATTTCAAACGAGACTGCTCGCCAGAGATCCGAAGCTAGCTTTTAAGTTTTTTAATTCTCAGAGACTGTTCTGTATTACTCATTTCTGTCCATTAATAAGAATAGCAAGTTCGTAGTTCTTGATCTTTCCGAGACTCTTTTCACGTATGTACTATAAGATGTCCTTTCTCGAAAGTTAATGTTGAAATAATATTGAAAAAATTTGTGTGTTTGAACTTATAATTTCTATTAAACATTACTGCCATTGAAAGATATTAATTACTGTCCGATCAAATGCTTTCAGTTACCTACTACCTTTGAATATTAAAATATTTTAAATATTTATCTTTAATTTTTAAATGTAAAATAATATAAAATGATTTTTCGTGTTCGTTAATGCCTCGAAACCGCATAGCAATCGCATTAGCTTTTTCTCCCTTCGAGAGTTTAATCACAAGTTATAGTATTAGGATACACATACATAAAACATAACTGCACAAATGAGAATCTTCTTCGAAAGTGCAGCCAAAATTCATGAAGTGGAATTCAAGTTGAGTTACGTGCGACACTTTTACAAAGTCGTGAACTCTCACAGAATTGTAGAGACGCAAGACCGAGTTAATTCTCCAGATAACAAACTCGGAAGTTCGCTGTACTCAATTTACAATGCGATTAGGCATTATCCATAAAGCTCTATTAAGCTCGCTATGAGCCTCATTTCGATCTGATCAAATTCGTACGCGAGCACGAATCACACGTGACAAATCGCATAATAAAGCTTACATATTTGACGCTTGTATTGCGATCGGTAGTTTCGGATATAAGCAAACAAGCCGATAACATATAGTTATGATAAATACGTGTGCGTGTATTCGTATCTAATTAACTTGCGATTATTAACATTATAAGAGCTTCTCTCTCAATTTCTCATCGAAAATAAACGTATAAAAGAAACAGGGGATATAAAACCAAAAAGGCACAAATAAAAGCGGAAGATTATCTCATCGAAAACATTTGTGGATGACGATTACTTCATCCTGGAATGCGTATTAAGAGGAAAAATTTATATTTATGTGTTTGTATATCATTTGTGTTAATTAAAAATTTGGTACAAATATTTTAGTGTAATATTTATACGGTTGCGGTTAATACAAAAATAATAAAATATACGATTTTGCTTTTTTCCCCGCTTATTATTTCCGATGGTTTCGACGGTTGGCCTTTAAACAGCGCGATGAACATATAGCTCACACATGCTCGGCCATTCCGAAGGCCGACCGAAACCGTCGTTAATATTGTAGAAAGAGTTGAGTTACGTAACGTAAAAATTAGGCCGTCATCTTGATATGAATATGTATAGAAGAATTAAAAGTGTTCAAAATCAACGCTCAATATCGATGTTATTTATGCCCAAAATAATTAATTTCCAATTCAATTCATTTGGCACGAATAAGTCATATATAATTATTTTTTAAACGTAAACAGGCGATTGACTGAAATACTAAATTTCGATATTTTTGAAGCGTTAATAACAGTTTCGAGGACTATCAAGGAGATCAAAATCATAGAAGTTTTATCGTCAGACATTTCGTGGTAGGTATATATGTATAACTCCGAGAGTGATAAATAATGCTAATAATAAAATTAAGATTTATATTATTCCTCGAATAATATAGTAATCGTTTTTATCGTTCCAAGAATTCTATAAATACGACTTTCTCCGTGTCAATTCACCTGTAATTGCCAAGTGCTAGAATACGTTAGAACGATAATCGTTATTACGTGTTGTTGGAGGCGCAATTGATTAATCGCACCAGTCGAGATCACGTCCATAAAATGTAACGCGAGTATAGAGTATCAAGCCATATCGAGCACGTTCTCCTCACCCACTTCACTCTCACCCTCGGCACACCCGGTATGGGCCTGGAGAAACACGAATGCGACTGCAACAGATGTATTAA
The DNA here is from genome assembly GCA_035220615.1 of Leptothorax acervorum. NCBI lineage: Eukaryota > Metazoa > Arthropoda > Insecta > Hymenoptera > Formicidae > Leptothorax > Leptothorax acervorum. The sequence continues at coordinate 275,355 of JASTWQ010000074.1, forward strand.
CCGTGGGCAAGGCTGTTTCAAGGCTGTCGGGATCGTGTGTCGTTTGCGGTTTTGCAATGCGGCTTGTGCATAAGTAGGAGAGCGAGCCCTCATGAGAGCGATGCGTATTTCGCGTGCATGATTTTCATTAACTGTCTTACGTTGTCATTGTAATAATAAGTTACATTTTTAGCGGACGTAATTCTAACTGTTCACGATAATAAATTGGGAAAAAATAAAAGGTCATTACATATGAAACTTATTGTTAGCAGAAGCGTTTTAAAAATTTAATTTTCAGATAAGAACTGAATAAAATTACAAGTGTGGAACATTACTTGAATGCGCTGTTTTCCATGCGCTTGACCTTTTGGCTTTTATCGAGCTAAATTTGGACGGAAAACTGGACTGCCCGCTGACTACTCGCATAAATAAAAATAACGTACGCTGGTATTTACGCGATGTTCCTTATAGGGCGATACAAAGTTATCGCTCACTTTTCCTAAGCTTGCTGTACGAGCGAATCAAAGAATCTTCTTTCTGCTGCATTAGTTGTATATTGTATCGCGTGTCACTTCTGCACGATCGACATTTTATTCAATAACATATCTATTTATTCGTGAACATATTCGAAGAAATGCAAACGGTATAAAGTCTGAGTCAACTCGTATAAAACCCTCTAATCGGCCCGCAGACAAATCGATCGTCAGATTCTTCAACGTCAAGTTGACTAGCTATATTTGGTTCACCTTGCACGTGAATCGCCGAGAATACCGTTTACGGAGAATTTATACGACATTGATGTACAACGTACGTTAAATTACCAAAGCGAACACCAAAAATGTCACGTTTAGACATTTACGATAATCGTAGTGCTAATACTTACGATTATCCCCGCCCATGTTTTACCGCGAATGATGTGATCACACATAATGACAGGAACGAAATAATGGTCAGCTGCGTCATATTCCGAGGTAACGATTCTTCAGAACAAAAAACGGAAATTTACAAATTACATGTCGTAAAAAGCAATTTCATTGACTCCGCGGTGTTCTATAACTAAACCGCTGCTTTTTCTGTCGTATCTTAACAAGCTATTGATACCCGAGAAATCCCTCCTTATAAATGTAGGAATCGCAGCGAACGACGGAAAGATACGCATCGATTATCACTATAACTTACTGACCACTCTGTCGCGGAATCTGTTACGATCTCCGTTATTCCGGACGTCTCGAACGGTAGCAGGAGGCGTTTAAAGATAAATAGCGGCTTGTTTTCATGATAGTAAAACTATTAAGCGTAGTTACGCGTTGCCGAGGCGGAACTACTGTCGCGTAAGGTATTTCGAGCTCGTCGAAATTTGTTAAACGGAGCTCTCTTTGGAATCTGGCGACGCGAAGCGATAGTCGACTTTGATTTTCATGCCGAAATAATTAACAAATACTATAGCTAGTTGCGTAATTGAAGAAAAGCGAGCGAATAGACAAGCGATATTCGAATTCATGAATAAAGTATCATAGATCCCTCGAAGTATTTCGATCGTATCGCATTATCCTCCATCTCGTCTCCGAGTAGCGGTGTAACTTGATCGACGGGCAACAAACGTTCTGAAGAAAACCGTTCTGTAGAATAATGCACGTAACTGTAAACGAGCCACCGTAACGCATCGGGAATTCACCAGTTGAGTTTCTCATTTTTCTCCTCGCCTCGGCCGGACTGTGCACCGAATCTTAATTCGCTACTCTACGGCGAGAAATTGTCACTGCATTAATGCCATGAGAACTAATGCCGCGGTATGTGATATTGCATCAGACAAACAAAGCTAATAAAACTGTTGTCCTGATTCATTCTGGTCTGAAGTGAAACTTCCGTACGTGACGATCTCGCGTTCCTACGCATGCGATTCTGATTCTATAATATTGCATAATTATTAATGTAGTACTCAACTAAATGGCCATCATTTTAATTAAATGTCAAATTAATGAAAATAGTGTATACATGTAATATTTTTTGTCTTTATTTTGAAATCCTATTTTTTGATCAATATCTATACTATAAACTTTTTTAAACATCAAGGACACAAAATCGGATATGTTTTGACAATTTGAATAATTGAGCATGCCTCGTATTCTCGTATACCAACAAAAAATACCAGAATTTTTTAATATCTTGAATATAAAATATAAGCTGTCTTTTAATTTTGTCGACAGAAATTTATAGCGGTTTATTTTAGAATCGTGTAAATTTGAATCGATTTTTTCTCCACAAAAGAAGCGGACTCACGTCGTATTTCGCGACGTACCTGCGACATGGCGGTAGCTAATTGTTTGTACAGACGTCGCGAGCTTGCAGGCCTTGTTTGCGCTTGTCAGCTGCGAGGCGCGTTTGAGAAAAGAGGAAAAAAACAGCGAGAGCAGTTTGCGAAGGAGGAACGATGGTTCGCATAGCGATCGGTGATGTAAGCTAATAATAAGCGTGGTTTATTCTCGGTGATGCACACTTCGCGGGCGGAGAAACTACGGCAGAAGATCTCCGAGAGGCGTAAGGATTCGAGATTCATCGGGGGAGACTGGAGACACGGCGTTTGGCCGTGAACTCTCGTAGCCTTGCATCGTTTGTGACTGTCATCATTATGCCATTCCGCATAATCGCTACGTATACACGCCCGAGAATGCGCACGTGCTCGCCAAGGCGAGCGCTGCTGGAACGATCGAGACTGATCGGGAAATTCGCTGATGGCGATGATGCCAATCGTAGACGCAATCGACACGTTTAACGCGCACGTTATGACGATCGCGTAATGGTGCTAATGCGTAATCGCGACTTCCAATCAAGTAAATCCATGATTTCACTTTACATATATCGTGGGCGAAGATATATTTCGGAATTATCTTATCCCTGAAATGGCAAACATGGGTCGTTTTCGTCCTCGATATTTTGACTATTTATGCGGTGCGTTGCCTGAATTGCTTTTTTTTCAAAGATTAAATTAACAATTTCAAAATTAAGATTATAATGTTTTTATTGTTTTAATTTATAGTTAAGACCTCAAAGAACACCCATAAATTTTTTCAAAATTTTTCGTAAAGTTTTAGATTGTTTAATATGTCGCGAATGAAAACGACCCATGTGTGCCTGGACTAGTTAGAAGGTGCCGAAAAACAGTGTGCCATTCCAGAGTTATTAATGTATCCTTCGATCAGTTTGGAATCGATTTCTCGTTAACACATAAAATCGTCCGTTGGTTTTATCTCGTTTAAAAATTCCTTTTTGTCATATATTCTTGTAACTATACTGCCATCTTAAAAGGCATGAGTAGTCTGCCGAGATAATACCTACTCACTCGAAATTAACTGATTCTGAGTAACAAGATCGTGTTATCGATTCTTATCTATTTTCGAAACTCTTCAATTTCCAAGCATTTATCTGTCGGTATTAAAACCGATGTTGTTTGATATCCATAATCCAGCTATTATAAGTACATCGTTAATACCGGGGCACGTATGTGTCTTCGAGGAATTCTTTGTGTGCGATACACAACGCGCGGCTCTCGCCCTAGAATTACGTAGTTGAAATTCAAGAACGGAAATAAGCGAGCACAGCCCTCTGTCCGCAAATATCTGCTCGTAAACCGAGTATGCACGCCCATAGAATAGAATAGAATCGTATTTACTAAACGACCCTTGTTTGAGCAGGAAAAGGTCGATTTTAATCGGACACTTATAATGACTCCATACATTGCACTATCCGTAAGATAAATCAATATAGCAAAAACATCAATAAAGCGTAGAAATTTTCAATTATAATTTTTGTTTCAAACATTTCGGGCATTTTAGAAACGCCGTTGATCTCCGCCATAATGAAATGTAACAATTATGTCAATGGACAGGTGAAATTATGACAAATTATTTACACTTCGCTTGTATATTATCGCGATAATGTAAGCAAATAATATTGCAACATGCACATGCGCGAAAATTCGCACCTCCCTGCAGTGGCGAATGTTCACTCGGTGAAGCAAAACTTCATTTGCCTTCCGCGACCGAATTCCTGCACGCAATTTCGACGTAAATATCAAACTCGCAAACATTGCTTCAGGAGGAAGCGAAGCCGTTTTGAGGCGAAACGGGTGCGCTTATTACACGCAGAGACAGGTTTTCTGCTAGACGCGAGAAAAAGAGAAAGAGAGAAAAAAGAGAAAGGCCAACGGAGAAAGGACTAACGCTGAAAAGCTAACTTACGGCACTTCATTAAAAAGCAACGATGATTATGCAATAACAGGTCGAAAATGCCCGGCAAAGTTGTTGTCTAAATCGAACGTTCGCAAAGTGCGCAATATCCACAGCCGTTCGCCATCGCGTTAATCCGGTGCGACCAGTTTCCTTTATCTTATTTTGAGTCGGCTGATCGCGATTAATCAGGTTGCACTCCGATTAAAAATTCATGCTCGAGGCGAAACTTACTATACAAGAACAAGAACTCAGCCAGGCCAACCCAAAATATTTCAGCGTTCTTAACCGTAAAATCAAGTGGTTACCTAACGTTTTATATATTATAGATAATAATAAAATAATAATAACCTCATTATTGTTATTAATATGTAATAATTATTTGATTTCTGTAAAAATAAGGCAGTATTTTCGAAAAACAGCTTTTCCACATATTTCAATCTAAATATAATTTTCAATCTTTTTAAATAATTTTTTAAAAATGCTGTTGGCTACGAGCACGTAAATATATATTTCAGCATAGATAAAAACACTATTAATATCTGAAAATAATGCTAAAGACCCTGTCACTCTTTAATGAAATAAAAAAATTCTTCTATTTGATAATATATATACTGTTTTCCATAATAATAAAAGCAAAATTTGAAATATCTATAAGGCAAAGCATTTCGTTCTATTTACGGTTCTGGATGCGAATCGAATGATAACGAAATTGAAATCGGGCCCTCTCGTTCGTCCTATTCAATTTCGTGCGGAAAGGTAAGCGAAGGTAAAGTGCTCGAGAAAGCATGAATTGCACGAATTTTAATGTGAAGGAGAAACCTTAACGGAGAATACATAGTACTTGAATGACTTGTCGATAATTAAGGCGAAGTTCCAATCGATATGCGCGATTGTATCCCCATTACTCATTCCCTTGTCACAAACACCGTTTGCGTCGAAAGAGCTAATAATTTATTGCTATTAAAGTAAATTGCTATTCAGCCCGCGTGGCACTTTATTTATAATACTGTAATATATGCTTTTACTTAAGATATTAAAAATACTTGCTAATCACAGATTTTTAATAGGTTATTAAAGCATAAAAACTCTCGTTTTTCAATATTAATTTACGGTACTTTATGTAGACTCTAACAATTGTAAGATAATTTTTGCATTAAATTGATATAGATTAATTTATATCTATAGAATTCTATAGCTATTCATTAACAATTAAACAAGAATCAATATTTTATTATATATGTACAATATAAACATATTATGGATAAATAATATTATTGCAAATATTACTAACATTAGCTAATTAATAAAGCTTTGCTGCTTGCTAATATAAATAATTTAATTAAATTTGTATTTTCAATGTAGACTATCAACCACTTTCCCCCTGTATTATTTATGAAATAGTTACTTATTTAAGTGATAAGCATAAATAATTATTATAATGCAACAGAGAAATTCTTATCGAGAAATTCCGCATTATCAAACGTCTGGAAATTTTTTGCTTGCATCAAGTTTCTTCGCGCCGTCGCACCGGAGTTTTCGTATTTCCTCAGCAAGGAACATATTCTCAGGGAAAATATGTACCTTATAGCTCCCGTTGTGCATCTGATGTATATATTACATGCACATGTACGCGCACATACATTTATACCTGCCTATCGAATAAATTCGCGTGGCGTTCGCGACGGAAATTTTCTATCTCTATTCTCGCGTACAATATACAAATGATATTATTTATGTACAATATACTGTTAATATGATTTAAAAGAATGCTTTCGATAGTTCATATGAATATCATATTTACTTTTATTAATATTAGTTAGTTTTAAGCAAAATTTATTGAAGTAGAGAAGACGGGCTAAATAAAAGCCATGGCGCTGTTGATGGTGCGCAAGTTTTTATTAATCCTTTATTTTTAAACCACATAATTTAACGTTGGAAAAATTATGTGTTTTAAAAATAAAGGATTAATAAAAACTTGCGCACCATCAACAGCGCCACGGTTCTTATTTAGCCCGTCTTCTCTACTTGGATTTCCAATAGAGCCTAATATACTTCGAATTTAAAAATTGAACTTGCACAATCAATTTCATCTCTTTTTCCTCAATAGCCAAAGTTGTTTTATATTTCACACAAAATATAATAAATCACACACACGCACATACACAAACATATATTTTATATAACTCATATACATATACAAAGTCCACACATTCTAAGTTTTATGTATGCAATAATTATTCTAAAGCAAAATATAATTTTCTTCTTACTTGAAAAAGATCCCTTCTCTTTTACGCAATTATAACAATTTTAACAATAATGTGCAATCAGTATAATTAAATAATATTATAATCAGAACAAAAACTTCAAAAATATTAATGCCAGAAAAATAAACTCTGACGAAAGACTTAAAATTATATCAATTAATTATACATATATTTACTTTCTTTTGCAGATACGTTTTTCCAGATAATAACAAGAAATGTTTACGTAATATAAATATAACTTTATTTGTTTATACGCTATTCAAAATTATTCAAAAGTTATTCTTTGTGTTCTTAAACAAGACAAAGATATATAAAGAATCGAGTTCGAATAATAGAATATAAACGATTTGAATAAAGAAGATTAAGCCTTGGACTGTTCGAGGACTTATGACCCCAATAATATATGTGAGCGATCATTGCGACGTGTTCAATCGAGCTACACGCGAAGGGAAATCGACCGTTACGAAGTCTGTAGAAGGGTCATATAAAAAAAAGCAAACGCGTGCTCTCGGTACCACTTCCGGTAGCAGTGGTGGCAAATTAACACATGCGATCGCCGTGCTAAAATTAAATGCTAATTAACTTCCTAACGTTCGTGAACGAAGGCGCAAACCGCCGCTTCGAAGGAAATATCCCTTTATAAACTAAACTGTTAAATTCGTAGTTTTAAATTATACTCAATTTTAGTCATTTTTAACCATTCTTATATAAATTATGTAAAATGTAAGCTGTAATAAAACAATATTATATCAAATATATAATCAAATCTCTTTCAATTGTTTTAAAATTTAAACATTAAAAAATACTTGTGCTAATTAATGCAAATAGCAGTGAACGTAAATATATTGAATGAGCAAACTTATCTCAAAGACTTTCTTGAAAATAGCCCACGAAAAAAGTAAAATAATCTTTGCGTAGAATCTTGCTAAAGCATTTAATAATAGCCAAAGACAAACATAACAGTACTAAGAACTCAGAATAACCTTTAAACGTAACAAAAAAAAACTTCCGCGCAGAATCGTTTAGATTACAAGTAATAATCGTTAAGATAAAGCGATAAGTTATCAGAGAAAGAGATGATATCACTTTTTATTGCTAACAACAATCGCTCGCAATTAATTGTTCTGTTTTTATACGTGCCATTTTTTGTTTTATCGCAAAACAATGATGTAGACAATATTATAAGTGTTTTTTCCCGAGTAAGATAATTCCACGTTGTGAGTTGGGGCAAGTGAATTACGACGTTTCGATTCATAGTTATTCACAAGCGACAATTAATAATTCTGACTAACAATTAACAGTCCTGCGACAGTTGCATATGATTAACGTGAAAATCAAATGACAATTGATCACCGATCGTGTGAGAGTTTGTTGCTGTATGCATTCTCACCAAACAATACATGTCAGAGATTAAATTGATTCTCACACTACTTAATTCTCGAGTTACCGCCAGTTACTATCTGTACAACATAATTAGTGTATCTTAAAGTACCATGCAGACAAATTAAATTTGTCGTAAAACATTAGATCGTTATACCCTGCTCTAGACGTACATGATCTTTTTAGATATCTCGCATTTGATATAAATGCCAAACAACATGTACAACAAAACTAAATCGGCAATTGGATTATAATCGTCGATGTTCCATAATTTTTGCACTATGTTCCTTTAATAACTAGAATTTTTAAACACTCTGTATGCGAACAAATGTCACACTTTCACTGCAACTGAAAAACTTTCTAATTTAAAAAGAATTATTCGCAATTATTGCGTATAATCGGGTTACCGCTGCTGCGTGAAATACTTCTTCTTCAGCATAGACGTTTACGTAATGTAATTACAGGCATGAATCCGTTATAAGAATTTTTAATGACATCAGTGTAATTTCAACTGCGGGAATCGATCTTGTTATTGCGAGAGAAAGTAGCGTTAATCACCGAATCACATTTTCACCTATACTGCATTTTTATCAATATCATAGCGGCAAATATTTACAAGCATTTGCTCGACACTAAAAACAATAAATGTCGAACGATAAATCAATTTTCTATTCAGGTCTCCACCTATCGAAAAACGTAAATCATCGATTTTGTTTCGTCAATTTATGACCGAGTTTATGACTTATCGTGTCATCGCGAATTGAATAAAGGCCCACAAATGCCCGTTCTGGCGTCTGTCGAACATCGAAATTGATGACAACGATATAAATTACACGACGAAGTAACAGTGGCGTCGTGCCGCGTGAAAGCAATACCTACAAATCAGAAGCTGATTTTGGGATCAATGCCAAAACGTCTCTTGACATTCTAATCAAGGCTAAAAGACCAGTTTGACACTTTCGGTCCCGTGTGTGCGCGAAGAATTACTTTGACCTTCTACCTTCTAAAGAAATATTTCTACATCTTGTCCTCGATGTTTACTTACATACATGCAATTTTAAAAAAACCAAATTTTGGTTCTTTTTTTAAATTGCACGTGGTACGTGTAATACGTGATATATTTAATTTGTAACAATTCTGCAGTGATATGTGTCAATTTTTTATGTATTTAAATTATAAAAGATAAAATACACAAAATACAACATACGTCACAAAAATTTTGTTATAAAAAGCTTTAAACATAAAAAAGAAAGACACGATATCACACAGTTAAATATTCCAATAGTACTTTGTAATTTTGTGTATATCTAATTGCGTATATAACGTGTCCAAAGAAGGATTTAATATATTAGTTTACTTCATGAAACATTTAATTGATGGTCGCAACTTAATGGCAAAATTCACCGAAATTTGAGTACGCTTTCACGAACGCAAGCATAAACTATATGCAAGCGTAACCAGCATAAACATCCAGGTCACATTACAGTTCTAAATTACATCGCCAGTCTCGAATATCCTGATAAACATTTTGACGCCATAAAAGTAATTTAAATGACTTTTATATTACGTATATCGCATCGGGAGAGTATCGCGGGTAAGTACGGCTAAAATTATGATGCTTTACCGGTCCGACGCACTTATCGGCAAAATTTTACGATTGACAATCGAGTTTAAGTCGCTCGCTGCTAGATATATAACTTTCATGGTTAAAACGGCGCAGCACGACTAACGGCCAATTTGGACGACTGCCACCATTATGGTCGCTAATGAGAGGAAAGGACACGCGCCCTTGGACGGTGATGTTATCAGGAAAAATATCGTTTCCAACTTTTCTCGCATGTGTATAATACCTTTCATGTGTTATCTATACTTAGATGTTTTATCGTTGCGCGTGTAAATCTACGCGCTTCGACGTAGCTATAGTGTTCATTAAGAGACAAAATTCTCTAGAAGACCGTAAATTAACTTCGCCGTTTTTTCTCAAAGAGATTTTTATTTCGGAGCAAATTCCACGCGCGAAAATTACGTGCCCAGATTTGAAAACTACGACAAAAAGAGAGGCACAGAAACTCTACTTCTAGAAGGTGAAACTGCCTTCAGGAAAGTGAACGGAAAATTTCCCTTGAAAGCAGTCACGATTCCATTTACTGATTGGCTGAAGAAGTCGAAAAAGCTTCCTTTGAATCGTCGTGATATTACTAACTAGAGTAGCGAGTTTAAAAGCAATCTCTCTCTGTATAATAATTAAAAGTACTGCAGCGCCAATATTCGTGTAGCCGGATACCTACACAAATATGATTCGATTACAGTCGCCGTATCGATCATAATAAATGCTTGCGACAGTCGTGTTAAAATTAAGTAAACGCTACGAGTAAACAATTCTACCATTAACAAATTAAAATTGTAGCATAATACATAAAAATGGAATTTTCAAAACGTCAGTTTATGTCGATTACTAGATAGTTTCAAAAACACGAGATATCATTAATTAATAAATTAATAGATAATCTTGTGAAAAGCAAACGAGCAATTTCGAATCCTCGATTCTGAATATTTCAATTGCAGTTTTAACGCTGTTTTAATTTATAGATACGAAAATTATATTATTTTATAATACTCGTTTCGCCGTAACGTTTCCAAGAAACGTTCAGTAAATTCTCTTTGATAACGCAAACGTGCCATGAAATTATCATTGAAGTAGTTCAATATACGGCAGAAACGCTGGATGAAACATCCATGCTTATCAAAGAGTTTATAACGATTGCGCACGTGATTGCGTGGCGAATATAACACTGAATCAATAAGTCGACGGTCGAAATTATATCGTATTCAATTTACGTTGCGATATTGCGTGCACGAGAGACGTTTGTAAAAGCAGCGTTCGACGACATGCGGCCGGTAAACGACAGCCAGAAGAAATCCGCCGATTCAATTTCGCTCTAGCTTAATCCAATCGCAGAAAATATATTTGACGTTCGCCACGAGATGTGCGGAGACCACAACGTTACTCACCGCTACACTACATATTTACTCGATGTTTGTGTATCTTGGTAGTGTATAGGATGTAACTCCTCTTTTCGGAAAAGACGAAATCGACGTCTGGCAATTAGTAAATCTTGAGAAGTTGATCGTATAGTTAAGTCGATAAGATAATTATATATAAATTGGACACATGTCGCAGGAACGTGGACTACATTACATTCCTAATTACATCCGTCGAACACGATATGATTATTACGTCGTTTGAGTTCTGATAATGACGGAAGAACTTTGCTTGCACTGCAGCACCGTAAAATATTATTATTGTGGCCTGTTTCATAAGAAGTGTATGTAATTTTGCAAAGCAAACAAAAACGATTACGTGAGCCGATGAATTGCAGATCTTCCAAGCTATATACAGGATGTTTCACAAATTCTCTCCTAAACGTACTTATACATTAAAACGTATCAGAGATAAATAAGAATAACATAAAGAAAAATTATTTCTTAGTATATATATATATATATTTCCGTGAAATTTATGCAATAAGATTTTTGGATGGCGGGATTTTGTCATGTTTTTCATAATAGTTTTGTATATTTAATAAACTTTGAAAAATATGCGATTAGTGTGGAACGTGACAAGGAACAATTTTTGTGTATAAAGACAAGCATCAAACTCGCGTAATTGTCGAATCAAATCCATAAAGAACCTGATACTTAAATTGAGCATTTATTTAATACTTAATTCTTAATATATATTCTTCACAAAAGGCATATTTGAAAATTCTTCGATATTTTATCGCAATTTAAAAAAAGCACCCAAGGTTAGTCGTTTGAAGATTCAACCGACGTATGTACTAAATATAAATTCTATTTATAAGAACGTGCAATTCACAAGTGACGCTCTTCGTCTATACCGAATCAAAATACGTTACATAACCATCACTCGCATGTCATAATGTTAATTACCAATTCAAAATCGGTTTATCGACGGATTACGTTCCGCGATGTTCAGTTCATCAGCTGTAACGAGGGAATAACGAATAACGCGTTGCAAATCGACAGAGTATGGCCACTGCGAAAGACATTAACACTTCGCAAGCAGTTTACGTATATGCTAATCGAATTTTCTGTTTGAGTGAAACCCACAATTAAATTATGTTCAAGTACAAGTAATATACACAGTTCTGAATCCTCTGTGATTTGATTTTAACAATAAATTATTCAAAGGACTCAGGACTTTCTGTCCTTTAATTGAAATCCGGAGAATCGAGATAATGATCCGATATTATTTAACAAATAACTTTCGAGTTATAAATCCAATAATTTTCGAATTAAAAATCCTCGATATAACCTTTATCTATTCATAAATATCTAATTCCACTTTAACTACGAGCTCCCTTTAAGACTATAAACATAAAATTCCATGACCCAAGTCTTTTAGATAAAGTATCTGAAATTGATAGAACATGGTGTCTTATGGCTATGACGTCACCAGTTGACACATGATTCCGTCTTATGATACCCCGTGCAATCAAAATCTCCCACTTGATGTGTGAAGATTTCGTCGATATCGCTCCCGGATTCATGCTTCACGGGAGTGTAGTCATGTCGGTCGGCAGAACGTTATAATCGATCATGAATATCAATTGTATATGATTACAGCCGAAGAAAAAAGAAATATACTGCGCAGCTTGTATCTCTCGGTACGCTCCCAGGACGAAAAATTGCAACGTTATAAACTCGCGACAAGCTTCTGCGCTGCAAAAAGACCAAAAAAGACCGTTTCTCATTGTATGAAAAATCTCGAATAAACGTCCGTTGTAAAAATATCGCCGGAAAACAGCCCATCTGCACGCTATTGTGTCAGTGCTATTAATCGCTGTCGTCATTCCTCGTGAATAAATGACACGTGCAAGGAGTCTTTAAATGCGATTTATTGCAACTCGGGTCGTACGAAACGTACGTGTCGCGCATTTGATTGTCATCACGGGAAAAGAAACGGTGCACGGCGTGTGCTATCATCTCGATAATGTGTTAACGTCTTAAAAAAGAAAAAAGGTAAAGCCTACATATGTTATAAAGCGTGTCGGATGATGTGTTGCTTTAATAGGGTTGTATATTAATTTTACTTCTGAAACGTCAAAAGCGATGAGACAACAAAGATCAAAGAGCATAAGAAAATATCTCACTTCCAACAATTATATTAATAAAATAATGTCTCTGTGTAAAAACAGTCAAACGATGTACGTCATTGCAGAGATATTCGCAGAGTTCTGCGCTCTAAGTCTCTCCTCAAACGTTTAAGCAGAAATTAGGTATTGCAAAGTGCAAAAGTGCGTGAAATGAGATTTTAAGTAACGACGCAGGGAGTCCAAAACACGCTGCGATAATTAATATCGCAGTTTGCGGTTTTTCTTCGTCAGGAAGACTGCGCACGGCCGGCGGCGCGCGCGGTGAAATCAAATCCGCGCTAATTAAAATGCGAGAAATTGTGCACCGTTGTTTAGCTGCTTAACCAATTTGTACAACAGAGTGTTTTTGTTTGGTTGAATTAATAGTGAGTTACGCGCGGGAAAAGTGAGACCAATTTGTAAAAGCGTGACATCGCGAGCACGGCCCGCGGCCTTTCTCGCTTGGCTTTACGCTAATTATGGGAGGAAGAGAAACTCCGCGCAGGTGTCAAGTGTGAAATGCATAATCATGATATTCACGTAAATTGCACAGCGCTATATAAGATACTGGACTTTGAACTGTCGAAATGACGTTAACGGTTAACGATTAACGTTAACGAACGGAAAGAACGACTGATGGAAAGAAATAACTGCAAGACCAATTCATGTTTACAATTGTTCATAAAATACTGTACAGCGCAATCTAGCAATTACCTAACATTAAGATAGATAAATCCCGTCTTCATTACGATACATTCCCTGAAATTTTATTTCTCCTTTTTGAAAAATGTTGCGATAAATAAACAGTTCTATTTTAGCACATTGAATTTCGTGGAAGTGCTGAATGTCTTTGGGACTTCCCTTCCCCCAGAGATATCAGTAATATCAAATTGTCCCAGTTTCCTATCCGACGACCAATTAGCTAATCCGACCATAATTTACGTAATGTACGAGAGCTAAAACGGCGATGTAACGCGATGGATGTAATAACGTAATATCAATAGATATACTCTTCCCTATGCATACCTATATATAAGAAAAGTATACCCTGCGTAACTCTCTGACAATCGTCGTTCCCCTGTTAGACCGTGCCGATTAGACATAGTGACAATTTACACGCGTCTATAGCACCGACCTGCTGCCTGGTTATAGTTCCTGCGCCTTTGTCGACTGAAGTAATCGGATAAAAAAAACTACGACAGTCAACACCTAGTCCAGTCAAAATACGATTAGACCTAGAAAAAATTGCAACAGAAGGTTTTATTACGTCATTGTGTTCAGAAAAATATACTGAACAACATATCCAAATTCCGCCATTTTCCGCTATCCCTAAGTATGTTTTTTATTAACAATTTATAAACAAATTTGTTTTTCTCCACAAATACGATAAATTTCGAAATTTTTGTAGAGATCAAAGTTGTAGAACAGACAAATATCTACAAAAAATGTTCTATAAGTTTTTTTCGTACAAGCAATACTTTTCACGTAATAAATTTTGCAAGATATACGCTGCACGGAGCGCGCTGACAGACGTCAAATAAATTGAAGCGTCGCACGCGCGCACAAAAAATGTCATATCTTTTGAACGAATTATCGTACAGAAATGATCAAAGAATCGTTGAAAAGCTGAAACTTTCAGCTTTTTAATGCGATTTGGTTCGTTATTCTACGACAATTTTTGAAAATTCTACGATGGTTTAAACAAATTGTTACATGCATTTTTGCATTTTTCATAAAATCAGCCACAAGTAGGTTCCAAATTGTTTAAAAAAAAAAACGCCAGCAGGATATTACAGTATATACTTCATACTTTGACCCTACCAGAGGAAAAAAATTACAAAAATTTTTTTCTTTAAAATCAAGCTATTGACATGTCCAGTCAAAATACGGAAAAAAGGGGGGGTACCTAGAAAAAATTGCCACACAAGGTTTTATTACGTCATTGTGTTCAGAAAAATATACTGAACAACATATTCAAATTCCGCCATTTTCCGATATCCCTAAGTATGTTTTTTATTAACAATTTATAAACAAATTCGTTTTTCTCCACAAATACGATGAATTTCGAAATTTTTGTAAAGATCAAAGTTGTAGAACAGACAAATATCTACAAAAAATGTTCTTATGAATTTTTTGAAATATCTCATATTATTTGAGATATTTGCAACAAGAGCTACTAGGCTACGCGCAGAGCGGAGCGGCGAATTCTAAGACTGCCGTGTGCCGTGTGCGTTAGAACTCTCCGCTCCGCACGTAGCCTAGTAGCTCTTATTGCAAATATCTCAAATAATATGAGATATTTCAAAAAATTCATAAGAACATTTTTTGTAGATATTTGTCTGTTCTACAACTTTGATCTCTACAAAAATTTCGAAATTCATCGTATTTGTGGAGAAAAACAAATTTGTTTATAAATTGTTAATAAAAAACATACTTAGGGATAGCGGAAAATGGCGGAATTTGAATATGTTGTTCAGTATATTTTTCTGAACACAATGACGTAATAAAACCTTGTGTGGCAATTTTTTCTAGGTACCCCCCCTTTTTTCCGTATTTTGACTGGACATGTCAATAGCTTGATTTTAAAGAAAAAAATTTTTGTAATTTTTTTCCTCTGGTAGGGTCAAAGTATGAAGTATATACTGTAATATCCTGCTGGCGTTTTTTTTTTAAACAATTTGGAACCTACTTGTGGCTGATTTTATAAAAAATGCAAAAATGCATGTAACAATTTGTTTAAACCATCGTAGAATTTTCAAAAATTGTCGTAGAATAACGAACCAAATCGCATTAAAAAGCTGAAAGTTTCAGCTTTTCAACAATTCTTTGATCATTTCTGTACGATGATTCGTTCAAAAGATATGACATTTTTTGTGCGCGCGTGCGACGCTTCAATTTATTTGACGTCTGTCAGCGCGCTCCGTGCAGCGTATATCTTGCAAAATTTATTACGTGAAAAGTATTGCTTGTACAAAAAAAACTTATAGAACATTTTTTGTAGATATTTGTCTGTTCTACAACTTTGATCTCTACAAAAATTTCGAAATTTATCGTATTTGTGGAGAAAAACAAATTTGTTTATAAATTGTTAATAAAAAACATACTTAGGGATAGCGGAAAATGGCGGAATTTGGATATGTTGTTCAGTATATTTTTCTGAACACAATGACGTAATAAAACCTTCTGTTGCAATTTTTTCTAGGTACCCCCCTTTTTTCCGTATTTTGACTGGACTAACCTTCTCTAGAGTATCCGAGACTCTACCGCTCTACTGTCGGATATTTCTGTTCCGACGAAATAAATCGCGCCACTGGCAAGCGTAAAATGAACAACGATAATAAACACGTGCCTTATGATATCTCGTGTGCAGGAAGTGTATACGTTTGCGCGCCGCCCTCACAACTGTATTTTTATCGCGAGAATGAGCGAAAGGCCGCGCCGTTGCGTGAAAAAGAAGGCGGAGGAAAAAAAAAAAGAAGAACTCGTTCTCGAATTCGCCTGATTACGACGGCGTGTAACGGATTATTACGAAAGGTCGATCAGAATGAGACTCGACTCGACTGGGTCTGTATCACGCGGTAATTATGGAGATACTTTCCTTGGAACAAGGCTTGCGTAATTGACAGATGAAAGAAACGGATGGGAGACACGTTTGAATATTTCAACACTTCTTTGCACACTTTGAATCACTTCGTCTCGCTTAGGTTTCCCTGGGGGGTATTTCTCTTTTTCTCGAAGTCCTACACGAAAAAAATCGGAATCTGCCGTAATCTTCGCTCGGAGTGTCCTTTTTTTTATGATAGCCAACAAAATAATCTTGATAGACGGACTATGTATAAGTATGTAAATTTTGACATTTTAAACCAACACGCTTTACATTTATAATTCGCGAATGAATCAGTCAGTTAACTTTCAGTATATGCTATACTCTGCTATAGAGAATAGCAGCAGCGACGAACATGTTTCTCGCGCGCATACACGACATAATTCTGGGCATGTTAAAGAAGAACTTCGAATAGTTTGCGCGCGATCAACAAGAATGTTTCAAAAAATAATTAATTGTTTGAATATATACCACGCAGTCACAACATGGCAAAAAACTTCAATTTCTATTATCTTTTTTATTAGTCCATTAATATTCACGTAGTACTCGCGTTAGTCATATATTATACTATTTTTGCGGACGCTTTTGACAAATAAATGCAGCGATTAGTCATTTAATCCTTTCACGCTAAACGGGTTACACGTGTTCCATAAAATAAACAAATTGATAAAATATTTCGAGATTTTATTTTATAAATATATACTCTTATGAAAAATCTATAGGTGCAATTATAAATTATTAAAATAATTCGTCGCAAAAGGATTAAATAAACACAAATGTGCTCGTGGCACTTACTCTGACTTTTCCGTAACAAAGTAAAAAAAAATCAATAGAGCTCGGAATCTTAACAGTGCGCCGTTTGTTGCATATTATCTTTATGGATTTTTTATTTTTCGCTCGTATCATGGAAAACGACATCCTTCTCAGAAGCGGTGTATCACGATCTGGCATTGCCCGATTTGCCAACGCCCAACATTACAGATAAGCAGGGATTGATCTCGGGATTTAGTAGGGTTGAACATAATCGTGAGATCACAAGACAAGCAAGACATCCTATTATTTTCTCTTACAGATACGATAAAAATAATTTTATTTCTTATCGTAAACGTAAATTTGTACTGACAGACTATGAATATAAAATATATATAGAACTGAAGTTGATATACAAAATTAGATAAATCAGAAAAAATTATAAGATATCTTTTCCTCCATTTAATATTTGTTTAAACAACTGGTAAAAATGTATTAATGCAGTTGTTCAAATTTCGTGTCGGTATTTATATCTCTAATGTAAATCGCCTTTGCATAATAATCGGAGATTCTCAGTTTAATCCAAAGTATGAGCTTCTTATAATTTATAATAAATTACTATTAAGTCTGAAAAATAGCTTTGACTGGAGTTGAAAGATCAACTTCGTTATTAAGTTCATAATATTATACGTGCAATGTACTTTGCCGGTAGTAATTATACATATACTATTATACGTATTACTATGCGTGACTGTATCGAATGGAAAAATAATGCATACTAATTCTCAAGTCTGTTATATAACATAAAATGCTGAGTAGAGATCTTACGTATTAAGACACACAAGATAATGACTATCAGGGCCGCATCGAGGAAGGGTTAAATAATCTAAAAATAATGATTAATTGTCTAAAGAACATGTTAATTGTTGAAATAATTCTTACGTTCTTCTACTTTGCCTCAAATGCACATTTCGTAATTAACTGCACTTACAATATACACCATGTTTACTAACAAAAAACAACTTTTAGAAAGCGCTGTATGATAATTTTCTTTTCTTCTAGCTTTTAACTATTTTTTTTGTGGCGGCGTACATGACGATAATAAACGGTAATCTAATGTTCAGTGTACAGAGCTTTCACTGTCATGCTTGCTGCACGTTAGGGATCATCGTAGAATCAATAAATTGACGCACAGACGCTCGTCCACGCGTTGGTAGCGTGACTCGGCGTTGCGACGTTGACAGCAAAGTGCAACAAGTGCAGGCGCGAAAAGGTTTCCGTTTTTTACAAATACCCAAGATTCTCAACGACGACGATAGTCTAGTTAACGTAATTTCTAACCGCGCTTACAAAATTCACGAGCCAATTTTATAAAAGTAAAAATATTCCTTTCGCGCGCGCGCGCGCGCGCGTTTCCACATTTATGACAAAAAGTTTCGTTTAATACAAACAAATTTACAGAAAGTAAAGGCATAGAAATAGGAAAATTAAAATATTGATGAAATTAAAATATTGCTGAAACGCACTAATTAGTAATATGCTTCTGATGCAATTACAAACCGCCTTTTTTTACAAAACTTTCACGCGCATAAGTATCATCAAAAATTGCTTTGAAATTATAATAAACCATGCTTCACATGTAAAACTTCTTGTTATTTGATCACACCAACGTGCAACGCCGTGAAAGCTCGTTAAAAATTCCACACTTAACTTTAGTTACGAAGCTAGAGTTGCCATTGTATATTAAAAATCTTCCCCTAGGAACTATTCGTCAAGCCGACGCTTTCCTTGATGCAAGCAAAACACTTTCGTGTGAAAAGTCCTCTTTGTCACCGCGCAAAAACCATAGAGATGTTCCCATGAGAAAAGAAACGGGGAATGCCACGTGGGCGGTCCATGATAAATATTACGCGGCTAAGACGGTGGAAGGAAAGACGAGCACATGTTTCACATCCGATGAAGCGGTCGCGTCGCCATACGACTGACATTTACCAGCTGTTACGCTCCCGTGGCGTCAAAAGAGCCCGAAGATAAGGAAAACATTGTTAACACACCACGAGTCGGCGAGTTTGGCTCGCGTATCACGAATACTTGTTGAATCGTGGTTCGTAGTCCAAGTTAGGAGAAAAGGCTCTCAAGCATGACGAGATACGAATATAATATTTAAGAACACGCAAAATAAAATATACAATACGTGAATGAGTATGTCATAAAACGGAAACAGGATATATAAATAGCTATCGAAATATAATAAAATATATCAATACACGTTAAAAAAGAGAATATAGTAATTTACGTAATTGTTCAAGATGACTATTCCGCGTAATTTGCACAAGATTCGAATCGATGGCACACAAAAGTACTAATTAAAATTGACCTTTTACAGGAGCCTTCGCAATAATTATCACACGTAGTATAGTCGATTATCGACCGCTACAGATGCGTCGAAAACGATCGTATCGCGATGTCGTGTGTGTGCGCGCGTACACAATGAACACGTGAAGGCGAGAGCTTAAACGTGCACACACGCGTTTGCGTGCATACGCGCGTATGCGTACGTATACTGCCGGATAATCAATAAGTCGCTCGAGACTGTCGGCTAAACAATATGCTGGTCGCTCTCGAAGAATGCAAAATGCCACCCCGCCTTACACTTCAGAACGACAAATCGCCACTTTCCCACACAACCGACGAATAGAATAAGTAAACAAGACACCCCGGAATTAATAAAGAGGGAAGCGCGGATGGAAAGGGATATAAAATATAAATAACCTGTTTTTTTAATAATTTGGAGATGGTGCAAAGTCAATTGCGAAACGCCAGAAATTTGCTTTGACAGAATGTAAATGTAGATTCGATGTCGATTTTAACATTTTAACACGGTTTATGAAACCGAACTTCAACATCATTTCTCAACCAAAATAGCGTTATTGCTACATTATAAAGAAATCTGTCAATAATTTACGTTGTTGCAATATGGTTGCGGCAATTTATCATTATTATACGCGCGATCCCAATTTTGCAGAAAGAAATTTTTACGGAAATGAGAGATAACATAGGTAGAGAGAAAAAGTAGCCTTCTCTAAAATTATCTTCAATTCGATGATTTACGATGGAATAAATGACTGAGGAGATAAGATTACGAAATACCCCCCCTAAAAGATTTATGATAGCAGAATATATATAAAAAACGGAATATTACTGTCTTATAGTAATTATATTGCGCGTAAAGATTGCTTCTTCATAATCTTCACAATTTCTGAACAAAGATTAGATAAATTCTAACAATTTCTAATTTTGCTACACGCATGTTCCGTCATTTAATAATCCGTGCATGTGATTTATGTTACATCAATTATATAATGCAAATGATTTAAAGCATATACTCCGCCCGTTATGGAGCCAGCTATTAAACCGGCTATTAAACCGGCAATACTCTCGCTTTCATATTAACAGCTGTTTCACTTTTACGTCACTTACGCGACGATTCGGAGCACGATTTTTCTTACGAAGAACGATAACGATTGCAGAGCCGTGCGATAAAGCGTAATCACGATTTTCTCTCGAGTTATGTACGATTGAAACTTTATAAGTGAGCTTTATCAACGAGTTTTTATTACGATGCGAATTCTCAACGAGAATTCATATATTGCACGTGCTGCCGGCAGTATCTCAAGGCCGCGTCTGGATGGAAGTATCGGCCAAGGTTGAATAAACATCGTATTGAAGAATATGTTTCAACAACTGGCTCGCTGATGTTGCTCCGATACTAGAAACTACAATATTATTTAAATGACATATTTCGATTCGATAATACGACGTTAGAGATGATATCAGAGATGCTTTTTTCGACATATTTCCTTATACGTGCTTGTAGAATATAGATATCCGATACACGTTGATGCAATATGTAAAATGTAATTTAAAAAATAAAAGAATTATATTACAATTTGATAAGTTATAATGTGATTCCTTGTTTACAACTTTTATAGCATTGCCACTTTTTTCCTATAATGTATATATTCTCGATATTGAGTGGACTTCTCGTTATTAAAATTGTCCGTATAGTTCTGACTTTATTACATAAACTACGATTATGTGTTTACAGAATATTCGTTTTAATCCGCAAACTATTGTATCACGGCATTTTCTTCCACCGCACGTTTTTCATTAAACTTATATCGAAGCTTTATGCTTTTAGACGGAATATATCAGCGTTTCAAGGTAATCTGAAGAAAGGCCAAGTTCGGTTAATTAATACTGAAAGAAATCTATGTGGTCCATAGATTGTGCTCGTCGGCATAATTCGACCACATATAAAGAGCATTTCTCTTCTCCGAATCTCTGCAAAATTTAAGCGGAACCACCGAAGCGACTGCAGTTAAGAAGCAATAAAGTTAAAAAACAACCACTGCAAATGAAATTCCTCGTGAAATTCAGTGCAACCTGCGACCTCGAGAGAACTCGTAATTTCACCAGCGGGGATGCTATTGCGCCTTTTTGCCGCAATATAAAACACGCGGTTAAGATCAGGTAGAGTCAACACAAGTGCAGTTTCCGATTCAAATAAATAAAAAGTGTGATTTGTAGAGAGAGAGAGAGAGAGAAGCTTACGCGACAGAGAGAGAGAGAGAGAGAGAGAGAGAGAGAGAGAAGCTTACGCGACAGTCTCAAAGTGGAAGGGTCAGGGGCGAATCAACCACTCAATCGATGCTAAAAATCGCGAAGTTCAATTTAAGTTGTAATAAGTGAAAATTGACTGTGTGAACTCGAGAGAAAATCGCGATTACGCTTTATCGCATGGCTCTGCAATCGTTATCGTTCTTCGTAAGAAAAATCGTGCTCCGAATACCATAAGTAAATAGAAATGTGCCTTATTCGGTCAGGTTATTTATACTGGTTGAGTAGATATTGTCTTATTTTACATTTCTAAAAAGGTAAATTATAAAAATTATATAATTGTACAAAACGCGCCAATAAAATGCTATTAGAACCGAACTAGACCATTACTCTAATTGTACACACATATTTTACATTCTTCCAGCTTTACTTCCGTTCTTTGGATGTTAACTGCCGTTTTACTACTCGCCAGTGTTGGCTAGGTTATAGATCTTTCAAAATCAAAGAAGCTCAAGACGGAAGATGACATATGATCATTTACACATCGATTATAATTTACGTTATTTTTCAGAACCACAGAAACAAGTGTATAGCTTCAGTGCATATTTTATAGTGACCGGGCATTTATCACATCTCCTAATTAATTCCAGCGAATGGTTCTTACTTTTCGCGATTTGTTTCCTCCATCCGTGCCGGTCATTTATCTTGGAGTGAGAGAGATAGACTAGCAGATCAGCAGATTTGCGTGGATATTCAAGGTCAATAGGAGGCGGAAACGCTGGGGAACGCTCATGCAATCGATGCCGGCAATCCGGATTATCGTTTGGCTTTGGCAGAGGAATCTGGTATAGGCTTTGATACGCCACTGGCACTATGGTAAACTGATCGACTTATCTTCTTGCCCTCCCTGTCCTCGAGCTTTTTGTTTTATTCTCCGGCTAATGGTGTTGGAAAATAAAGGTTGTCTCTTCGTCGCTCGCTCGCTCAACCGCGAGCACGATTGCGTTTCAATTCGAAGCTTCAGCGAAGTTCAGCAGAAAAAAGATAATGGTCTCACCCTTACAGAGTACCGGTCGAGAGAGGCACGACTATATCTCGCGCGAAAGGAAATAGAAATGTCAAACGCGCGACTTTTTCGGGAAACAGTCTTGCTTCTTCGCCGCTTGATCGCGAGCTTCCTGTTTCGATCCTCAAAAAGTCCCAAACAAAACTCGATTTTTCCAGGAACTTTCGCTTCAGTGGGAAATTGACAAAGAAAACAACCTCCATTTTCCGCTGGCATCAGTTGAACAAGTAATAACCTTTAGTTGTGTGCATCGCAATCAACTCTCGGAACTCGCGAGAACTCAAACGGGGGGATCAACAAGATCCTGGGAAATTCAGCTCCCGAAAACGTCTGCTCGTGTTGCGCCCACCTAAATCTCTGAACTGCCCATTGAACCACTAACAATAAGTTTCGACAGTTCGATATCACAACCCGTTCACGCGCGTTGAAAGTCATCGATGCGAATCTTCATGGGATAATAGAGGCTTTGGGCTAACCACGATGTCGAAGGATGTGTCCTAGATGATCTAATAAATATTCACAGAGGTCTAGGAGCGTGGTTCTTCAGCGAAGAGCACGCGTTGAATATGCCTCAATTAAACTGCGAGTGCATCTAACTTCTCAATTGAAAATTTGCGTAGCGTTTTCAGTAAAATGTAAGACAGATGTTATGCTACACGTGTGTGAAAATAATTTTATATAATATGCTCTATCTCGAGTTATAATAATTACGCAAAATAAATTAATAGCTCATTATTCGCCTGAAAAATTCTTACTGATAGCAAAAAGAGTAAAAGATTAAATACACTTATAGGAACTTTTGTATAACATAGATTTTGTATAAATTTATTAATTGCTGCATTTCAATTGTATACTATCTTCTATCAGATTCTAAAATATTTATTGCGTCTTTTCGTTAAACAAATGTGATCTAGCGGTAAACAATTAAACAATCTACTGGGAAACGCCTCAAAGTCTCAACAATTGCTGCTTGCTATAGCGAGTGTGATACACAGCCAATGAAATAACCCGCGCTGTGAAAATTGACGTCTGCTCTACTTCCGCGTCACAGTCACAATTTTCAAAGGTAAACGATCGCGGTGGCTGGGAATATTCAATCGGGCAGGAAGTCGCGTGGAAGAAAGAAACGACTTTGCTTCCGGCGGTCCGTTTGTCATTCCTCACGGAAAGTGACAAA
This sequence comes from Leptothorax acervorum, assembly GCA_035220615.1. NCBI lineage: Eukaryota > Metazoa > Arthropoda > Insecta > Hymenoptera > Formicidae > Leptothorax > Leptothorax acervorum. Next base: position 299,580 of record JASTWQ010000074.1, read on the forward strand.
GCGCGAGACGAAGACAGAAATCGGGAACGATTAGATGAAAGATCGAGACACGAAAGGGAACGAAGATGAAACGGAGGAGAGACGGAAAGAATAAAAAAAAATTTACCACGAAGTTTTTCACGCTCGACAAAGTCGTTAAAACGCGACTGACGAAAAATCGCGAAAGGGAACATATAGGGCAGTCGAAAGAGCGGTTTATTCTCGTTAATCACGGATTTCCTCTGTACATCCGAATCGAGTTGTATGGTTCGTGGAAAAAAAAAAAAACGAAAGTGGACGTTTCCTGGAGAAATGTGTTTTTATTTGGCACTGGCGCAAAATGAATCGGGATGTACGAGCACCTAAAGCCTCAACTATCGAACTTCCGAGGAAAGCACATTGCGGTAATGTCTATAGCTCGAAAAATGTTCCGTGAAGCGAATATATACGAAGGAAAAAGATAATCAAAGTTATTGAACTTTAAAATAAAAGTAAAACTGCAAGTGTTTGGAAATACTAGAAATTCTAAAGCTTTCTAAGCTCTAAAACTGTGTAAAACTACATTAACTCATTTATGCACTGTTATTTAATTATAATCCTATATTGTTACTGATGCAACGAAAGTAGGCGAATCGACGTTACATATATGTATATTTTTGTACTGTTACATACAGTGCGGATCTCTCTGGACGCTTCATACTCTCGCTAATACGGGATTTCTGACATGCGGACACTGAAATGCTCGAATCGATTGTCGGATGCGTAAACGTGTTTTGGGTTTTCTGTCGGATTAACTCGAAGACCCGACGGCGAAAAACGGTCTGGTGAAAACGAGAGAAATCGAACGTGATCGCCACTTCTTCGAACGATATCCATCAATAGGAAGTGGCCGAACGTGTTCTTCTCTTCGATCTTCTCCGGTCTCTTCACCTGGCAAGCGTGAAGTAAAACTTCAAGCACACTTGCAACCTTGCTTTTTCAGCGAGAAGCATTATCGCTACGTACGTGTGCTAAGTTACCTTCATCATTAATGCTTGTTTGCAGTTTTTATCGTATAAATTTTACAGTTATATTTTAATCAAGGTAGTTGCATTGACATAATTATTAAATTAAATAAACTGTAATTGAAACGTCGTCTTGTAGTTTTGGTATATTCTGTACATTATGAGTTATGTATTGAGCTTTGCTGTTGTTCTTTTCTCTTACCATTATGCATTTATTATATCTATTCGTTAAGCAATAAAATATTTAGATGTGAAATTATAAATAATGGCTCCGTGTTTTAGAAATAAAGTCTTCGAAAATTATTCCTCAGGAAATCACATTAATTTTCCAGAAACCGGTAGGTCAAATTCATGAAGGCAATCAGCGAGGCCTTATTCCCAGCGAGTGCAAAGTTCCTGTCAAGTTATCAGCATTCTGCGCGAACGTTCCACCGTAAAGGATAATGAGAGCTTTCCATTTATCGCGAACAAGATAGCACGTTCTACGAAGAATCCGAACATGAAAGACTTCGGCAAACGTTCCGCCGGAAGTAAGGACGATGACGATCGAGACGCGCGCGTGAGGCGCCCACACGCGGAAAAGGTTCCCATTTCTGCGTGTACGTGCACGGCGCGTGACTTCCTGGTAGCGACGATACGCGTGTGAATGGCGACACGGTGCAGCATCGGGCATTACGATTATTACGATCAAGTGACCGCGACGAGAACGCAGAATGGAGTGGTGGCCCTGCTCACGAGGACGAGAACCGGCCCACTTATGAATTACCGTTACTACTTGCCAATTTGCGCATGGGCGAAAGCCACTGCAAGTGGTCAAGCAAGTGCATTCGAGGAGTGCATTCGAGGAGCGCACGGAAAACACTCATTTCGCGAGGTCATGCCGCGCGATCAACATGTACCGCGAAGAAATCGCGAATTTGAGCGATTCTCCACGGAATTAATTCAGCACCTCGTATCAGCAATGTCGTTTCGCAGAAAGTAGAACGAAGAAATAATCACGTCATAGTCGCGGAAAATAAGAGCTGTTTCTCGCATTCAACGAAAAGAGCAGAGATCATTCGCTGAAATTATGCAAATAAAATGATCACAATTGCCTTTTTGACATCCAGCTCGTTTTTCCAGTTGGGAACGTTTTACGATTGCGACTCCATTCTCATTTGAGCTTCAAAAAGATGCCTGCATTTTCTGATTAACTATTTCTAAATTCTATCATCGTTGTTCAAGTAATATGTAATCTTCGTCGTTCTCCTCCTATTACAATTGCATACGTTAAACATTTAATATCGTCAACACCGTGCACGATAATGATAATTGAACCAATGCCGCCGAGATAGAGTTATAAGTCAGAGTACATGCGTGATATAATCTCGTAATTTCCCGCAACTAATGCAGCGCGGTGCATTATGGCTCACGCGCGCATTATGCACACTCAATAATTGAGGAGCCAAGATCATCCTTGTAACTACTACCTGATAACTTTGTACGCTCGTTTATCTTGCGCCGAGCAGAATTTAATTCATAATTCGAGCGATGACTAATCGATACTTTCGATTTTCCTTGGTTGCGTATCGGCAGCCGCATAACAATCGATCCCGCCGCAGCACCGTGTCGTGTAAATGAATATTACGGTCATATTACATAATTGAAGGTATCCTCGAGAATATGTAATCGCTACATATTATATACTCTTAAATGAAAAAAAAAAAAAATATTGTGATAGAGGAAACGCGATAAATTATCATAAACGAAATCTGCGCGTAACATTGTTGACGAAAACCTTTCTTCGTAATGTGTTTCAATTTTATTCAATTATGCATTAAGAAGAGAAAGTATTATTTAATATAATAAATATTATAATATTGTTCCAGCTGCGCCGGGCTTTTTGCCAAAGCATCATATAAGATCAATTTTACGTTTTCAATATTCCCGGGAAATCCTTCAATTATGCGTCGGCTATCAAATATCCATTATCAAGAGCAACTAAACTGAGGGAGAAACACGAAAGCATCAATTTGCTGTTTTCAAAGCAAGGATACGGTGGCATATCAGATGCAAAATGTAATTGTTATTAAATACTCTTGCGCCGTATAACTAACAATCACACACAACAAACGTGTTCGCACGCATTCCGCTCATAACGGATGATAGGGCAAACTATGTCGCGACTGCTCCATTTAATGCATGTACATATAGATAGAATATCGGTGTAAATATGTATCACGTTCGTGGGTTCTACCAACTCACGATAACATAGAAAATATTAATATGGAAAATGTTTAGAGCAGCGTGAAAAAATTGGAAACTTTACAAAAGCGCCACAAGCTTTCATATTTTTTTACAAAAGAAATTTATTGTTCTCGCGCCATAAGTGATAAATTATAAAATATAAAACAAAATTTATTTTTATGTACCGTTATTGCTGGTGAATGAAATGCGGCGAGATCCAGAAAATTATTTCTTCTTTAATTATAAACGGCAAATAAGTGAAAAAAAAATCATCATGCATATATGTTTTACAACTCTGATTTGTGGCTGTGCTATCTATCGAGATAAACTATATATCGGAACGATTACAGATATTGGGTGTCACGTTGTAAACGGATCAATTGATACGTGTTCCAACGTGTCAGACACGAGGCAGCGGCACGGTCCGATCCCTTTATATGACCCTTTCAATTCCTGTCCCTTCGGCAAATATGCGCACGGGAACACGATATATCCCGTCTATCTCCGCGCGCGTGCGTGCATCAACATAATCATCCGCGTTGGTACACGCAGAAATATTAATGTAACGCCCGCCGCACGGCTGCCGGAGCAGCGTTGTAATCGGGCGTTTCCTCATCATCACGTATGAAGTGATGTCAGGTCCTCGAGCACGGCTGGTCGATCACTTCCACGCAGGGACACCGTATACGACAGGACATTGTCCATTATCATCGCATGCCATCCTCCTCCTAATTTTCTCCTTCCTTTTTCCCTGCCCATCATCCGTGCGTCGCTCGTAAATCTCCTCGCGGCTCTTCAAGTAAATGGTCCACGCGCGGGAATCGAAATCCCCGTTGGACACAATCGTAAAAAACTGAAACGGATTTTATATTTCGGTTACGGCCGTCGTGGGAGAAATGTGAAATGTTCTCACCTCGGATTTGTAAGTCTAATCTCTCGTATCTTTATCCCGCGATCATAATCAAATTTCAGAAAGGAAAGTTCTTCACACCGTTGGTACAATATTCGCATTTAAAATACGCTGGTAAATTACATTGGAAGTAATTTGATTTCTACCTTAATTAATTTTACTTGATGTCAGTATCCATTTCGCGAAGGATTGTAAGCGCATAAAGATGCTTTTTGTATTTTTTTCTCGTTATTCTACGTAAAACTTTGATTCAATTTAAACTTCTGAAGAAAGTAATTAGAAGAGAGAAAGAGAAAAAAAAAAGAGGAAAAATGGTCTCGGCCAACTATCTAGATCAGCGGATAAAATAAAGAAATATTCGGAGTTCTCTATCTTCTTGTGCAATAGGACAAGTCCAAAATTAGATGTTATTCCTCTTTTTTTTTCATTTCTGTCGGAAATAGAAAGGTGGACTCGAGACACTAGAAGAATTTCTCACTAACGCGCCTAATAATTTCCCCATTGTCTCTTTCCGTTGTTTACGTTATCGATTTCTTGTCGACCGTAAATTTGGAGATTCGCCGCATCGTTGCGTGGGATTTTCGTTCCGAGGTTAACCGAATAGAGGGTCTGAGACACGATTTCGCGGAAGGTCATGGTTCAAAGTGACGCAGCTGGCGGAAGTTAAGGACGACGGACAAGGCAGTTATTACTAACTTGAAGCGCTAATCTTGATCCGATTATAAAGGTCGATCTACCATTCTGTCCAAGGTGCAATACAGTGCCATTTATTTTATACAGATGTAATTCAGATTGAACTTTTATTCTGCAAAGTCAAACTTGAAGTAAAACCCTGTGCTGTCGTAAAATGTATGAACAAATATTCTTTTGTAATTTGTGAATATACTATTTTATTGTACAGATTTATTATGTATTATTTTACTTGTCGATATTTTTTCGATATTTTTCGCCTTATTTTACGAACGCAAAGGAACAAGTCCAAGCACGTTAGACATCAGCAGCTATTATACTTTATATATATACGAGCATTATTTTAGTATTTTTAAAATTATTTATTACTTGTTCATCCATTTCTTTACAAAAAATTTTATTCGAAAATAATTCTCGTACCAGAATATAAAAGCAAATGAAATTTCCCTTTGTTGCAGCGAAATGCATAAATAACTATAGGTATACACAGCAACCACGAAATAGAACAATTTTTTGGGTTTAAATACATTTTTTTGCGATGCAAAAATTATTTTAGCGAACGAGCCAAGTTCTTGCACAGTTGACGAGCCGAAAAAAAAACCGGGAAAAACTAGTTTTCGCCGACGAATTCTCGTTGAATTCAATTTTCCGTTCTAGGCGCGTGCGACGGAACGCAGCACAAAACCCGCAATGAATTACTGGCTCTGTATTAACACGTAAACGCCCTCATCGCACAGACTGTCTTAAGTACAATGTGGAGTTCCAACGCAGCATCGACCCCACCTTTGTCCTCGTTTCTCTCACCACTCGTCGTTTTGATTTCAAATGTCAATTAATTGCTGCCGGTTTCGCTGAGCCGACTATTATTCAAGCTATCACTCCGGCTATGAAACGTACAGTTTGCTTTCTGCAGATATTTAACACTGATGCTATTTATTAGGTGTCCTAATTAGTAAATGACGTATATTAAGTATATTAACTCCTTCAACGTTCGCTCTATTGCGGGCGTTATTTGTTTCGTAATGCAGTTTTAATCGTGTATCTTTATAGAATTATCGTTTCAATTTGCAAACGCATCCTGTGTCATGATCTAAATTTCATGTAGTGTCATCTATTAATTTTAGATAAGCTAATAAATCACTCTTTTCATAAATTATGACTCAGGTTTAAGAAATGAAGATAAAAGTAGCGTCTACGTTCTAACCGCATCTCGTGCCAACTATGCCTATCAACTTCTGAGAATTTGTGTTTATATTCAATTTGCTCGTACAAAATATCTGGAGGCTCCATTATTTTCATTCATTTCTTAAGATGTTCACGGTCGATATTTCATTAACGGAAATCTGATATAAACGTTGCCTTTTACTGAAACTTTTTAATCGTCAAACTTAAATATTCCGATAGTTAAAGCGCGAATTAAAATTATGAAGTTAAAATCTTCTCAAACATTCACGAGATAATAGGATTTTGCTACGCTTCCGTGCAGCTTAGTTAAACCCCCGCACAGTAATGCATACAATTCGGTTTAGCATACAATCAGAAAAATTAATTCTAAAATTATGGCAGTTGAACAGAGGGTTGACAACTGTGGGGCACCTAAGACTCATGACAGTCATATTTAGCGTGTTACATGCACTGCGGAAATGTGGGTCAATGCGGTATCGTATACTATGTAATTCTTTGTTACGACTGAAAACGCAGTAAAGTGCGACTTGCAATTAATTAGCAACTAAATGAACATCCTGTAAAGCAAGCACGGTGATGTTTAACAATTCAATCATTAAACCACGACCGATATGATAATACACGTGTGATTAATACAACTCGTCGACAAATCATTTTTCGCAATAACCAGAGATCTTTTTGAAATGTAGCTGAGTAATCGTTTTCGTACTTGCGCGATTAATCAATTTTTTCATTACTCCTGTTACATGCACCTTCAGATCGACGGATATTTCTAAGCTGCATCGAAGAAACTGTTCTATAGGTTATATTCACGTTAATTGATAATTTTTTTCCTTGAGAAGCACATAGAGACGATGCATTTATCTTATATGCGCAGTATACTGGCATATACTTATTATAGCTAATCGATAGGCGTACTAATGGATTGGTATTAGAATTATCAGAAGCCTTGTCATGACCTTGCTTTGCCTTTTTCAACTATGTTTTTCTGTAAAAACTTAGTCGCTCTACATAGAATTATATAAAAATATAAAGGCAATAAAAATATCCCTTTTATCACATCCTTTCGTGTATAATTTGTGTTTTCTGTAACAATCCTTTAATTAAGATCAGGAACAGCTTTAACGAGAAAACCTATACGCATTGTAAATAAGAATTTATTATTATTTCCTGAGTCTGAATTACTTTCAGAGTGCAAGAAAATTGAGAAAACCTGAAAGTAACCAGAGAAAGCTCCTGAGTGCTGTAAATCCCCAACATGTCCTTCAATTTTGAATGATATCTGTAAAAGTGTTGCGATACCATTGTCGGTATATACAAGGAAAACTTTGAAATTACGCGAACAGCCGATAGGAGAAATCGTTCAGAAGGTCGTACGGTAGAATTAAACTGAATTGAAGTTTTCTAAGCGTATCGGAAATACCAACGGGAATTAATGACGCGCAAATAACTGATAAATCCACTTAACTTGCATAATTGTTACAGCCATTAAGGGCTCAGGCAAAATAGATTTGCAGGATTGATTAAATAAGCGCTTTTCGTTAATTACTTATTAAATTATATACATATAAATTTTAATAATTGATTAACGAAAAGCTTATTCGACCAATCCTGCAAATCTGTTTTATATATAAAATTCCGCATTATGTGTTATTGTGTTCTGATGCGTACATAGCTTCGGCTTTTCTCATAAATAATAAAAGCCACAATTTTATACATATGCATAATTAAAACACCATTTACAGCATTTACAATTAAAATGTTACTCTTTGATATCTATTTTAATATCTTCCGATATTAAATTGTTATTCTTCAGACATAATAAACGAATGTATTATCTACAGTCTACACAATTAAATAGATAGATACCCAACTTTTTTTTAATCCAATAAGTATATGTATATGTTGCAAATACACACACACATACACATTGTGACAACGAATGATTCCAATTGGATTCAACACAACGTGTAAACATTTCTTTCACTTTGTGGATGTGAGATCACAGTTCGTTAGCGGCTTAATTAACGCGGAGAAGAAATTAGAAACGGAGAATTCAAGAAAGACTATATATATATATATATATATATTTAGATAAAACAGAAAGCGACTAGACAATTAATGAGCACGATGCTATTTTCGTGTAACAAAACTTTTTTTTTTTTTAGAAGAAGTCGATATTAATGGAGTATGAATGGAGCGCCTTTCATGGAAGCTCTATTCTGATGCAGGTGCAATACCTAGTGTCGTTCTCGTGTCTCGATGAGCACGCCGATATCCGAAATAAAAGCAGCAGTTTTAAAAAGCGGTTTCACGCGGATGCAACCGGTATAGGTACGTCATAGAGTCGGATCATTTTTGCGCGACTGGTTTTATCGACTTCGTTATTCTACTACGGACAAGAAAAATATATCACACAGCAAAGAAATGAAACGAATACTCGGAAACGAAAAAATAAATTTAAAAACGAAGGAATAATACCTCTGCGAAAAATATGGCAATGCGCGCTCACATTTCTTTATAAATGTTTTTTTTTTTATTATGCATTTATGTTTGCTTTCTAACGAGAATATCGTTCAAAATTTGGAGGTAACACGCGAGAAATAACACATCGGAATATATTCCACTTCTGAGAAAAAAATATATATACTTCACGTTTCACCATTATCCTTCATGCGGTGAAATGCGTCGTTAAGCAGAAACGCTTACACAAATGATGGTGGAATTTATGCCGCACGCACTTGCACACAGATAGAAACATTATTCTACTTGGAGAAAGAGAAAGAGAGAGAGAAAGAGAGGGGGAGGGAGATACAAAGAAAGAGAGAAGAAAGCATACGACACCGCGCATAATGCACGCCGCACGCACGGGATACAAACATCGCAGTGTCAGTTCTCTCGCCAGTGAGACAATGGCTCGTTTTGTTAAACAGCGCGGGCTCTCTTTGGACACCACAGTTTTCGATTTATTGTATTTGACGTCGCGAGTTCCACGAAAAAGCAGAGACATGCTAATCGTTATTGTAAACCCGTTAATTTCACACTTTGAATGCGCACACAGAAAAGTTAAAGACAACGGTTAAAATTGGAAGGCGTGCTTTTGTAGATAAAAAACGCTGTGTACGTATAATACGTATTCACGAATTTAACTCGGAAAGTTTTAATCGTAAGTATGGCATGCGCTGGGTGTCCCAGATTTCCCAGCCGTTCTTTTTACTAGATGAGCCGTGCCACGGTCCACAAAAAACGTTTGGATCCGATCCTATTTAGGACATAGGATTTTATATTGCTATCGATTATATACTATCGATTTCAAGTGGACTGGATCGCGATCAAATCGACTGGAGTTTTACTCCAGAAAAGTTCGTGGTTATTAATAGAGAAAGAGAGTTCGGCCGGCCAAATGCAGGAGCGAGCGCATTGTTCTGAGAAATCTTTATGTTCATGCGCGTTTAATAGCAAGTATAGCAAGAGGCGAAAATAATAGCAGAAAGTACAGTTGAAGTATAGCAACGCGATGAACAGTCACGCGAGGCGTGCTGGCGTCAGGTAAATCGCAAAATGTGTTAGCACAATTAATAGTGTAAATATAAACTGCAGAATGTAAATTAACGATCTCGAACGATGCCGCAGATTATTTTGGCGGTACCAAACGTCCGGCTATTTATCTAACGCACGTCTGTTTCGACAAATTCAAATGTATCGGATTTATGTAACTTTACTGCATTGTCATATACAATTACAACATTGTCAACATAAATTACCTCAGGGAGGAAATGCTTGTGCTGTACCTCGGTGCACGTTTATCGAATGAATGTATTATTTGAAATCGCTATTATGATTACCAATACAAGTGATCGTGTACAATCATGTAATAAAAATTCGTGACAGAGATGTAAGTATAGAACTTTCATTATTTTTCAAATTATTTCTGATTATTTTACGAGGTTTGTCATCATTTTGATTAGTCAACGCGCTACCGATAGTCCAGTATTATCTGATATTTAGAGTTAACATTTATTAAAATACATTCTCTTTAATTTTAATCAGATTCATGGAAAAGTCAATAACATTTTCTCAAGAGATATATCCTCCCGAACATATAATATGTCTACGACAGTTCAGACAATACAGGCGTTTATCATAAATACACACGTTTCTTGTAACTGTGTAAATCTCGGTGTAAATATTGTAAATGTATATGCGTTTTACTAGCATATGTTCTCCAACCTCACGTAAGATCGTGCATAAGCGTCCTAAAGCTTGAACAGTCTTCGAGTTGGAGACTATCTAAAGCCGAACGAGCTTCCGCTTGGTTCAACGAAGTTTTAATGGTTCATCAGAAAAAGCAAACTGCGAGCCGCGCTAAATATAGATCTCTGGACTATGGCGGGCCATTATACGCTCGCAAATTCCATACAGGCGTCTTGCGGCGTCTCGCCATAAGAGAATTCTAACGTGCGCGTTTCCGCGTCATCGCCGAGAATAAAATTTTCAGCTTGAATAGCCGCACTTTTCTTTCGACGGCTGAGAAATGATGAAGTAACCTTTGGAGACAAAATAGAGCGTAATCAAAATTCCTGAGATTCTAAAAGAAGTTAATTGCGCGTGCTTTTCCTATTTCGAAATATATAATTACTCGAAAATACGCACACGGAAAAAAATGATGTATCAACATCATCAGTGTAATTGAAATAAAATCTATTGATGCAACACATCAACTTTAATGAACAAAAACATCAGATAGTTGTTTTGATAATCTAAATATTTGGATCCAATAATATCCAATTGTATTAACTGTTTATGTTTATGGCAGCCCGTGACGTCGACGTTTAGTTGAAGCAACTTTATTTTTTTTCCATGCAGTTTTTAAAAGAGAAAACAAAAGTTTAAAAATTTTAGTTTAATGGGACTAGCTCAGAAAAACGTATTATGTCGAGATGTTACGTCATCGCTCATTAGTATTACATATAGGTACTCGTTCTCTCAACTTTGAATGCTCTCGAACGTTTAGAGTACATTATGCTTCCGGGTCATGACGTCGCGAAACAAGTATATTTTTTACAGATTTGTCGCTTTCTCAGAATAATAAATTTACGGAATTCTGAGTGTCTGCGCTGAAACCGACAAAGCAATTCATTTATTCAAGCAACGAGTGAAACTAATCGATATTAATAAAAAAATCAGAAAGTTAACGGAACTTGTACAATACCGGATAACGAGGTGAAATAAGCGTATACCGAGAACATGCATTCCTCAGTGCATAGTAACGTGACGTATGTTATTATATAGCGCAAAAATGCAAAGTTCACCGCGCCGGGCATAGTTGAAGTCTTTATTTCCGTCGAGGATCTATTTCTGGAAAGTCTCGAGTTCTATGGACGATGATATAAATCTTGATAATCGTCATAACAGTTTTTCACGATAAAACGCCAACGCCTGTTTACCGCAACATTACAGACGGGAAACAAAGTATCGCTAGATTAACGCTCGTTGATATAAATAATTAAATATTAAATGCTAAACATCACACGTTGTAAATACTATCTAATTTCAATAAATTAATAATGCTCAACATTCGCGAGATGTTACACATAAGCAACGTATTATTTCGCATTTTTATGTCAATATATGTATAAACACATCAAAAATTGTATATTACTCCGTAAGATATTAGACAACAAATTATTTCGTACATGGATAATGGATATACATTAAATGTATATGTTCAGAGTTCATATGTACGATGCGTTCAGTGTCACAAAGTAAAAAGTTGATGTTAAATCGACGTGTTAACGATTCATTGATTCTACTGAAAATCCCATTCAATTATTATAACCCTTTTATAACATATTGCAAATATAGAACACAAAATAATTTAAGTATGGTCAGTTAATTAAATGTCTAAAACAGCATTTCGTTGCTTCAACTCAATTCTAATCCGGCATACAGTATCTCCGAAATGTAACACTCACCTGGTGGAATGATCGACGAAAGAACCGCCATCCAGGAGTCTCAACTTGGCGAAAAGCACGGCACTGACGAATGGCACCGCCGTGAGCTCCTCGAGGTCGACTTCCACCGAGAATTTGTACTTTTTCTTCTTCATCATGAAGGCCATCTCACTGAGGCCGGGACACCGCACTTTGAATCCTGTTGCGTGTAACGCGCGATTCCCCGAGCAAGTCCTGGCGGCAAGCGGAGACCTCGAGTCTGCGGACCCCTCCGGCGATACTATCTGGCGTCCTTGACTACGATTCAACGATCGCGAGTGATCCCGGCCGATTTCGCGACTTCCTGTAACCGGTCGTTCGCGTTTCTACGACTATTACTTCGCGGTTTTACGCACCAACGGTCTCACTGGCGATGTTTCGCGCGCGCGCGCGCGGGAAAGTCATTCCCGACGTTCAATTACGGAAAATATAGAGCGGAAGAGATAATACGAAGCCCGGACTGCCCGGACTTCTTCAGTTTCTCGGATCGCGCAATCGAGATTGCTTCCCGTAACGTTGCAAGCACTCACGGGATGGACCACGATGGGAAGCGAGGATTATGCGCGATTTCCGCCACCGGGAATTCTCTCCCGGAAGAGGAACGTCTTAGGAGCGTGTGCGACGTGGCGGATGACGGCCTCGTGTCGAGCCCGCGGATGCTTCATCGACACCGCTCGTCGTTCCCACGTTCGTCGACGTCGCGACGAGATTCAAGAGGAAGAAATGCAGCTGGCGCAGTTGCTCGCCATTTTCGTCGTCCGGAACTGCAAGCAAAATTCGACCTTTTTGTTTGTGCGAACATACATAACGAAAATAGGGGGAAAGTAACCGGTTTACTTGTGGCGAAAAAGAAAACGTCGTCGCAACCCGTTTGTCACGCGAAAAAAAGAACGAACGATGCGAGCCTAATGAGCACAATAAAATTCGTTGCAAATTCGAAGCGCAATTAAGGGCCAAAGCACATATGTTGTACATGGCGTAGCGATATACGACAGTCGTATTCTATAACTGTCAGAATATGCCGAAGCTTATGCGTTACTTACCGTCCATGACAACGACTGTCGTATATCGCTACGCCATGATATGTGCTTTGGCCCTAAGTCTGAAAAACAAACAATAGATTATATAATATCGAAGTAAAATCAATAAAAGTACCAGAATATATCGCTATGTATTGTTTTGCGTTTACGTCAACTGCGTACCTGATATTTGCGAGTACGAAACTTGTGAAATATTATACGAAAGAACCCTCAATGTATCTTGATAAGAAATATAATATATTGAATTAAGACGTATATCTTAAATATGTATAATACAATCTTCGTCAGTATTTACAATAAAAATAATTCACATTTCTTTCACATGTCTAACGAAATCGTTGTTTTTCTTTCATTACGACGAGAGTTCGCGTTCTTGCTTGTGTACGTAAATTAAATGAGGCGATACGGCGAACTCGAGATAACATAATTATGAAAGAGTAATGAGAACAAAGAAAAAAAATTTGTCTCTGTTATAAAACAACAATTTACGAAAACATATTTTAGGAACCCATAGGTCTCGAAGGTTTACGGTTGACAGGTATGCGAAAACCATCGACAGTTCGTGGAACGGCTTCTTATTCAGATCGACCGATCGAGTGGGCGTTATATTGATGTATTTTGATTATTTTGAACAGCCGGAGAATTCCATGGAGAACCTACAAACAGCAATGAAAACGATTGGCTAAAAGCCATATATAAGAGAGCCAATCGACTTGCAACTTTTCTGTAAAAGCAGAATTTGCGCATATGTTTCTCTTTTGAATAAATTCAAGAATCGAGTTTTCCAGTAAATTTTTTTTATTGAGCGGTATCCATAATTTAGGTAGAGAATCTAAGCCGATTTTTAATACTTTTTGAATTTAAAAAAAACCTAAATTTTTTATTTAGAAAGTTATAGCTTGCTAAAGTTCCTTTGATGCCGTCAACTTCAAGATGCCGCAGTGTCCCTATGACGTCACAGCACATTTTCGTGTACTATATTTTCTTCAATTTTGAAGATATTGCAAAAATTCAAAAAGTTTACAAAAAAAGTATGCCATGATCTATCAGAATATACTGTTAGGAAAAATCCGTGGAAGACTGAATCAGCTGAACTTCTTACACGGTTCATCTTTTCTCTTTTTCTCTCCAACGTGAAAAGAAAAAGAGGAAAAGTACGTCGTTCACAGTCGTACTACGTCTACTTGTTTGAAACAAAACATGGCGGCACCAATCAAAAATCGAGGACGTTATTTCGTGATTAGAGAGAGTTATTTTTATTCGCGAGTCGCCAATCTACGTTGTTACTTACACCGTGAAGATACGGGCGATCGTCGTTGAGCGGCTTTGATTTCTGCGCCATTACGCAATTTCAAATCGTATCTTTTTCAACAAAGGAATAGTTCAATTAATCAAGTTGCATATACACAGAAGTATAATAAGTTTCGATTTTATCCAACGTATATACTCATTGTAAGTAGATATACTTTATTCTTTACGCCTTTTACGCGTAACGAAGAAATCGTTTTGATCAAATATCAGCAAGTTGTGTTCGAAATTACGCGATCGCCATGCCTACAACTTGCACAAAATTACAAGTTATGATTAATTTTCAGCAAAATGTCGCAAATGAACTGGATAATCTGCAACAAATGCTTCATCCCGATATACAGAGGAAAGCGTCCCTATCACATCACGCAGTGTGGCCACATTTCCTGCCAGAATTGTCTGCAGCAAGGTAAACTTCCAGAGAAATTTCGCGTTACAATTTATTTTTCACGATTTCAACCGTTCACCACTTGCGACTCACAGTCGAGCAGCAGTGTCCGCAATGCCAGCGTGTCACCATATCGCTAGCACTGGAGGAGCCGCTGATGCCGAGGCTGACCCCGTACTTCCAGCCGTTCGCCGAGGTTCTGGAAATGCTGTTGAAAGTGGACACATTCCGGAGCAATCAGCTGAAAATAACAATGCAGCGCTTCTACGAACTTGTACGTAAAATCAACTTACTTTCTTATAATCTTGTACCTATATCTCGTGTCTCTCACGCTCCTATTATATCTTTATATCTATATATATATATATCTTTATATCTATATCTTTATATCTTTATATTATATCTTTATATCTATATATCTTTATACTTTTCTGAATGATGAATTTTCGTATCGACGATACGCTCTATAAAGGATAAGAAGTACGAGGTGCTGAAGACTCGGTTCTGGATGGAACAGCGCAATTTTAAGGCGTTAATGGCTAAGTACGAAAGTCTGAAGGATGAGAAGGATAAGCTTGAAAAGAAGCTGATGCTCTGCCAGATGCAGAGAGAAACTCCGCGATCCGCGTACCGCGCGATGGAAACGCCGCCCGACTCCGGTATCTCCGTGCCGTCGATGTCACAATCAAGGTAAAGCACATAAGCTTTGAACAGTGCAAAAAGGACGATCGGTACTACATCTCCGAAGATCGGAGAAACAAAAACGGATCTCCTTATGTAATTCATTTTTTGCGTTAACATATAAGCTGTGGTCCACTTAACACTATAATACAAATACTTTGAAACCGAATTTGAACCTTTCTCTTCTCCTTTCTTTCAATGAAGAAGGAGAAGAGAACGCATTTCAAAGCATTTTTAGCATCAAATAGACTGCAGCCATAATAAAATTATACCGTTCAATAATAATAATAATAATACAATAAGTTTCTCGACAAACGGTTACTGCTACGTATCGTCATCCTGCATAATTTGAATATTTGCAAATAATTAAAAAATAAAATCATATCGTAATATTCGTTTTCATTGCTGTCTGTAGGTTCTCCATGGAATCGTCGGACTGTTCAAAATCCGTCAACATGCGATCGGTTGATCTGAATAAGAAATCGTACAGAACTGTCGATGGTTTTCGCATACCCACCAACCGTAAAACTCCAAGACCTATGCGTTCCCAAAATATGTTTTCTTAAATTGTTGTTTTATAACAAAGAGACAAATTTTTTTCTTCGTTCTCATTTCTCTTTCATAATAATGTTATCTCAAGTTCGCCGTATCGTCTCATTTAATTTACGTACAAGCGAGAACGCGAACTCTCGTCGTAATTAAGGAAAAACGACGATTTCGTTAGACATGTGAGAAAAATGTGAATTATCTATTTTTATTGTAAATACTAAATACTGACGAATATTATGTTACATATTTCAGATACACGTCTTAATTCAATATATGTATAATTATTTCTTATCAAGATACATTGAGCTTTTTTTCTTAATGTTATACACATCAAAAGTACTTGCAAATATCAGGTACGCAATTGACATAAACGCAAACAACACATAGCGATATATTCTAATAATTTTATTGATTGCTCCGATATTATATCAGATATTCATATAAACAAATATATATACACGCTTGCATTTTAATGTATTATCAATACGAACGCATAGTATGTGATAACGAATTTGTACACTATAAATTTAAAAGGCAAAATTCATAGTTTAAATAAATTATAAAAAGAATCAAGAGCTCGTGTGTTTCAAAACAAAATAAGAAATTCAAAGGCCAATATAGGTTTTTAAATAATGTGTATATCGTGTTTCTTCTTGTAAGTACATTGCGGTCATTAATGGAACAAAAAATATTACATATAAACATTTCCCTCAAATTAGAGATTATTGATAACCCGCGCGCGCGCGGATAAGATAAAGAAAAAAATTAAATTACTATCTGCCAATAAACAAGCAATACGAGAGATGTTAAGTTTAAACCAGTTATCTCTTAAAAATACATAATAGGGACGTAGTTCCTAGTTTAATAGTTCGTAGTTCATAGTTTATCACAATATTTTCCAAACTTGTTTAATTTCCAATCAAATAAATATACATAGAAGGAAATATCAATTAAACACTTCGAGATTCCAGCAATAATGACTTTAAAGATAGCACAATTGATTACGCGATTATAAAATAAAATGAACGAGATAGAAAAATACTATCTATGTGTACCTACACTTGACGGAAGGAGAAATCGCCCGAATCGTTATCTTTCAAGTTTGCGGAAGATGCCAAGATAAAATCTTATAAATCCGTCAATATTTTGTATACATTTCGTGTTGCCAATATAGGTTTTTAAATAATGTGCATATCGTGTTTCTTCTTGTAAGTACACATTGCGGTCATTAATGAAACGGAAAATATTATGTATAAACATTTTCCTCAAATTAGGGATTGTTGATAATCCGAATAAGATAAAGAGAGAGATTAAAATACTATCTGGCAATAGGATTGAATACACATTTCTGCCATTTAAAATTAATGGACAATCATGAAAGCTATGTTGTAAAGTAAATACTATATTCAGCGAGGCAAGCAACCGTTGCAAGCAAGTTTACCGTTTCTTTGTATTACAGAGTGATTTAATAATTTGCAAATCGTGACAAAATTGTCGCGCGGCAAGACACGTTTCGTAAGAGAGAAATGCAAACTGCACGACGACTAATTAGAGGGACAAACGTTCCAAAAATGCTAATTGCGCTCGAAAATGCGAACGAAGTGGGTTCCTTCCTGGAATCGAGTTTCGGGATGCGAGATGCGAATTGGGTGATGAGCACGACGCGTTCACGTGACGCACCGACCGCGACGGCTGATGCGGGCCGAGATATAAACCATATAAACACAGCTACACCAACCGGTCGAAAAAGCACAGTCCAATCCGCATGAGATGGGAATTTAAGCTACCGAAGAAGGGGGAACGACGCGAGAATTATGAAGACCAGCGGAGAGCGATAAAAATGTTTGAAAGCCGCTTGACGCAGGAGGAAAATTTAATGCTTTCAACACGTCGAGCAGTGTTTCAACAGGCTTCGCATCGCAACTTAAAATTTATGATGGAGAAGCAAATACATCTTTTAATAAATTTGTAACGTACGTTTATGAAATATAATTTATGAAAACTCAGATTCTCTATGACATCTAATAATCATATAAGTTGAAAGAGAAAAAGAGAAAGAATATATTATATATAAAAAGTAATATAATTTAAATGTTCTGGTCCAAATCTTCGCACTTTACGCGGAGAAAAAGATTTGCAATAAATTCATGTCTTTTCCATCAGGTTGTTAGAATACTAATCTTTGAAAGTTGTAATAAATGAGTAATAATAAAATACTTCTCTGCTTCTTTAATTTAGATATCTTAAAAAATTAAGAAATTTTTGTTTAACAGCATTTTATCTAAATAGAAGGATAAACAGATTTAGATTTTGAATTTTAAAGATATTAAAAAAAAAATTTTAATGACAATTTTACTAAAGAAAGATCGACTCAAAACTGATTAAAGATACTTGGATAACTCCAGGGTGTAAATAATAAAAGCTCTTTAAGATGTGCTGGTCTTGACTAACACAAATCAAATTAATTCTAATTGATTTGGTATGTATATTTGTAAAAGTAGGTACATATTCAAAAAATTTCAATTTTTATTATAACTTGCCATTTTAAAATAAGGCATATTATAGATTATGATATCTACCGTTGTTTGTTAAAATAAAAAATTGATTTTTTATTTCAATAATCAAAATCTCCATTCAGAAATTGCCTTCGAAATACCCTGTCGGTTACAAGCAGCAGCCCCTATCCCCAATTATCTTTAAAAATTAAGGAGATATTCATTGACGATGGATTATCCGGTCATTGAGCGTCATTGACATCGATATCCACTCGGTAATCTCGCTACTCCCTTAACTCGTACGAGTTTTAGACGAGGACAATCACGATGAGGACAATCGAGAAGTATATATAATCCCCCTACAGCCCCTACTCCTTAGACACTAATCCCTGCAGGATTAATCTCTCCATGTCCGAGTAATAAATCAAAGAACGGATTACTCTGATTTATATACAAACTTTCTTCGCATACATTATGAATTACTACGAGGAATGCAGAAGACAAATTTCGTTTGCGTGTGTCCAGTGTATTTACTATTTACGTATATATGTTGAGGGGAGAAAGACACTAAATTAATATTTATATTAAATATATAAGCAAGAAACCAAATTTTGTTTTATATACATACATATATATGTGTACACATACATACACACGCGGACATATTTTTTAAATTAATATTTGCATTATTTAAATACTATTATATGTTATGCAGCGTTATATGTCCATGTAATACATGAAAAATATATTCTTTTACATTATGTATATACTGTTTAAATATATGTACTCGTTTAGGCAAATATATTTTTTTATACTATGTATATTACTTAAATATACTACGTACTCGTTCAAGCACACGCGCAGTTCGAGTTGTCAGGTTCCTCGCGTTACAAATCGACGATGCCCGACATAACCTAAAACGCGCCCCGAAATCCACGGTCTTCTAGGAGGCGATCTCCGTGTATGGCGTTCACGCTCGACTGCGCGCATCGCGCACACGCGACAATGGTAAAAGTAGCGCGGAGCGGGAGCGGCGACGATACTGACGATAAGACACACGCGTCCGTACATACACACGTCTTATCGCTCGACCGTCGCGTCGGTCAGTTGACAGATCGGCGATCGACCAGGCGCCTCCGTAGGATAAGATATCACAGGACACTGTCCTCTCGAGTCAATCCGCAGCAACGCCGTTTGCGCGACGGAATACGGAATGCTGTCAGATCGCATCGATTTGCACGCGAGATTGCGTCGATCGCCCGACGGAATCTACGATTTCGGAGTCAAATTGATCCTCACGACGCGAGGAGATCGGAGTATCGGAGAATTGGAGCCGCGTGCGGAACCGACGACGCGTGATACGACTTCAGGTCGAGGCACGGAATATCCCGCGCGACACGAAGCACGAACAGTGAAAGCGATGGAAAGCGACCGCATTCGGTAGCGGGGCAGAGCGCCGACGGTCTCCGCTCCGCTCCGCTCCGCGTCGAGCGTCGACTTCATAACCTCTCGCGCGCGTCGAGCCAGCGGCACCCGCGCGGCGCCGCGACGGGGATCGATCCCTGGAGTGCTCCGATCCGGAGCCTCGGCTCCGCAGATGCTCCCTCACGCGCGCGAATCGCGCGGTGAAACGTCAAACGTAACCTCGGCCGTGGATCACCCGACGACGGCGGAGATGCGACGGTTTTATAACCTCACTCTGTCTCTCGCTCGCGCGCGCGCGCGCGTCAACGGCTCAACGTCTCGTCTCTCGACGCTTCGCGCTCCGTTTTCCTCTCCTTTCTCTCTCTCTCTCACTCTCCGAGTTTTATCTCGAACTATCTTG
The DNA here is from genome assembly GCA_035220615.1 of Leptothorax acervorum. Taxonomy (NCBI): domain Eukaryota; kingdom Metazoa; phylum Arthropoda; class Insecta; order Hymenoptera; family Formicidae; genus Leptothorax; species Leptothorax acervorum. The sequence goes on from JASTWQ010000074.1 coordinate 319,853, forward strand.
AACCACGGGGGTACGATATCATATAGGTATGCGCGAGAGAGATCACCGACGAGTCTCGGGTTCAAATACGAACGTTTATTTCGAGAAATTGACGGATGGTTACTTACTTACCGTGTCTTCGTACGTACGCTCCTCCTTACACGCTAGCCGATTTCACGCACTCTCACACTTTTCATGATCACAGGCGTCTCTCTGTGCGGGCTCTCGCGACGTCGGCTACCACTACGATCGCAACTACCGCGGTAACGGCAACGGCAACAGCGACGGCGACGGCGACGACGGTGGCGGGTCCTCGACGCGAAAGATACGAGAGTCCCGTAAACGAAGAGGCTGCAAAACCGCTTTGCCTCACGCCCGACGTAACGGATTACGGAGCTCGTCTAGCTCACCTACGAACTGAGCCGAACTGCACTGCTGTACTCGGTGTTTGCGAATTGTGATACGGGGCACGGGCCGCACGGGGCGCACGGGCCAGGTTTCGCGCATGCGCGACAAACGCGGCCTCCAGTAAAGTGCAAAGCTCGGGCAGGAAGAGGCGCCGTTGTACGCCCGAGAAAATTATTGACAAATTTTTAAAAAAATCAATGAAGTGTAAAATATATTAAATATATATATTAACATATATGTTGAATATATACATTAATTTATTAATCTTATATATTTATAGAATATATATACAATGTACATGTAATTTATAATAATTTATATATATTAATTCTATAAATATTATAAAATATACGTACGTAATTATAAGATATCTCTAAAATAAAGAACGCGAACTTCTATTGCTTAATCGAAACTTAATAAGCACGAAATATGTTTTTGGTCACTATATAATAAATAAGCGAGTATTTTACTTGCTTATTATAAACTCTCGAAAGTTAGTAGTATTTAGTTTGATTAAAAAGATGATCTATTTCAAAATGTTCCTTGATGATAATTTTCCTGAAACTTATATAATTTAAATTTCAAAAATTCAACCTCATATTGAATCGATTCGAACGACGGCGCTGTATCTTTGCGCCATCTTTCGAGAATCGTTGATGTTATCTGCCATGAGGGTGTTTAATTGGCTATTAAATTGAATGACGTCATATTATTGCCAGTTTACAATGCCGTATTTGTATTTAGTATAATTATAAGGCCAAAACGCAACGTGATATACAAATAGAAATAAGAAATACAAGCAAAAAATACAATATAATATTTTTATTTGCAGGCATGTTTCTCAGTGTTTTATTTTTCTTTTATTCCCTTTTATATTCTCATAAAAAAATTCCATATAAAAAATGGACAGATTTGTCCCATTTTCTATTAGGCGAGTTAAGCCTACATAAAAAAAATGCGTTTTGCACATTAGAATAGGATGTATATCGCGAAAATAATGTTCGTGTATTATATAATGACGTATCGTTAAATATCCCCCTATCTATGTATACATATATATAGAAAACTTTTCAAAAACGTACAACAGATTGCGAACAATGCGAACAATTCTTGAAAAATTTCTTAAATATTTTTTACCGCCCTAAAAAACATATTAAATCGATAAATAACATTTATTACTTTATACTTATATTTTTGATACACTTTTATACAGTTTACGTTTACAAGACACAGGATAGACACATGCACAATTTTTTTTACTTTTTAACTAACTTTTCTCATTAAAGAATTTCTTAATTCTCTTCCGTAACAACGAAAACGACTTTTTATACGAAAACGACTCGCTCAATGACGTTGTTCAATGCATCGTAATGCATTTGAAAATTTCAATTTAAAGATTCTGTCGCAACAAAAGACGAGTTTACGGAATTTAAAACTGGTATGATTTCAAAAAGAGCGTAGCTTTCAAGATACGGGAGAGTGAATAGGCCCCTGTTCTAATTTTTTAGTTAAACTTCTTGCATGGTTCATCTTTTCTCTTAATTTTTTTCTCCAACGTGAAAAGAAAAAAAGAAAAGATGAACCGTGCAAGAAGTTTAGCTAAAAAACAGGCCTTATACATATATCTTGCTGATAATAAATAGTTGCGCTACTTGAATAGTTTTTATCGAAAACAAAAATTTCGCTTGCAGAGCGACTAGTGCATCTGCTATATGTATACAAATTTTGTTGGCAGAAACATAATAAAATCTACTGACAAAATATGACGGCAGATTGACTACAGAAACCAAGTGGAATCTGCCATCTTGTAATTATTTAAATAATATACATTCTATTTATATTATAGTTAAAAGATGACAGATTCTGCTCGATTAATACCGGTAATCTGCTCTTTTTTTTTTATAATTTAAATCTGTTGTCAGATATTATACTGGCAGGTTTCTCTTGGCAGAACGTGAACTTATTATAATGCGAACATAATTTACATAATATGTTCGAATCTACTGATGAATTGATTTTTCTCTGATCTTTTAAGAAACCGAAAAGGGCTATGTACGCGCCTTATTATTACATTATACGTAGTACTGAATCGATACGACTTCCGCACGAGCGAGTATCGATGCCGAAATGCCCAGAACGCAATATCGATACTTTCAAGTATCGGAATACAGTCAATCGGATCGGAATATTCGGAATAAGGTAGCTCTTCAGTAGCTCTCGTCGTCGAGTATTCCGATCTATCTGATCTACTTATCCAAATTTGCGAAATACCGCCTCTGCGTCGAGAGGAAAGTATCGACGCGGTTCTCGCGGTAGTCGCGGTATCGGGGAATCGGTGGCGATCCCTACCAGAGATTGTCAGAGATTTCTTGGCCGTGGGTACTCGCGAATGGCCGACCCTGTCATCGTCGTCGTCGTTTCTGTCAGACGCACCGCTCGCTACAAGTGAGCCATGTAAATGTCCATCGCGCCGCGAGGAAACGCGTGCGGAGAGTATCGGCGAAGCGAGGTCCGGGTGCGACGACACGCGCCGGAGAGACGTGAGAGGAAACGAGGTGTTGCGAGGAGGTTCGACGGTGTCGAGTCGAAGGCCACGAAGATCCACGCCGGGGTCGAGACTGTCGAGAGGGAGGAGGATCCACGCCGCGGTAGGCGATCGTCGTCGATCTCTTGCGTCGCGAGTAGCCCGAGAACGGGCCCCAGGAGTCATCGTCTTATCTCGGGGCTAAGCTCGGCGACTAGGGCGGATACGCGAGATCCGTCATCCGTCATCATCTGAAATAATACACCGGAACAATTACGAGAGAGAAAGACAGAGATAGAGAGATAGATCACGGGCGGATGCGTCGCACGACGGTGATGCCGCCGCCGTCGACGCGAACCTCGCACACGCTCCGTTGGCTTCTTTCGGGCCTGGCCACAGGCGAACGGACCGTTTCGTTCTAATGGGTCGCGTTGACAGTGCACGAGGGTGACGCGGCTGAGTCAGACCGCGGAGATTCTTCTTTCCTTAGTATCAGCTGTCAGTCGCCTGGAGGACGTTTCCAAGGATACTGGATCAAAGATAACACTTTGCTACCTAAGCTGAGAACGCACAGAGTCACTTGTGTTCTTGAGAAGAAGTTGTAGTCTTGTACGTGTTTATTGTCGCTCTTTTTAGAATGATGTTCGTAAATACTGCATGGGATTTTTCCAAAGATACAAGGTTGTCCTTCGTGTAGATAAATTTGAGATAACTGCGTACGGTATCTAATTGACAATGAGACTTATTTCAGTAAGATACACTGAAAGAGTATATTTTATTTGTTGAAGATATTGTACAGAATATTAAACAATTTTCCAAAAAGCAGTAAACAATCTAACGTACGAGTGAGAGATCTCAAATAGAACCTGCTGCATGCTTTTAAAAATTGATACTATTTGTAAAACTCAACATTGCTCAATGAGTGTCAATGTTACAGACCTAGTTATGGAGGATAGTATGAGTGTAAAGTCGATGGAATCAGTGGCGACAAGCGATGAATATGAATTTGTGAATGAAAAAGGTACTAGCAAGCAGCAGCAAGCCCTCTTAGAACCACCCATGCTAAAAATCGCCAATAACGGCAATCTGGAGGACCTGCAAAATAATCTCCGTGAGGTCTGTACATTTATCGGATTTATCATACCGCCCCCTTACCCCTAATCTTAATAGATAAGCTTTAATCTAGATCCATAACAGATAAATGCCATAGATTAACGTTGCCCGTATCTACTTTGTGTGACAATCGCAGATTTTGACAGAGGACTCGAAAATGGAGGGAAGTGAATTTAAAGTGACGGGTGCTAGCCAACAGAACCAAGAGAAGATGAAGAAAGTGGGCCACAGTAAATTTTACGATGTTAGTTCTTGTGTTGTCGCATCAGAGAAGCAGGATATTATGAAGCCCGAAGATTATCTTGAAGAAGGTAAGTTACACTGCCCTGTTCGTAAATAATAATGAACAATACAAATGTAACAGACTGTGGATTTGAAAGTACGTTTATGTGATCCAGAATTAAACACATTGCCGCACGTTCAACAAGAATGCACTATTTTCAATGGTGTTACTTATTTGGGAGCAGCTGCCATAAATGCGCCAAAATCAGAATGCGAGATCCAACGTAACATGAACATATTAAACGCAGAACAATCCTTGAATTTAGGAATAAAGATTTCTGTCTCGGTGCCGAGTAGTTCGCAAGGTTCAGTTATGTAAGTAATCTAATCTGTATCCAATCCAATCTGTGTCCAATGTAAATTTAAATTTATACAAAAAAGTTACCGTAATTTTTTCTTTAGTCTATATGATGCTGCAACACAACAAGCCATCGCGCGTTACGAAGTTCAACGTATTTTATTTTATGCACGTGGTGAGAGTACTGGTCTATGTGCAGCGTGTTTTGCTTTTACATGGTCACACGGTGATACTTTAGAATCTGCCATTTATCAATGTCACGTTTTCCGCTGTGATATACCAGAAGCGGTACGTTTTTATATTATCGATTATCATGTATATGTAAATACATAAAAAAATTCGAGTATTATATTTTGTATTATATTCTACAATTACAGATCATAATTTCACTTTAGTATTTGTGATAGAAACATCGTAAATTAAATCATGTATAAGAAATATAATATGTAGTCATCATACATATATAATGTATATATGTACTATAATGTTAATATATATAAAATAATATGTATCTTAATCTGTAATTATTTTATGTAGGTCGGACAAGTGTCAGCCTGCTTTTCAAAAGCGTTCCACAGAATACCACGTTCAATGACAAGTTCTTTAACGGGTAGTGACTTTAACGGTTTCAATGCTGGTGAAAAAGTTAATTCTAGAGTATTTATCTTTGAAGTCACTATGGAAATAAAAGAAGAAGATGGAAAAGGTGGTTTTAGTACAGTCCCCAAGGATAGAAATTGTTTCAAATTACGAAGCAATGTGGCAAAACAAGTTTGTTTGAGTATCCAGCAAGTGTCCAGTAAAGAAGGTGGCATTACGCTTGAAGTCGAGAGGTGTTTCGGAGTTCTTGTTAGCCCCGGGCGAAATGTTAAACACAGTGATATGCGACTACTCGAGATGGTAAAGAGAGATTCACACCAGCAAGTTAATTTTATGTCTATAATCAGCTCAGATGTTCGCAATATTACAACAATTTTGCAGCAAGTTAATACTGGACCAATAATGCAAGATAAACAGTGCTATAATATTTGTGGACGTTGGGATCCTGCAGATCCCGCTTTGGAAACTCTTAATTTAGAAACTCCTAGAGAGGGTAAAATATTCATGACCGTTGCCGTTGATCTCGTTATTAGAGATATTCGAGAACCAGTCAGATTTGTGATAGAAACGCCAGTTAAAGTGTTTCCACAAAACGAGAGATTTTGGTATTTTAATAAAAGGAATCTCGTGCAACAGTTTTATCTTAATTCCAAAGAGGTGAGTTGTCCTGATATTCTTATAAGAAATTATGTTTCGATATTTATCAGCTTATATTACATGTTATTTTCCATAATTTTTTTTGTGACAGGCAATTTCTGGGGATGGTACAGAGGTACATTATGAAGTACAAAGCATAGAAACATCTGGCGAATTAGACAGGAACAGATTAAATCTGGCTCTGAATCTGGCATCTTTAATTAGATCGCCCTCTTTAACTAGTATCGACACACTTACACCTAAAGAAGAAATAGATTCAGGTAATAAATTAAGTTCGAAGTCGCTCGCTAATTTATCAACATAAAATATTTTTGCTAATGTTTCAATTTCTGCATATAGACGGGGATGAACCTATGTTAAGTGGTACAGGTGAAGTTTCGAAAGACTGCTCGGCGGATGAATTGGCCAGCTGGGCTGAAGTTTTAGATAGTTGGCAAGTTAACGAGCAACGTCCGAAACTTCTTATAAAACTGACAAAACAAGGAATTCCTGAAGCTTTACGCGGCGAAGTTTGGCAACGTCTGAGCAATTGTGACAATTCGCAAGAGATGATGGATAAATATAGAATGTTAATTACGAAAGTGAGTACTTGTTATAATTTCATACAATAAAAAGTGGTTAATGTTTTTTCCCTGAGATATAATATGTGAATTTTGATAATAAATACACAGGAGAGCAGCTGTGAGAGTGTAATTTTGAGGGATATTAATAGAACATTTCCAGCCCATGACTTCTTTAAAGAAACAGGTGGTTTAGGGCAAGACTCTTTATACAGAATAAGTAAAGCATATGCTGTTCATGATGAAGAGGTTGGATATTGTCAGGGCCTCAGTTTCTTAGTTGCTAGTCTGTTACTGCACGTAAGTAATTGCTATACAGTTTTATAGAAATTAATTTTGTAGAATGTTTATAGAACATGGCTCTTTACAGATGATACATTTTGTAACAGTTTGTAAAATATTTGTCGACAAAAACAAACTTAAATATTTCTTCTAGATGCCCGAAGAACAAGCGTTCTGTGTTCTGGTCAAATTAATGTACGACTATGGTCTTCGAGATTTATACAAGGATAGATTTGACAACCTTTACATGCGATTTTATCAATTAAATCGTTTAATAGAAGTGAGTTGTGGCCAATTTGTACGATAATGTAACATTTTATATGAAAACGAATTATGCACAAGTTGAGCTATATTTTCTACAATTCGCTTCTAGGATCAATTGCCGGAACTTTATAAGCATTTCTGTGATCGCGGTGTAGAAACGCACATGTTCGCCGCACAATGGTTTCTAACTCTATTTACTGCTAGATTTCCATTATATCTTGTCTTTCATATCTTGGACGTATTTCTTTTACAAGGACTCGACACGTTATTCCAAGTCGCCCTCGCTTTGTTAATGGTAAGCTATTATGAAAAAGTTTATAATATATATACAAACAAAGTATATAACTATTTATCGATTTAATTAATATGATTTTTCACATTTATTCCATAAGTAATATATGTCAAAGAAAAGTAATTTTACTTTTCAGCTTTGTAAAAAAGAGTTATTACAACTAGATTTTGAGAGCATATTAAAATACTTCCGGGTGCACTTACCAAAACGTTGCCGAAACGAAGAAGTTGCACGCTATGTTATGAAGTTAGCTTGTTCAGTGACGTTGAAGAAATTGAAGAAATATGAAGCAGAATTTATGACGTTGAAAGGTAATTTTATATTCTACGTTTGAATTACATACTTCCCTATTCACCTTTAAACACAATGTTCCATCAATTCATTAGGGAACACTACACTGTGCTGTACATGCATGTACATTTCGTGTATCGTTCAGCAATCATTGCCTGTTGGTTGTGAATTTGTTTTCAGTGTGGGTAGAAGCTTTAGGCACATACAAATTTTTATATTTATAGACATGCCATATTTTAAACTAAAGAATTAAAGATTCTTGTATGACAAGAGCTATTATTAATAAAACTACATTGAAAATACAACGAGTTCTTAGGCTGTGCCCCATGGAACGTATAAATATTTTTTTGTAATACTTAGAAAATAGAATGTTTCTTAAACCAAATACAATTAAAATACATAATTAAAATACAAATCTAATTAATACATTGAAGTACATATTGCTATATTTTAATAACACGCCAGTAATAGAAATGTAGTAAATTAAATTTATCAACAAATAATTTAACATTTATATATTAATTAAATATAAAATATATCTAATCTGTGCGTAGGACAATATTATACGCGCACGTGTATATTAATAATGTAGTTACATGTAAATTCAGCAAAATACATACGAGATAGAACTTCATACTTTTTGAAGGTATAAAATGTTTCTAGTCTCATTCACTGCATCAAACATGCACTCAGTATATATCTTTCGTGTTAATAAATGTAGTATTAGTAAAAATTTTATAATAAACTTTACACACAGCTCTCTGCATTTAGGTGATTTAGAAGTATGAAATGTGGACATTGTATAATGATTACTTTATGCCTATGGTCAGGTGGTGGTTTTACTTGCCTGTATATTTTCTTGTTTTCAAATTGGAGTATTGCCATTTGGCAAAAGTACATCACCCAAAGAGATTATTGTTAATATAAGAAATTTGTTGAATAGAATGCAGTTTTAAAAGAGAAGAGAAAACGCGGAATATTTTCCTTGGAAGATACAAAGATATATTTTTAAATTGCTAGGATGTAATAGGACTAATGTGTGAAAACCGCTTATCTAATGACCTCTCAATCCAAAATTCGATTTTGGTAATCATAATTTATATTGTATGCAAGTAATTTTATCACATATATAAATCTGTTTGGTTTTATTTTTTCGTTGCAAATAGCTCTCAGTTTAATATAATACTGCTTGAATGTATTGTTCAGTGGTTATTAATGATATTATTATATTACTGGATATATAATGAATAATATTATCAGTAATATTATAATAATAATTAATAATAATATTTTGTTGAATTTTTAGAAATTTAAAAATAGATTGACAGAGGTCTATAGATTTATTACTATTATTATCAATTGATATTTTATCATAAAACCTATAATTATGAGATTCATTTAAGTACGTACGAGTAAAATGTGAAACTTGAATGATATTAAAAGCACTTGATAATGATATTCTTTATCCCATTGATTGAGTGACGACTGATGAGTAATTAATCAAAATATAACTTCCATACTACAAAATACTCATGTCAAAAATTATAGAATTGTTATGTTGTATTCTTTTTACGCTATTGTATTACAATGGCTATATATGTCTCAATGCGTGCTGTGAACGTATAGTATATTAATACCGTGTGTTAGACGAAGATATTTCATGTTATCAAACCTTTATTGTAAGTTTAACTTTGTAAAGTATTATTTATTTTTTAATTATATCACATTATTGGAAATGCTGATGACGTTTGTTATTAGAATCCATGCTTATCGGCTGTAGCGCTTATATATACGACCTCTTGTATTGCATTTTATTTATATATTATTTATTATTGCTTACTGAAAAATAAATAATCTCACGAGTACTTTTAGTTTTGTGAATTACCTATTTTATCCGATAATATCCTGCTCCTAGTGAACATCTAGTAAACATTTGCACTTCCTACCTTCATATTTTTTGTTTTCTTGCTATATTTGGGTATGCATGACGCATCAAGCGAAATTGTCAGCACTTGTTTGTACTGTACTAATTACTTCCTATCTATATAAGCACGGAGAAAATTTTATATTAAATTTTAATCTTAATCTAATAATTAATCTTAATGGTGCGACATCATAGTAAAATTTAATATAAAATCTCCGTGAGTAGCGTAGTGCCGCAATATAAATGCAAAAATGCTAGATGATTATGATTAACAAAAAGAACAAAAGTGAAATAACTTAAGATATAAAATAATATGTACTTGTAATATGAAGGAAATTATCTAATCTAGAGATTAGATCTAGATTAGATTTAATAGATTAGGTAATCTACAGATCCGGGTAATGTGTGGAAATATTTTTTCAAAGCTATTATTTAAATTAATCCTATATACCACAGGTCGTTGAAGTATGCGTAAGCTGATAAGCAATAACATGATTATAGGCTGACTAATCATATTAGATAGGAGCTTTTACATTTGCATACAATACCAGCAATGCAATATATCATTTGTACCAAGTTGAATCTGACAAAATTAATGATATGTATAGTGTGTACCCAGTGTACCAATTATGATAAGAAAATACGATTTGCAATAGTCCTGATTTTTTTCTTAACTAGATATGCACAAAGAACAAAGTCAGACAACTTTATAAAAATATTTTGTTAAAGTTTATATTTTTTACAACGTTCCAAAATATGATAAAGGTCGCAAAATATTCATGGAAATTTAAGTTATCGATATTGTTGTCACTTGAAGAGATATATCAAGCAAGATAAAGATATCCAATATCAGCTATATCAGCGGTTTAAATTTGGCCGTAGTATTTCCTACAACAGTATATAGCAAGACCGGTCGCTCGCGTGTTAACAAGATATCTGTATCTGTCAGTTATGCTCGGACCATCTGCTTTTAACGTATCAGTGCAAGTATGAGCCAGGCAACGAAAGAACTAATGAAGAGTAAGAGAACTGTACTTGTATAATATCTACGTGTGCAATGCTCAGAAATTACTTTTTGTTGCAATTATTATCAGATTTTTTGAGGAAATGCATACAGTTTAAAATAATACGTTTATGATATACGCGAGACATTCAAGCACGTTTAACAAAATAAAAATACCTGAAATTCTTACAGTAAAAAAATATAATTTAAACAAAAAAGTAAAGGTAAATAAAATATATCTTTTGTAATGACTACATTGTATTATACTATCATGAATTTATGAATTTTAGGAATTTGTAGCTATAAATTTATAATTATACGAAAGAGAGAGAAAAAGAGAGATTAAATATTAAGAAGAAGCCCTGACGTAATAAATATAATGTGCCACTGTACAATAAACTCTTAAACTTGCCTAAATAAGAATTGTTTGCTCCTCGTGTCACAGAAGCACAGGAAAATGCTGACGAATATAGTAATGAGGTGGAGCAACTGCGTGGTACAGTGGCCAGAAATGAAGAAGAGAAGCAGAGATTGGAGGCAGAACTCCTGCAGATTAAGGAGATGTTACAGCGTGAGGTAGCTCGGGCTGATGCTGAAAGCCGCAGAAGCAATGTCATTATAGCCGAATACAAGCAGGTATTTACAGATATTATATTGCAGATTGTTCAGTTTCAAGTATTATAGAGAACTGTAAGAATATTTACACGTTTGCAGATCTGCCAACGCTTGGAGGACGATTACAATGCTGCGAAGACAACGTTGAGCGAGCTACGGGTGTGTTATCTCGGGTTTAATTTCGCTAGCGTTAACTCCTTATCGAGCACGGACACCGATAACAATATGTTTCAGGCGAAGGTTTCAAAATGCGAGAAATGTAGGACGTGTATAATGGATTCGTCGAACATATTGGCGGATATCGCACATCCTTTGGAGAACCGAATAGATCCCATGCTTCACAGGGTGCAGGAAAGGGTACGCGAGTTGGAATTGGAGTTGGCGCAAACGAAATTGGCACACGTCGAGGCCGAGTGCCGGAATCAGGTGAGCAACAAGGACATATTTTGCATAACTGACCTACTGAAGATCAAAGTACAGAATGTAATGCGAATCGTTCGGCAGGATCTGACGCATCAGTTGCATGCCACCGCTTCTGAGCTGCAAGCCGCGCGAAACAGTTGGCCGTGGCTCAGCAAAACCTTGTCTACCATAAAGGAAGCGGCGAACAAGAGAGAAGCGATGACCCCAACCGCGCTGAGAGATCTGAGACGCGACAGCGCACCTGGGGGCGATCTACACCATTTGATACATTCTCGTAGCCGTGAAACGTGCGACAGTCTCAAGGAAGTTGTGTGATGCAGTAAGTACAAAATACAATACTTCCTAAAAAAAATAGCACACCTTTTCTAATGAAATGAATACAGAAGTAGGATGCAACAGATTAGATACATATAGTAGTTGCTACATAGTTGCGCAGATATAAAGGGTTCTTATCTCTGCTTTAAAAAATATTTGACGGAGATATTCGTTGACAAGTAAAATATTTCAAATAGTTTTTAAAGTAAAGATAAGAACCTTCTATATCCGTGCGACTATGTGGTGGCTGCTTTATGCAATCTGTTGTAGCCTACTTTCAAGTGATATGACTTTAATACCCTTCCTGTGCGTGCATATGAACGATATTCCAGTATTCTATCATATTATTTTCATGTTTTCGCTATGCAGACAAAATGCCATTAGGAGGAGGAGAATACGTACATCTCGGAGTCATGTGCCGGGCACGAATATGTGAACATGATATATGTTCGTAGTTACATATAACGTACGATTTGATCTGTTAACTCGATGTATTCTTTGTCACACTACCCATTCGTATCGCACATTAAGTGCTTTTAATCAGGCAACCCCATTTACATAACAGCTGATATTACATTAAAAATCTTCGTTATGATTCTGTTGCGTTTTAAAAGTAGATTCGTTTCTGTGATTTTTTTTCTTTTTTTTTCGACATCACAAGTATAAACGCTTATGTTAACGCTATTTTTTGTTAATTTCTTTTTCTTCCTTTCATTCGGCGTATACAAATATACGCAGCGTGAACGCAATGCTGTGCTTGATATAAAACTTTACATTATACCACGCGGGTTACTAATGATGAACAATCTATCGAAAAATAGATTGTTACATTCGCAAATACGATAAATTATTTACAATAATAGGAAATAAAAGTAAGTACATATGTCGCGTTTTGTATGAAACTAGTCTAGGTATGAAAGGGAGAAAATGCTATATCTGTACATACAGTAATTTTCGAGTAACAATAGTCATGACAATTCTACTGGACAAACGCGCGACTGCGGAAATCAGAATTTATTACATTGTAACAGAGGTAATTATTTCGTTTACTTTTCTATTGATTTTTTATTATCTGATTTTATCTGGATTAACGTAACATTCCAAAATAGTGTGAATACGTTTTCTTCCACGTATCTTTATTATTAAGTCCGCTACTCTGCAATGATTTCAATTCAACTGGCGTAATTGATAATTATATACGTATGTATAGTTTTTTTTGACAATTCTACTGACACAATATTCCAATAATTCTAACCCCCACATATAGCGTTAGGTTTGATATTAAAAGCTTTCACTACCTTAATTTTATATGTACTTTTGTCACCGATAAACACGCGAAACGTATATTTTAATTTACATTACTATTACACCATAGGACATTAATCATACAAATGTAGCAGAATAGATTATGTAAATGACACGGTAGGTGCGAAATATTTATAATCCCGTTTAGTTACACAATTTACACTTTGTTTTGATAAAATTTGTAGTAAGACAAACGTTAATAAAAGCCATAGATTATGGTATTAAGGCACTACTTAAAAATGCAATTCCATTGATGTGTAATTTTGTCTAGTATTATAAGCGTTTCAACGATAAATTTGCTATATACGTGTAGCACATTCTTGACTATGAAACTTAGCTTCGTAAGTCGTGCCATTTACTTTTATATAATATATATATATATATATATATGTATATATATTATACAATGATATATTTATTTATACAGATTTACAAGAAAGAATTAAAAGATTACATCTATTATGCGAAAAATATTAGAACTGCATATATATTACAGTTTATTATAAAGTTTCAAGTATGTACTTGTGCCACTAAGTTGTACAATGAAATTTATTGAAAGAATCGATACGTTTTTTTTTTCATTTTTTTATTAAGTTTCATTTATTAAAATTATTAATGAGTAATATGTACACGATTTCAAGCAAAGTTTATGGTCACGTTTGACTTATGCTCTAGCGAATAACCGCTTATATTGGAAAATGGAAGACTTTATTTCTGTAAATACTAAAACCGACAGTCGAAATCGTCTAACAGAATCAGGTAAAGTCTTAGGCTAACTACGTATAAACCATTGTATACCCTGTAATTTCATTCCACTGAAATAAAGAAAGATATCACGTTTCCATGTAAAATATTTAATATTAAGAAGCTCATAACTTTTATGCCATATAATGTGTACATGTTTACCTGTATTAGGATAAAATATATTGAGAATATTACATCTGTTCAAATTTTATATCGATTTTATTTATTCCAAAGTTTTTGCATCACTGCGAACTTAACTATGCAGTTTCAGTCTTAGATAGGAAGTTTTAACGAAATTATCAAAGAATTACAAAAATTAACATAACATTAGTTATCACGTTTGCTATTTATCTACCAGTTATCACATAGATGATCCATTACGCTCTACATAAATCACATTAAGAGCTAAAGTACTATATTGGAAATAGTTAACAAACAATTAAAAAAATCAAAAAATTGTAAGAAAATATATGCATATACATATATGTAAGTCGATATGTGAATGTATGTATTAAAGAAATATAAGTATAATGATTATATGTATTATACATATATATATTATTACGTATATACATATACATATATATATATATATATACATATATATATATATATATGTTATACATACATACGTGTTATATATATGTATAAAATGTTAAAGATTGATATCGTGATTTGAATAACAAGAATATTTCATTCAGAATAAATAGAGAAAGGCATTCATTAATTTCAATATACTTTTATAGTACAAAACTGGAATTCGAAAAATTCTTGCAGTCAGTGAAATGAGAGATGGAAAATATATGAAATACATTCAGTACACGAAATAAAAATAAATGTTATGTCATACTTAATAACATAACTTTTACCTATTTATTTACCTAGACTTTTTCTTATTATTACATAAAACATTGCATAGGCTTGAAATAGTTGATAATATTTTACACACATACATTTCAATCATATTATATTATGTTAAAAATATATAGAAAGAGGTAGTTATTTATCAGTATGATTTAAATAAATGAAAAACTTATTCAAGCATTTTAGAATACAATACTTCATGTCTAAAAAATTCAAGAATTTTTCTCAAGATATTTACTTTTCAAGCCTACACTGCAAACTTTGTTAGGAGCAAGAATGATATGTAAGATAATACTGTAATGCTGCAATCATATCACGCTCATGTTTATCCCATGTTATCTCCTCCCTCTTTTTCTCTTTCTTTCTCATAAAAAATCTTTATTTACCAGGTCCATTATCATTTTCCATTTCATTGTAAGCTATATCACTCTCACTCTCTGAAGAACTACTATCAAAACCTTCGTCATGACCTACATAGTTAGCATCATCTAGAAATATAAATATTATAAATATATTATCTTTAAAATATTATGCGGACAGTCTGTAGATATAAAGGTAGTTACCTGCATCGTCAGGAATTCGTAGATTTTGTCGAGCTTGCATGTCAAAATCAAGCGGATTTGCCATATCCAATATTCTTAGTAACCATATAGGAAAACCGTTCTGCATTACATAAATATCGTTTTCATTCTCGAGATCATTTTCCAATACATCAATCAGCGGTTGTAAGTTTTCGATATCGTTAGCATCCACAGCCATCATGTTGTTACCTTCGTCGTCTCTATTGTTATTTGCCAAATCACCATTTTCCACCTCAATCGGTTCTAAGACACCAAGTCTCGGCGCTTCCGCTACGCTCGGCGATTCAGAATCTGGTATCTGATCCTGAGCTATGCTAGATAAATCATATTCCGGTGTTATATCTTGCGCAGAAGCTGAATTTGGATAACCAGAATCCATGATTTCGGGAGACCAACTGTTCGGAGGTGTCTCAAGCGGAGAAGATGGTTTAGCTTCAACATTACTCATTGATCCAGCAATATGTAATGCATCTTTACTTGTCCCAACATTCTCTGCACTTTTCAGTATTGATGTTAAGTGAACATTACTTGTATCCTCCTCACTACTTTTACAAGGTACAAACCTATCGTTTCTTAAAACGCTAGTTTCTTTGGCAAAATCAGATGAAGAGTATTTGCTAACATTCTGTGACTTGGAACTGGAACTTAATAACTCTCTAGGCGGATTTAATCCCTTTTTCCTTATACTTGACTCTGCAAGATCACTAGTCGTATTTTCTAAGTGTGCTTTTGCATCAGTATGATCTGTATTTGCTAATGTGCAATATACATTTTCGTCTTTATGATTAACATTCTCATTATCTAATGATAAGACATGATGTGTATCTATATTTTGTATATCATCCATAACCTCAGACTCATGATTGATTATGTCATCTTTCGCGAATTCGTGATTAATATCTTTTATTAATTCTGTAGAGATAGAGTTATCAACACCACTAAATTTCTTATTTTCTAAACACAATTTTTGTTGTGTGCTATTACTAGCAGAAAAGCCTATGTCATATTTTGAAGTACTCATATCACTGCTTGAAGAAGTTGTGTTAATTGTTTCTGTGATACTATTATTAGATTTCTGACTAGATTCTAATAAACTGCTACTATGATCCGATATAGTTTCCTCAAATTTTTCTATTGTAGGCATTAATTTTTTGTATTTGGAACTTTTACTAACAATATTAGTAGTGGATATCTTTGTGCGAGGTGAACTTGTGTATTTTGGTTGATTATTAAAACTACTACTATAAGCATCTGATAACATCACATCTCCCATATCACTGTCTTCACAAATTTGATTTTCATATGAAATGTCTCTCCCTTGTTCAACATTACAATTATAATAAGTTGAAGGTGTATGTAAAGAAAATTTTAGTTTGCTTCCTTGCGTATCTTTCTCTGGAAGACCTATCTTAAAACAAGGTATATCTTCTATAGTAGATTCTTTTGTATTCATAGCGGCTTCAGTTGCTATTTCGGACTGACAAAAAGTACTGTTTAATAAACATTGATTGTTGATTGACAATTCCTTTTGATAATATGCACTGAAATCTTGCAAAGAATTATTCACTTCAGAATTGAAGCAAAGGGATGCTGGCGATGTCGATGAACGCGAAACAGGCACGTGCGACTGAAAATTTAACATTGAAGTAATTTCTTGTGTAGTTCTTAGATTTATCTGATCATTTTGTACGACAGTTGGTTCCATTGTAATATTGTCAGCCGAATTTTCTAATTGCAAACTGATGGGCGCTGCTGACATAGTAGAAGCAGTTACTTGAGCTTCTTCTACCTGATTTAAAATTGGAGGAATTGAATCACTTGGGAGTTTTCGTTCAGTACATACTAAAGATTCTGCATTACTAACTTCTGAATATTTGATATCGTCGTAAGTTGTACATGGTTCTTTTGTCGGTTGAGGTTCTTCTACTAAAGAATTTTCGCCATCAAATAAATAAGTATTCTCTTGATTGATAGAATAATTTGCAGGTATGATAATGCTGGGTTCCTCATACCAATTTTCAATATGAGGATTTTGCGCAGCTGAATATTCTTCATTCGCACCCACATATATCTCATTTGTAGGTGGTCCAGATTCATAATCCCACCCGTTCTCTTCATCTGTAAAATTGGGACTGTCATGCCAACTCTCAGTATGCAGATTTTGTTCAGATAAATGTTCTTCATTTTCATCTGCAGATATCTCATTTATGCGTGGATTAGTTATATAGTCCCATCTTTCGTCATCTGTAAAATTGGGTTCTTCATGCAAAGTATCAATATGTGAATTTTGTTCAGATAGATATTCTTCATTTGCATCTGTAGATATCTCATTTATGGGTAATCCAATTGCATAATCCCATATGTTCTCCTCATTTGTGACATCAGATTCCTCGATCCTCGAATTTTCATATTCGTTGTTCTGCTCGTCATTCTCACTCTCCACATAAAAGTCGTCCAACATTTCATCATAATCATCATCATCAGAAGGCTCGGAAGGATTGAGTACTACTGGTCCATTTTCTCGATCTACAACGCTCCACCCTGCACCCGTTAGAATCGACCTCAGTATTTCTATCGTGAGATTATACTTAGTCATGAAGTCCAGTATACGGGCTAAATATATTTCATCGTTTCTGGGTGATTCTTCGTTATTTACATTATAGGATAAAAAATAAATATAATATTTAGCGTCATCTAAGATTTTTTGCTCATCTGAACGAGTGTCACCTCTATTATGATAATCATATTCAGCTACTGTTTTAAATAACCCTTGTTGTCCTTCTATTTGAATATATTCATCTGCTGTTAGAATTTCTATTCTTGATTGATCTCTTGGTAAAATTCGATGAAATACTGCCATTTGTGTCAATGCACCTAATTCTTCAGTGCCTTCAGGTCCATTACAAATTCCGTGAAATGTCACGCTATAATATGGATATCTTACCACAATATTTTGTGCCCTGTTAACAATGTAATGATAAAAATTAATTGAGGTAAGTTTTCAAGCTTTATATACAACTCACCACTCTTGAAATTGTTTCCTCGTCCATTCAAACTTATGATCTGGATGTCTGTAGCCTGACAAATTTGGAAATATTACATTAAATTCCGCATTTGGTGTTGTCATTATTGCTACTTCTGGCTTGATGTAACCAAAAATATTAAAAGGAAGATCTATTAGTGTATCTGGATATAAATGCTCAATCCTAGAATTAAAGAAATATTTTTCTAAAATAAGAGATATATAAGTAAATAGCTTTTATAGTAATGTTCATGCAATATAAGAACATACAATTCAATGCAAATTACAGCATTTGCATGCTTCAACTTTACGTCATTGTGTGTTACACTGCCTTCACAAATCTCTATTGTAAGCATCCTATCTCGAGTGGACAGCATTTCTGTGATTAATGGCTTCGCTTTGCTTTGGTATGTTTCCAAAATTTTCCTGTCTACATCTACGCAGAGTATCTGTTGAACCTCTGGTATCGCTTTCAAGTAAAGCAGAAAACTTAGTTCTGCGCATCCAAAGTCAACAATCTGTGGAATTTAAAAATACAATTATTATGTAGGAGACTATGGCAGTTACTACACCAGGACTAACAGTTTTTTTTATCTTGTTTATCAAACAATATAAGTTTAAAATAAACAACATATTTACAGATGTATAGTAACCTGTCTCGTAATCCTTATGCACACAACAGATGGGACAGGCGCTGAAACTTACCTTACAATAGCGACTCTACGTCAAATAGTGTTATCGTAAGAATGTACCTATGTTTATATTGTTACAAAACAAAATATACAAAGTGTCAATACCTTATTCAATTTTCCTTTGTATTCGTTGAGCACATCCGACACAGCACAGTATCTCTGTATATACGCCGGTGGAAAGAAGATGTTTATTGTCTCGTGTGTCCACCAGGACGTGATCTCCAATTCCGGAACATCGTCGACCGTGTCGTCGCGTTGCTCAAACAGTTCCTCCTCGGTCGCGACATCGGGCAAGATCGTCGTTCTTTTGGGGCGATATCTGTCGTATATGCATTTGCCTAACAAGTAGAGCACGTGGAAGAGTAGGCCGACCATATTCGTAAAATTCTGCGACTCTTTTCAACACCGCTTCGTAAACTCATACCGATCTGTGTCACTCTATGTACTTACTAACCGACACGACTCACACGACACGGCGCAGCGGTGAGCGGCTTCGATATCGGTATGTACATGCGCAGTTGCCTGTTGCAGTTAGGTGAGCGGCGAGCGCTTCAGTCGCGTATGTGCTAGAGACCCTCTAATAAGAGAGTGGCCACCTGGTCCCGCTTTTTGATTGGTCCGCCATTTATGAGCGCTTCGGTATGTGTGCAAGTGAGACAGTGCTTCGCAACCGAGTGAGACAGCGAGCTCTCCCGAGTGAGACAGCGAGCTCTCTCTCGTGTGATTTCGCTCATAAATGGCGACCATCCAACAGTTGTGGCCAGACTCTTATTAGAGGGTCTCTAGTATGTGCGCAAGGGGGTTTCTTTTGCGCGGGGGAAGAATAGCAGAGGAAATTTTCTATCAGATATGTGTTGTAATTTATGGATCGACGGCAATCAGCTTTATTAGTCGGTTGCGTTTGCGGCCAACATATGTAAATATCAAATATTTATTGCAAAGCAAGAATTGCAGAAAATATTATTCTGATAGATATTGCATACTTAAATAAAATTTATAACTTACAGGGTAAGTGTTCAACGTAACGATTCGCACGATTTTTGAGACGCTTCCGACAGTTTAAAAAAGGTTGTAAGGTAAAAATTTATCTATTTTATGCAAGCTACAACCTCTAATAAAAAAAAATTAAAAAAAATTTTTTTAATAAAAAAGTCAGTTATCTTGAATTTTTTAAATGGCATCATGCTGTTTCTTTTATAATATTGTAGGGAACTTTAAGACGAATTCAACGCACTATGACAAATGTCATTTTTATTGATATTTAATATCAAATTTGATGTCAAAGTCTGCAGCATTATACAATAAATCTGTGTTTTTATTTCTAGTCAGAGCTTATAAGTTACTGCTATTCAAAATAATGCTGCAAATTTGATATTAAATATCAATAAAAATGACATTTATCATAGTGCGTTGAATTTGTCTTCAAGTCCCCTACAATATTATAAAAAAAAACAGCGTATATAGTGCCATTAAAAAAATTCAAGGTGACATTGACTTTTTTATTTAAAAAGAAATTTTTTTAATTTTTTTTATTGGAGGTTGTAACTTTCATCATAAAATAGATAAATTTAAAAAAAATAATACTAAAAATAGGCATTAAGAGCCAACGCGAAGTAAATGGTGCGCAACAATAATTTATTCAAATTATAGGTTTACATGTAATAAAGATGAACGTTTCGACTCTTTTTTTGAGTCATCTTCAGCGCATGTTTGATAACAATAATAAAGTCAAAGATTAAAACATAAACTTCGCATTACTGCCGTGGTCCAAATCGAAATATCGTAGGAAAAAATATATTAAGAAACGCAGTCCTATATGTTATGAATACCGTTACATCGCAACCTCACACTCTAGCCGCGGTTCAAATCGAAATGACACAGTCTCATGTATTATAACAACCGTTAAAACATTGTATCTCACGCTTGTGTGTTCACAGATGCATTCTCCGAAGTACTTCCAGGTATCCTCAAAAGATAGATGACAATATAGGTAAACAGCTCCTTGGTCTATTATCGAATGTAACGTGCAGGATACCTGTGTGGTGAAATTCGGAGTAACATCCGCCGAATACAAAGCTATACGCGTACCATTAAGATCAAATAAGCAGTTACTTACAATGCGTTGTCCAAAGTTTCAAGTTATTACAGAAATCAGTACACATAATTAAACGAGAGTACTTGTCACTTCAATGTTCCGAGAGAAAATGACTGGTTACAAATAAAGACGAATAACAAGCATGTCGCAGAAGTGTCAAATGATCGATAAACAAAGCAAATTTAACGTTTAGAAAGACCTTCAATAACATTTAGATATATGTCCGGTAAATTTTCCGTGTCCGTCTGCAAATTTAAACCTTTTTTGTTTGTCCTTTGATATTTATCATTTTAGATAATAGTCGTTTGTTAAAATATGGTTCATTATCTAGGATCTCAACTTTATTCCAATCGAAATCGTGATTGCATTCCAATCTGTGGTTAGT
The DNA here is from genome assembly GCA_035220615.1 of Leptothorax acervorum. NCBI lineage: Eukaryota > Metazoa > Arthropoda > Insecta > Hymenoptera > Formicidae > Leptothorax > Leptothorax acervorum. Next base: position 341,371 of record JASTWQ010000074.1, read on the forward strand.
CAAGACAGAATGAGACCTCGCATTCCTATATATTCCGATTGATTATGTCGTGTATTTTAATTGATAAATATTACAGTCAATAATGTAAATAACTGAACATGCTCCAAATCATGTCTTTAAAAAAACAACTTTTAGACATTGATTCACAAAATCTTTATAGGGTATAAAGACTCTAGTCAAGACTCTAGTCTCTGGTATATGTATATTCTTTGGATATTGCAAATATTTAAATTTTTATTTTGGACAATCTTTTTGGCATATTAAATTTTTCTTTTGCTTTAACTGTTCATTTATGACTAATCTGATTCATCTTAATTGTGCTCATTTTCAATCGATCTATAACAATAATCATGATATGTATATGAAAATTATATTTACGCCGCTGTATCTTTAAACAATTAGATTAAAGAAACACAAATTATATATTATATATGTATATATTTAAAAATTATTTTAACCAATTGGGTCGGTAATTGAATTAATTGTCGATTAAGTTAGTTGGAGTTTAATATGGCTAATTATGTTGCTCTTTCTTCCTTATTTTTGTGATTAGTAAATATACCAAGCCGGAACTTATACGCCGTGCACCGAGCGCATGCACGAATATTTTGACCACGTGACCTATATGTTGACAGTCTCGTATTCTAATAGTGACAAGAGTGCTCCAAATCAATTATTTGATAGGTTTATATATTTATATTAACAACATAAAAATGTATTAAATGCCATATGTATATGTATAGCATTAACATTTCATATATAATTTTTTTACTTATTTGTTACATTCTTTATATAACATTTTTTAAATCTTTGTATATAACATGTTCCTTAAATAATTTATAAAGTCCTATTATTGCAAATCAATGTTTACATTTATTACATTTAAAATATGTGTTTATTTATGACAAATTATTTATGACTGATAAATATTAGACAGTACACGAGACAGTTATAAATTTTTGTTCTGAGAGTAAATTCCACTGTAAACTCAACTAATAATTCATTATACTATTATAGAGAAGCTAGAAGATACGTATAATATACTGGTCAATGTAGTTGCTACTACGTAAACAAATAATTTATCAAATAATAATCTCAGTAAAAAATAAAATAGCATCCTTTACAAAGATATCTTATTTTACTCGTTCTGATACCTATATATACGGTTCTGAGACATGGGCCTTGAATAACCGCGATACGAAATTCTTGCGCACATTTCAAAAGAAAAAGTTCTTTGCATTATCCACAAAAAAACCAATAAAGGTAGAACGTGACGTAAATAATCACGAATTCTACCGCCAATTCTTGGTCAAAACTGGTAAAATAGATACAAGCGGGTCCATCGCACTCGGCAATAGGTGTACAAATTTTAGGCAACAAACGGCAATAACAAGGAAATAATTACTAGGCAATACATATTTTTTGCATGTACATATTTTTTCAGATAACATATTTAGCATTATGTTATAAGATTATAATTCATATATGTATATGTTATAAGATTATAATTCTAAATATGTATCTATTTATAATCTGAAAAAAATATGTAGGTGCACGTACATATTTTTTTCAGATAAATACATATTTTTGTACTAATAAAAAGAATAAGTTGTGTGGTTCTGCAGAATAATACCTACATTGTAATAATCCACTGTATGTCATAAAGTATAATTTATATACATGTATACGGCAATAGGTGTACACTTTTTTAGGTGCAGTAGACCCCTAATAGATAGAATGATTTAAGTAAAAACAAAGCCGACTTTAGCGGGCAGGCCTGCGCATGTTGAAAGAACGAATAAAGAAAAGCAGAATGACAAAAAGCACATCTTAAACAGCAAACCGATAGAATAAAAAAAGTCAAGTAGACCGAAATTGATGGGAAGATAAAATTAGAGAGGGTGCAAAAAGAAAATCGGAATTGCTAACCGGAGAACGGCAACGAAGAAAAAGGATATAAGTGACGAAGAAAATGGAGGAAAACCAGGATCTTGTTATTCGGGTTGTTATAGCGCTCATGACAATGATAATATATTTCTATAGAAAATCGTTCGAACAGAGCTTGTAAAAATATTTACTACCAGCTAATCTGGTACTCAGATATTTTGCATTATTAATTTTAGTGTCACAACAATGCAATTAAGGCGAAGCTATATATATATACATATATATATAACGCGTTAACAAGAAGAAGAAAGCAAAACAAATACTAGAATTATCTGCTAAATCGGTATATCAATGATTTAATATATTTATAACATAAATTTGTTAATGACAAAACCGATCTTTGTTATAATAGGTAAATAAATTGTATAATTATTGCGTAAAGATGCAAATGCATATAATGTCATATTATAATTCTACACAAAAACGGAAATTTTATACCGTCAGATTCTTATAGCGCGATATAATACAGAAATATACTTATTAATGAACATCAGTATAATCTGTTTTAGGTAAACGAATGTATGAAAAATGTTTTCGTATATTGAAGAAACAATATGAGGAAATAATTATTTATTTATTGAACGTAAGACGAAAACAGGCGCGCTTACCTAAAATTAGGAGTCAGATAAACTATTTTAACAAATTTGCAAAAATAAAATTAAAAAATGCTTAAATGATTAGATCTTTGATGATATGATTTTGTTTCTTCAGATCAATGAAAAGTAACGACTACTGCATCGTGTATATTTTGTATATCGTTTTCATGAATAGTGTTATATGTATTGCTTATGTATTTATTCCAGTAAATATTTAAAATAAGTATAATTTATGGATATTTTCAATGTTTTTCATGTTATTTATGATATATAATTTACATTACAAAAATATGATATTTTGAGAAATTATTGCGCTAATTTTAAAGATAGTCTAAAGAGCGTCCGCCTGCATTCTTTATTTTGATCTGAAATGTCTAATGTTTGTAGCTTCGTTTTGCCACGTGCAATATTTTGAATAGGCCAATCATCAGGCACGACCATCAGCTGATAACGCTGAAATAAAAGCATGATTGTCTCAGCACTATATTTGCAAACAGCAAGGTACGTGGTTTGGCTATTTTTATACAGTATCTGTATTGCGATATACAAATGTCGGTCTCCCTCTCTTTACGTTGACTTTACAACTCGGGAAGTCACTAATATATTATATACTAGGTATCGTTCAAATTGTCGAGAATATATAAATTCACCTCGAACAGTAACTCGCGTGTACCTATTTTATTTTACTCCGGACACGAATCGGATATTTAAATAAAATGTCTTACGTCAAAGATTTCCAAAGATGGATCGGCGAGGTGATGCCGAGAATTATCGGGAATCTTGGACTGGACGTCGACAAAGCTTGGTACGAGATATTCGAACTTGACGGCATTTGTGTTATGTCCAACTTGTATCGTATACGCCTGCAGTTTGAGAACAAGACAAACGGTCAGAACGAGGAATTGTCTATGATACTGAAGAGACCCATGCTGCAGGGCTTTAGCCAGATAGCTCACATTGACCTTCAATTTCGCAACGAGATCCTGTTCTATCAAATGTATACCAGGCCGGACGAAATCTACGCGAGATGCTTCTACGCCGAAGAACGACCGCCCATCGATTCGGTAATCGCCCTGGAAAACGTTAACAAACGTGGATATTATTCTTGTCCGCACTTGTACAATCCCCCATTGGAATACACCTTGGCGGCAATGCGCGAGTTGGGACGGTTTCATGGCAAAGGGTATGTCATGAAAGAGCTGCAGCGAGAAAAGTTCTTCGACATCGTCGCGCGAATTCAAGAAGTTAGATACGTAAAGAGGATGGAGAGTTTCTATGAGAGCTGGGGCAATATCCACTCGGTACGAACGGTGGAATATCTACGCAGTCAAAGTTACGATGCGATTTTCTGCGATAAGATGGAAATCCTACTCTCGAACTCGTTTGATGAAGTGATGATGAAGACAGTCCAGCCGCTTGAACCTTTGGCAACGTTATGTCATGGCGATTTTACGTTGGGCAACATTCTCTTCAAGACAGAAGACAATGGGCAATATCGCTCAATGTTGATCGATTTCGCGTTTATTACGTACTCGACGCCCGTCGTCGATCTCTCCACATATCTCCATATTTGTTGTTCGAATGAAATGAGGAAAGACAAATTTTTCGAAATCATGCGGGCTTATCATGACGCGCTGAAAAAATATCTGTTGGACGCTGGCATTCAGGATATCGAGAAATACTCGTATAACGCTTTGTTGGACGATTTTAGGAGGGGTGCTCTCTTCGGTTTCGTTCTCATGTGTTACTTTTTACCGGTAATATTGGGATATATCAGCTCAGAAACACTAGTACGAGAAGTAATAGATTTGGGCCCTTCAGAAAGTGCAACAAAGCTGAAATACACCGGCGGAGACGAAGTATCCAAAATACTAGCTGAAGCATTGTTGTATTTAAAAGATCTTGGCTGCCTGAAACACGTTCTATAGTCACATGAGATAATTCGGATATGTAAAACATAATCATCGATTAGTAATTATAAAATATATGTCAAGTGATCTTTAAGTGATCATATAGATTTATATAACTATACACTAAAAGTACAGAATTTATTTTATAGTTATTGTTGCATCTATTGCTGTTATTTCTACAAGAAATATAGTTGCGTAATATTCATTCTTACTACGATTACGGACTTGCAGAACACAGAACTAATTAGATGCGAAATATGATGTGTGTGTGACTTATACCCAGTCTTTGAATATTGATATAAAAATTATATTGTGCGATATTATTAGTTAACATCATATATAATGTAAATATCTCTGCTATAACACGTAAACTATTTATCTGAGAAAAAAGTGTTGCATACAAAAGTTGTAGGAAATTTTGTGCTCTACAACTTTGTAATGGATACTTTTGCTCTAAATTGCAGTGGAAACGAGATATTCGCAAAAAACCGGTTTTCGGTGCCGTTTTTTTCAAGATGGCAGCGCGAGCGGCAGCTTGCCGAGGTCGGAAACTTAGGGTTTTCATTAGGACCCCAAAATAAACAAAATTGCCAAGTATAAACTTTCCATAACCTTTTGCAAGCTGAAGCCTTCTTTTTGTCTCCATTGACTGGCCTATTATATCGTTATAATGTTTTTTAGATAAAAAATTCAATTTGTTAAGTATAACAAAACTTATTATTTATAAATCAACCTAATACCTTATCCCATTAGAATTTATAATCCGTTAAAGCTGAGCTTTGCAGTGGACTATCTGTCTATCTTATAAGCAATTTACATATTTATGTAGATGCTAATAATATGTAATGATTTTATTTCATTTTAACTATAATTTGCGTACTCTGCATGTTGTATCCTCAGCACTTATCAACACTCGTTTAAGGTCAGTTTGTACTGCTGATGCAAGAATTCAGCAGAATTCTATCTTTCGTAACATAATACGTTACGTATATTGCAAAAGCCACGATAAATGTGTCGCATATTAAATACTGTAAATAATTATAATTTGGCTAGTGATTAATTACCTCTTTTGAGTATTAAATGCATTATTACAGTGCTTTTAATACTCAAAATAAGTAATTAATTACTAGCCAAATAATCACACAGTATTAAATTTCTACTAAGGTAATATGTATATGTCACGACTTCTTTATCATTATCTGCTATAACTAAACTCTGTCTTAACTAAATTTTGCGTTCTGTTCGAGTATCTTGCAAATTGCTTCTTTGATAACGAAATAGACTTATACAATGATAAAGTCCTTGCTATAGTCTATGCGCCTTTTATGGAAATGTTCTTGCATTTCTTTCTTTCGAAAAGTTATTTACTTAAAATAGGCAACAATGTACAATATTGTACAAGATGAAGAAAATGATAATTATGGGCAATATAAGATTTTAGAGAAATCTACTGAAATGCGATTTTGATTTTACATACACCATCAAGCAGATATATCGTGTGTCGTTGAAGTATAATTACTTTTATAGTCATAATTCATGGCGTTAAAAAAATTACCTACTGAGAACATGCGTATTTTAAACATTTTATTCTAACAGTGGAAATGTATCGTCAATTGTTTTTTCGGCGAATAATAATGCTGTTACACTGAAATATCTACTAATTGGGACGCGCATGGCTATAGAAAACCACGGTAGGCGAGCGTTATGAGAGAGAGCCAGACAAGGATAAAGCGTTGTTCGCGACCCCTTGACATGCTGCTCTCTCTCTCATATCGCACGGACAGGCCTGAGGCGCATTCCAGTTAGTATATATTTCAGTATGCTGTTACAATAATTTGAAAAGCCATTAATTACCAATATTAACGCTCCCTTATCTTTCGCATTATTTAATATATGAAAGTAATATATTAGTAATATATCTACACTTTTAATTTACAATAAATTTACTTAGCACATTCTTACTATCTATTTTTACTTATTTGTTTTCTACTCGAAATTCCCGACTATTTTTTAAGTTTAAAAATTTAATTGTTATTAAATTTTTTTTAGTTAATTAATTACATTGTTCAGCTACCGCGCATCGCTCGATATTAATAAATATATAAAGCTACCGCGTCGCTCGATATATGTATATGTATATGTATATAGGTATATGATATGAACGAATAAAAAGGGCAATGAGTGCTCGCAACCTTCAAGACGGCCAGTGGGAAGATAAAAAACGATGGAGTATGGAAATCGGACAACGTCGCCGAACGTTCTAAACCGAGATTATATATATACAATATACATATATATACATATAATATATATATGAATATAATATCTCTATTTCTTTAATAAAATTAATTTCAATAACTGCGATATATTTGCGCCACATCGACGATTTCGAATCACGGTATTTCGCGAAGTGATTACACCATAGCAAACTTGTATGCGAATTGCTCCGTTCGAATTATTCGCAATTACTGCCGCGTCTAGAAACAAATCTCGTGAAAAGGCATCGCGAGTGGCTCTTGTAAAGCGACAGACATTCGTCATGGTGTGTCGAACGTACAGTACGCCAGTATCGCGATTTTGATATCGAAACAAACCACCCGACCGAATCAATCGAAATCCGTTTTGAGTACTTTATTTTACACCGTTATTCTCTCGCCTAAATATAAAGAAAACAAACAGTAACGCATAATCAACTTGTCAGGTATCGTAGAGAAAAAAGATCATTTTCACATTCTCGTTCAAATATTTTTGAATTTCTGTTGCGGTAATATTATATTTGTTCTTATATTGTATATCTGATATACATATGTTGTATATCATCCACAACCTCAGACTCACGATTGATTATGTCATTTTCAGCGAATTTGTGACTAATATCTTGTATTAATTCTGTAGAGATAGAATTATCAACACCATTAAATTTCTTATTTTTTAAACACAATTTTTGTTGTGTGCTATTACTAGCAGAAAAGTCTGTCGTATTTTGAATTACTCGGTACTGATTGAAAAAGTTGTGTTAATTGTTTCTGTGATACTATTAAACAAGCTGCATACGCAGTTTAATGAATAAACTACAGCATGACTTGATAGGCTACACTCCGAAATAAAATGTTAATTTTTATTGGTACAAATAATTATTGCGGAGCATTGTAATAAACATAATACTGTTAAATAACATTATTAATTTCCAGTTTACTTAAGAATAAAATATTTAAAGTATATGTTTAACTTAAGAAGAAATTTTATTAAATTGCAACCGCAATATTCTAAATTGACAGCATTTACTTAAAAAATTTAAATTATTTTTAAGCAGCTGCTCAAAAGTTTAACGCATTAAAAAGCATATGTAGGGGAAATGTGTCCAAAATGATCCTTTGAGGTAAAATGATCCCCACGATTTTAACGAAAATAATAATGCCATCGCGCGGACATATTAAGAGATTTCTTCGGAGGAATCAGTATGTCAATCGAGTGTAATGGCGGATCGCGTCGACGCGCCGTCAAGTTTAAAAAAAAAATATATATAAAATTCGCCAATGTGATGCAAGGTAAGAGTGATTTTGATTACCGGGCAAAATACATTTATGCATTATTATCATATTCTATTATTACTACTGTACTTCATATGCCGTGCTTAATTTTAGGTTATATTTTAATATCGAAATAAAAAAAATGTCATTTGGGGCAAAATGGTCCCTCCCATCGTGTACAAAATGATCCCATGATCATTTTACCCTAGCCTTTTTGTTATTTGTGCTAGATGATTATTCTTGTGCCTTTTGTATTTCCAATCCCTTTGGTAAATAATTTTATCATTTTATCATTTTATAATTCTATATATTTTTATTTTATTTATTCCATTTTTTAAATAATTTTATACTTTTTATTTACTCGACATTTATAGTTTTATCTAATGTCAAACATTTTTAATTTAATTTTGTGTTTAACTTTTAATTACGTTAATTATAATATGTTTTTTTAATGTACTGACCTATTTTTGTGTAATGATCCCCAGGGATCGTTTTGGACACCCCTGGTACCAAATGATCCCTTTACAAAATTTTAGTAAAATAACAAGTAATTATGTATCTAGCAGCATTAATTAAAAACTCTGTTTAATTAATTGTAGTTAAACAACCACTAAACCAAAAACCATTAATTATTTAAACAGAGATCCACATTATTTCATACCGTTTATTGATTTCTCCCTTAAGGGGATTATTTTAGACACATTTCCCCTAATAAAGGTGCAAATGCATATAATTTCATGTTATAATTCTACAAAAATACGGAAATTTTATAGCATCAGATTCTTATAGCGTGATAATACAAAAATACTTATTAATGAACATCAGTATAATCTGTTTTAGGTGAACGAATGTATGAAAAATGTTTTCGTATATTGAAAAAACAATAATTATTTATTTATTGTTTATACGAGGAAATAATTATTTATTTATTGAACGTAAGACGAAAACACGCGCGCTTATCTAAAATTAGGAGTCAGATAAACTATTTTAACAAACATGCAAAAATAAAATAAAAACATGCTTAAATGATTAGATCTTTCATGATATGATCTTGTTTATTCAGATCAATGAGAAGTAACGACATGTATCGTGTACATTTGTATATCTTTCTCATATGTATTGCTTGTATTTATTCCAATAAATATTTAAAATAAGAACAATTTGCGGATAATTTCAATTTTTCATGTTATTTCTTTCGTGTTATTTATGATTTGTAATACAAAAATATGATATTTTTCGAAAAATTATTGCGCTAGTTTGAAAGATAGTGTAAAGAGCGTCCGTCTGCATTTTGGATCTCAAATGTCTAAATGTTTTGCAGCTTTATTTTGCTACGTGCAGTATTTTGAATAGGACAATTATTATCAGGCACGGTCATTAGCTGATAACGCTGAAATAAATACATAGTTGCTCAGCACTATATTTACAAACAACAAGGTGATTCAGCTGTTTTTGCAGTATTGTAATATACAAATGTCAGTCTCCCACTCTTCACGTTAACTTCACAACTCGCATTTTCAATTTGCGCAAAACAAAATTAGCCAGTGATGGTCTTTACCGGAAGTCACTAACGTTATCGTATCGTTCAAATTGTCGAGGAGATATAAACTCACCTCGAACAGTAACTCGCGTGTTATACCTATTTCATTTTACTCCGGACACGAATCGGATATTTAAATAAAATGTCTCACATCGAAGATTTCCAAAGATGGATCGGCGAGGTGATGCCGAGAATTATCGGGAATCTTGGACAGGACGTCGACAAAGCTCGGTACGAGATATCCGAACTTGACGGCATTTGTATTATGTCCAACTTGTATCGTATACGCCTGCAGTTTAAGAACAAGACAAACGGTCAGGACGAGGAATTGTTTATGATACTAAAGAGACCCATGCTGCAGGGCTTTAGCCAGATAGCTCACATTGACCTTCAATTTCGCAACGAGATCCTGTTCTATCAAATGTATACCAGGCCGGACGAAATCTACGCGAGATGCTTCTACGCCGAAGAACGACCGCCCATCGATTCGGTAATCGCCCTGGAAAACGTCAACAAACGAGGATATTATTCTTGTCCGCATTTGTACAATCCCCCATTGGAATACACCTTGGCGGCAATGCGCGAGTTGGGACGGTTTCATGGCAAAGGGTATGTCATGAAAGAGCTGCAGCGGGAGAAGTTCTTCGACATCGTCGCGCGAATTCAAGAAATTAGATACGTAAAAAGGATGGAGAATCTCTACGAGTGCTATGGCAACATCCACACGATGCGAGCGGTGGAATATCTTCGTAGTCAGGGTTACGATGCAATTTTCTGCGATAAGATGGAAACCCTACTCTCGAACTCGTTTGATGAAGTGATGATGAAGACAGTCCAGCCGCTTGAACCTTTGGCCACGTTATGTCATGGCGATTTTACGTTGGGCAACATTCTCTTCAAGACAGAAAACAATGGGCACTATCGCTCAATGTTGATCGATTTCGCGCTTATTAGGTACTCGACGCCCGTCGTCGATCTCTCCACATATCTCCATTGTTGTTGTTCAAATGAAATGAGGAAAGACAAATTTTTCGAGATCATGCGGGCTTATCATGACGCGCTGAAGGAATATCTGTTGGACGCTGGCATTCAGGATATCGAGAAATACTCGTACAACGCTTTGTTGGACGATTTTAGGAGGGGTGCTCTCTTCGGTTTCGTTCTCATGTGTTACTTTTTAACGGTAATATTGGGATATATCAGCTCAGACACACTAGTACGAGAAGTAGTAGATTTGGGCCCTTTAGAAAGTGCAAAAAAGCTGAAATACACCGGCGGAGACGAAGTATCCAAGATACTAGCTGAAGCATTGCTGTATTTAAAAGATCTTGGCTGCCTGAAGCACGTTCTATAGTCTTGTGAGATAATTCGGATATGTAAAACATAATCATCGATTAATAATTATAAAATATATGTCGAAATGACGAAATATCTTTTAGTTATTATATAGATTTATAACTATACACTAAAAGTACAGAATGTATTTTATAGATATTGTTGCATCTATTGCTGTTATTTCTACAAGAAATATAGTTGCGTAATATTCATTCTTACTACAATTACGGACTTGCAGAACACAGAACTAATTAGATGCGAAATATGATGTGTGTGTGTGTGTGTGTGTGTGTGAATTATACCCACAGTTTTTGAATATTAATATTAAAATTATATTGCGCGATATTATTAGTTAACATCGTATATCATGTTTAAAAATCTTAATATCTTAATAATATGTTTCAAGAACTAAATAATAAACGCATATTGTATTTTAATAATGATTGAAATTGATCGTGAAAGTATCTTGAAAACATTATATAACATCAATTTATACATAGGTTGATTCATAAATAAGTTCCGCTATACATAAATACAAAATCACGTCTGAGAAACAAGTATTATTCACGACATCTAGTTATTTTATTTGTTGCAAGTAGTTAAGAGTGTATTATTTAAGAATCACCACTTACACTGTTATAATGTTTTTTAAATATAAAAATTCAATTTGTTAAGTAAAACAAAACTTATTATTTATGAATCAACTCAATACCTTATCCCATTAGAATTTATAATACTTTAAAGCTGAGTTTGTGCAGTGGACTATCTTATAAGCGATTTACATATTTATGTACATGCTAATAATATGTATAAATAATGATTTTATTTCATTTTAACTATAATTTGCGTACTCTGCATGTTGTATCTTCAGCACTTATCAACACTCGTTTAAGGTCAGTTTGTACTGCTGATGTAAGAATTCAGCAGAATTCTATCTTTCGTAACATAATACGTTACGTATATTGCAAATGCTACGATAAATGTGTCGTATATTAAATACTGTAAGTGATTATAATTTGGCTAGTGATTAATTACCTCTTTTGACTATTAAATGCATTATTACTCAGGCGTTGAAACTTGCATTGAATTTCAATGCACACACACAATGAGTTCATGGCATGAACTTCAATGCAAGCTTCAAAGCTTGAGTGTAATATTCTTCCTTGCGGATCAGCTTAAGTGATACCTCATCCAGTATCACATAATGCAGAGATCTGCGAAGCGTTTTTTGATAAATTTTAAATTGTTGGATACGTCCTTAATTATTTGTTTTCATGTTTTTAAATAATTGTACGTATTAAATATAAAATATTCATATTAAATAATTGTATTAAGTATAAAGAATACTTATTTTATAAAATATATATACCTATATACGAAACTTCAATTATGTTAAAACTGATTAAGACCGATATAAGGTAATAAGAAAATTTTTTAATGTTTTCTATTTTTTGTTGGCGGTTTTCAGGGAATAAAAATAATTCCAATATAGCAGTACATATTAAATATTTATAATTAATCTTTACTTTATATACCTTTTCAGTCGATTTTAATTAAAATAACAAATTTTGCACGGTTTTTGGCATTAATTTGGAGTCGAACTTTGTCGCACAGATCTTGCTCGATTTTTGGCATCAATTTGGTGTCAACTGCGTCGCGCAGATCTTGCTCAATTTTTGACATCAATTTGACCCCACATTACATTAGCAAGTTTTGTCTACAAAACACAAGCTTAATGCGGAAGTATAGTTGATGCGCTGTGGGTTTTTGATTGAATTTGCTAGCAATTTGCTGGCAATTTGTGATCATTTTGCTTACTGTGCGGGTATATCCCAGATAGCGCATTACAAAAGCCATGATAAATGTGTCGTATATTTAATACTGTAAATGATTATAATTTGGCTAGTGATTAATTACCTATTTTGAGTAATAAATGCATTATTACAGTGCTTTTAATACTCAAAAAATAAGTAATTAATCTCTAGCCAAATAATCACTTACAGTATTAAATTTCTACTAAGGTAGTATGTGTATGTCACGACTTCTTCATCATTATCTACTACAACCTAAACTAAATTTTGCGTTCTTTTCTAGTATCTTGCAAATTGCTTCTTTGATAATGAAATGGACTTATAAATACAATGATAACGTCCTTGCTATAGTCTATGCTTTTTATGGAAATGTTCTTATATTTCCTTTTTTCGAAAAGTTAATTTACTTAAAATAGGCAACAATGTACAATATTGTACAAGATGAAGAAAATAAAAATTATGGACAATATAAGATTTTGGGGAAATCTACAGAAATGAAATTTTGATTTTACATACACCATCGAGAAGATATCGAGTGTCGTTGAAGAAGAATTACTTTTATAGTCATAATTCATGGCGTTAAAAAAATTGTACTGAGAACATTCGTGGTTCGTTATCTTTCGACCATACAATAAATTAAACATTCTAACAGTGGAAATGTATCGTCAATTGTTTTTTCGGCGAATAATGATGCTGTTACAATAATTTGAAAAGCCATTAATTACCAATATTAACGCTCCCTTATCTTTCATATTATTTAATATATGAAAGAGTAACATATTTACACTTTTAATTTACAATAATTTACATAGCACATTCTTACTGTCTATTTTTACTTACCTGTTTTCTAATAAACATTCTCGACTATTTTTAAAGTATAAAAAATTTAATTGTTATTAAAGTTTTTTTAGTTATTAATAAATATAGAGCTACCGCGTCGCTCGATATATGTATATATATATGATATGAATATAATATCTCTATTTCATTAATAAAATTAATTTCAGTAATTGCGATATATTCGCGCCATATCGACGATTTCGATACTTCGAGAATCGCAACGTCGCGTTTCGATATATTTCAAATCATGGTCCTTCGCGAAGTGATTACACCATAGCGAACTCGTATGCGAATCGCTCCGTTCGAACTGTTCGCAATTATACCGTCGCGTCTAGCAACAAATCTCGTGAGAAGTCATCGCGAGTGGCTCTTGTAAAGCGACAGACATTCGTCATGGTGTGTCGAACATCGCGTACAGTACCTACACCAGTATCGCGACTTTTATATCAAAACAAACCGTCCGACCGAATCGATCGAAATCCGTTTTGAGTATTTTATTTTACACCATTATTCTCTCGCCTAAATATAAAAAAACAACGAGTAACGCATAATCATCTTGTCAGGTACATAGAAAAAAAGATTATTTTTTACATTCCTGTTAAAATTTTTTTGAATTTCTGTTGCGGTAATATTATATTTCTTCTTATAAGCAATATACACATTACACATACACATGTGTGCCTGTTTTTTTTTTTTTACATATTCAAGAAAAAATGTATACCTACACATATGTCGCTCAATTGCTACGACATAACAAAAAAATTGTCATTTTTTAATTGTTTGCAAAAGAATGGTGAGAATTCAATATAATTAATTAAATGAAGAGCTAACATACAGCTAGATACTTTCATTCCTCTACAAACAGTTATTACATTAAAATCGCATTAAAAAATATTTTAAAATTTTAATGGTTCAAAATATTCAAACTTATTTTCTGGATAACTTTGTTGTTTGAGTTATGTCATTGTTGCAGCAAATAAGCGATGTATGAAAAATAAAAGTATGCTATTAAATACCCGCTCTATCTTAGGTAAAGGTTGCGCATTTACTATCAAGCGAGCTGATTGTTATTAAATAAATCATACAGGGCCGCCGATCTTCAACAGCATCTAATTGCTGGTTTTGGATTTAAATCATATTAATTTATAACATTCAATTATCAATAAATAACAGGAAATAATTGGAAGAGATAGGAATGGCAATAAATACGCTGTGCGGCGTGTTTCCATCGACATAATTTATTTGGGATTTAATAATAATTAAAATAAAATTGCGTGACAGGATATCAATAGCAGTCTACTCGTTTCCTAGTAAAGCGATACAGCATACACGTTATGCGAGTTTACATAAATTAAAATAATTATTGACCTTCTTTTGTATTCGAGCGCCATTGCACGTGTATACTCAGATGGTAGTAAGCCGATGTGATTCTTAATTTCACACGATTTGCTTATGCACCTCAAAGACTTTAATCTTTCGCCTAAGTAGACTCATCATATTACACTATCTCGACATATATATACTTTATTTATTTTTTATTTATTTATATATCTTCATATTTTTTATATGCATATGCATTTATAAGCGCGTGCAAATATATTATGCACGAGATCTCTCGGTGACTGTTACTCAGTCCACAGGAACATTAAATTCAAAATATAATAATATTACAATTTATTATTTCAATATATAATATAGATCTATTTACATAATATATATTTATATATGTGTCGTACAATCTACATCTTTAAGTGAACGTTACGTCCATGTTTCCAATTATTTACAAAGGTACTGCCAGAGGCATTCGCTTGTCCCTTCCTCTCTTTCTTTAATCTTGCAAAAATACGGATTGTCGATAGCTTTCTTATACCCGTCTGCTCGAAAGCACGATGAATGAAGTGATCGAATAGATGCATCCAAAATGGAGAGAAATTGCGCTTGCATCACAAGCAGTTTGTACCAAAAACAATGTTTTTCGAGCGTACTTTCCTATTTTATGAGAAGAACGGTAAAATATGCGCGTGCATGTAACAATATTGTTATTAACAGTGCGATTACGAAGACATGTTTTCTTTATAAAACGCTGCTATACACAGCGGGTATAGTCGGGGCATGTCAGAGTTTACATTCAATATAAAAGTACATATATCGCTTTAGAACTTTATATATACAATGAAATATACCTAAAATTTATAAAATTTTGGTTTAATGTGTAGGAACACAAGAAATTTGTAGTGCTTTTAAATTGTAGGTTTTAAAATCTTTTTGAATAATTTTTATCGAAAATAGTTCAAAGTAGAACAATATAATCATATAAGTGTTCTCAACAGTTAAGCAATTGCGTTTTAACTGTAAATATATGGCTCAATTTTTGGATCAATGCGAAGCATTAAGTAGAAAATTTCAATTTTTATGTAAAGAAATTTCATTAAAAATATCCAATACTTTGCTTCACATGATTTGATTATCATTTTTCTTCAGGTTTTTAAGACTTCAAGTAAACATCAAGATAGAAGTTCATATATATGTATATATATATTCAGAATACAATGCCCTCAATATTTGTTTATAGAAAGTAGGCACAAATAATAACATTTATTTGAGTGGATTAACAAGAGCATTTATACATATAGTATGTTTTCTCTTTAGATATATAATTTATGTGACTTTTAAAAAAGCCTTTTATCTTAAAAAAGCTTTTAAAAATTTATTCTGAGTACATGCCTTTGTTTAATATTTATTAAGGTAAACACGGCGAGCTTTATAATCATCTTAAATCAAGCGTTTCGATTAAATTTGATTGTTTGCATTTCAACCCTGTTTAATGGAGAAATCTCGGTAATATTTAATAATTTCTAAATAAATTGTTTCAAATATAAAGGAATTTAATTCTAAATTGTTTATAGCAAAATGTGACGTAATACATCATTCTGAACTGAGGGTGCAATTACAATAAATAGCACTCAATAGTAAAAAAAATACCTTGTTTTGATGTAATGTATGTGCAGAGAAATGTGCGTCATAATTAACATTTTTTTTTGTTAATAGTAAACTTTTCTGTTGCTCAAAGATGTTTACTTAATTATATATATTTATAATTTATTTTTTAATATTTAGGCCATCTGAAATCTCTCTTGTACGTATTTAGAATAGCAACATAAGTTAGGTGTTTGCTATTAACGAAAGAAAAAATCGAAAATGTTTTCTTGAAAGTTCGTGCACAATCCACGGACGTATGTCACGTTTCAAGTTACGTTAATCTTTAGATACCATAATAAAATTGAATCCCAAATCTGTTTCAAATTCTAGTAAATTATTTACATTTTACGCTCTTAATACATCAACACATCTAATAATGCTTTAAATTTTTTTATAGTACTTTTGGCTTTAAAAAATGACGTAAGAATTTATTGTTGATAAATATTTAATCATAACAATCATTATAGAATTTATTATTAGAAAAAAACCAGATAGAAAAATTATTATATTTGTTAATTTTTATCATGACACTTAAAGATTAATTGTTTCTTTGCCTGATAATAAATTCTTCCTAACTACGCGCTTTTGTATATGTATAATAAAATCATATCACAAGTCTCGAATTTATTTATCTTTGACCTAGGTGCATAATTAATATGAAAAAATACTACAGTAAATATCACATGGAGCAATGATATTTCAATTATAAATACCGTAGCGACTTTACTAAAGATAAAAGTCCATTCCTTAATCTTATAAGTAGAATTATAATTTCGAGTGTTACACGTTTAACAACGGTCATTATAATCATTCATAAAATAATAATTTATATACTTTCATATACGGGGGTAGTAAGCTCAAGCATATGACTGATCCAATGATATAGCTATTTTATTCCCTTTCTCGACCCAATTTCTAAGACGTCCTCTGAGTTCTTCGAGACTTTTCGACTTTGCCTTATTTATCCTCTTGTATTTCACATCTTTTGGCTTCGTCACGGATCTGTGATTGCTCATTACCCTATTGTACGTCACCTGAAAACACAAATAGGATTTCTTATAGAAAAATCAATTTATACGTAGCATGGACTTTACAGCTAAGCGCAAGGAAAATTCAGATACAGAGTATATCTTTAATAAATAAAAATGCAAATTTGCATTGCGTTTTCTAAGTTAAAGTAAATTTTGCGTTATGTTCCTTCATTAGGAACAAGTTCAAGTCGAGTATTTCACAAATATTTCCTGACAAATCGAATTTTCTTGCACGCCAATAAGATTTCAAGATTTCGCTTCTTTTACCTGCGCCTGCTGGCTTTCGTCTCTGGGTCTTTCGCTGGGCGGAGAATCCGTGTCTTGAGCCAGCCTCTCGAAACTACCGTAGAGATCCTGAAGCCTGCCTTTTCCGTTGCCCAAGTTTTTCGTTCTCCTGTCTTCGTACTCCGAGTTCTCTGTCGACTCCGATGGATCCTGATTATTCTCGCTGTCACCGTCTTCCTCCACGGAATATACAGTTTCCAAGATCTCCGGTCTTCTGAGGAAACCGTTACACCGACGCATCGACGAATACTTGTTCGACGGTTCCACCGCGTCAGATACGGAACGGATCACAGTTACATCAGTAATATTAGAACGAAACCTGTGGAGTAGAATTAGAATATACAGAACCGACTATAGACGATCTATACTTTGTAAAAGAATTTGGGAGAACAAGAGATTTTAATTATAACTTTATGTATTTTCTAATATATAAATCAATTTATCAATATCGTGATATATATTTTATGCATTTGGAAATGTATTTTAATTCTCTTCAAACGTTTTTTGTATATTACAACACATATAAAATCACAAATAGAATTTTGTTCCAAATTCTGCCGTGAATAATAGATAGCCACCTTAAAATACGTTGCAACTTTATCACAGAAATTTTGAACGTATTCTAATAAAATAGTACGCTGGCATAAATCATTATTTTCAACATTACATGC
Organism: Leptothorax acervorum; assembly: GCA_035220615.1. Classification (NCBI taxonomy): domain Eukaryota; kingdom Metazoa; phylum Arthropoda; class Insecta; order Hymenoptera; family Formicidae; genus Leptothorax; species Leptothorax acervorum. The sequence goes on from JASTWQ010000074.1 coordinate 359,846, forward strand.
ATTCCAATATAAGAAAACTATATTGATCACAATTGCGTATGAGAACATTTAGATTTTTTGAAAAAGATTAAAATTATATCTTTCAGAGTTTTTTTATCTTATCTTGCATTTTTGTTTATACACTTGCAATTCGTTCTTAATTCTTACATCCCTCTATCATTACATAGGCGCTTTATAGAGGCTCTCTTCGTTTCGGCGACAAGAATCTATATCAGAAATACTCAAATACTCACCTCGGTGGGGCAGGATCGTCCGCGGTTTCCTCGAGCACCACGGCGCTGTCGCTATCCCCAAGACTGTCCAATCTGTCCAGGGCGTCGCAGGGTGGCGAATCCCTGGTGCTCGTGCTCCTCTCCGCCAATCTGCTCTGCAACTGCCGGATCACCCTTTGTTGTCGTAGAATAATGGATTCTCGCTGACTCAGACTGGCCTCGATCTCCTTCTGCTTCCTGCAGAGCCTAGACTCGAACAGCAGAAGCTGCGACGACAACGTCCGCAGCTGCTCGGCCTTCTCTCGTGTCAGTCGGGCCACCAGGTCCTCCTGCGAAACGTCACGGTGACATTGAACGGTCGGTCGCGTCAATTTCCCATATTAATTCGCGCATGCAATAAGCTGCGGCTTTTCACCCACGGGAATTAATAACGGCACGAATTCGCAGCTGCGAGACCCGCGCGCCGCGCCGTGCCGGCGGCGACCGGCGTTTCGCCATTTACTTTGGATATTAAGTAATTAATTAGCAAGCGATCTCTCGCTGCCGTTATTATTAATATTTGCTTAGCGCCGCTAATTAATTTCCCCGGTTTCCTATCCCGACCGAACCGTTCGAACGGGACGTCGTTCACCAGGACGGTGCGGTGATAGATCGTATTCTTTTTTCTGTTCTTTTTTTTTTATGAGACATCGATTCGTGCGTATTTGCGCAAATCTCATTATTATTTGCATCTCTGGAGTCCCCTTGCTTTACGCGAAACGCGTTACCGATATATGCGAGGTACGGGCGTTACGCCTCTGCACGCGTCGAAACGTGCGTAAAGCTGCGTGTTTGTACATACAACGGTGTACGGTATACCTACACGCCGTACGTATCCGGCCGACCGCTTTGCATGAGCATTGCTCGCGTCTTTTCCTTCCGTCCTCCCGCGTGGAAGATGAGTCCATTACTCTCGCTATTGTGTACAACATAAACGGTACCGCAAGACGGCCAGGTGTTATCGCCGTTGCGTGACACGCACTTCGAGGACGGACACGGAAAATAATTAAGACGTTTCGTCGATAAACGCACGATGTGAACGACCGGTTAATGCTTCAAAGGACAAATTCTATATTTAAGGAAAGGGAAATAGAAAGGCATTTTTTTGGATAAAAGAATACAAAAGAAATATTCTCGATATCTCTTTTTTGTTGTTTGATTTGTTTTACGTGATGTGATATTTATTCTATTCTGTCGCTGTATAAAGTTCTTATGCTCTCGCGTACAATCACCTCATGAAGATTAAAATACTGCTAGATAATTTGATCTATTTTCTTCGTATTGTGTATATTATTCTTATTTATTTTTAAGTATTAAATAATAAATGCTTTCAATTGCTATCAAATGAATTGTGATCATTTAAAATAAAAAAAAATAAATTTTAAATTATTTTATTTTATAACAACGCGTAATGGAAAATAATAAAAAATTTACATGGTGTTGCCGTTCAGATTTTTGTAAAAAATAAATATATAATTTTTCGTGATTGCAGAGAGAAAGGAGATAAAAATGTTTTACATCTGATGGCAATAAATATATTAAATTGATGCATACAATATATTAAATCTGAAAAACAGGTATATTTTGTGGATTATAATTTTTTTTTATTTTTACTGATGATTACATTAAAGAGAAATAAGTTTTTACAAGAAATGTGGAAACGTACAGAAAATAAATAGATAATTATCGGTAATGGAGAAACGCGCATTTTATTCAGAATCGCGCCTTTTAAATCCGGATTTCTCGTAGCATGCCCGCGCTATTCATGCACAGGCATATTACGAAAAATCGTTCTTTTACTGGCGAAAAATAAATACGTCACAACAATAATAATATTCCCTGTTTGAGTTCGACAAAAGTATACGGAAAAGTTGTTACTCGCAATCAACTATCCCGCCGGTATTTTCCCCGGCGCTGGCTATAGCGCCGAATGACCACAGAAAAAAGATCATTTCGTAGCAATTATTCCCTCGCAGATTGCCGGCGAATTTAGTGGGAGAGTCCTTTTTTTTCTCGCGGGTCTACCTACCTCGCAAACCGAGAATCGTTCGTAGTCACGCGAAGTCAGACGCGAAATCGTAGGATGTCACGAGAGGCCCCCCGACTTATCCCGGAAATGCAAGGAAATCTCTTTACGGCAATGACTCGTGGCAGCGATGCCGTTTCGCTTATCCGCTAGAATTTGTCTCTCCCATTAGCATTATGACGAATCTAACGGGTATATAAAGTGCCCAAGGCCAAAGAATATCTCGACCGAATGAAAAAGTTTAGAATTTGGACTTTCAACAATATCCTTCAGAAAGGTTTAATCGCGGATCAAGTACGAGAAATAAAAGATTTCTCTGACAAAAGCTGATTGTGAGCTTCGATTAAACTTTCGATTAACGAGCTATTTGATGAAACTTTGTTCTTTTTTTTTTTTTTCAATCGATTCGCATACCCGATTTTAATTTAATGGATATCCCAATTACAGTGTACATGTCTGCAATGTAGAAACGGACGAGTACAACGTTTATTTAAAACATTCACTCGTCCGCTTCGCAAAGCGGCAAAAATATGTACTCGCTCGCATCTAAATGGATCACCGTGTATCTAATATTTCACTGTCCGTAACATCGGTTCGTGGGCCGAGCGTGTTTTATGGTTTTCAGAGGTAATAGCTTTGATCGATCGTTCCGCGTTCTCCCGACTGATTTCCTTATCGAAGACGAAGCGGCGAGTGGGATTGCCTTTGCATGTAGAAATCCTTCCCGGTAATTGAAACTTACCTGCAATTTAAGGGTCCTTCGCCAGGCGAGCATTTGGTGGGCTTGTGCCCGCTGTCTCGCTCTGAGTGCCGCTATGACCGACTTGGCTTCCTCCAATGACGTCACTTCCACCTCGTTACTGTCCTTCATCGACTCGCCCGACAAGTCACTGACTCGGCGGCTCTCGTCGATGGTAGCCAATATGCAGCTGTCCATCGACGTCTCGTCGAAGCTGCAAATAGAAAGTTGCGCGATGAGCGACTCGTCGTTCCACACCTGTCTGACAATCTCTTTCGGCACATTATTTTGGGATGTGTTAAAAAAAAATTAAAATTATTTGGAACGTTATGTTGGGATGTCGCCTTCGAGTAAACTAACCGTTCAAGCGATCCCTTTCAATATGAACGACAATAGAAAAATCGTAGAAAAATGCGATTAAAACAAATCATGCAGTTATGTCTACTTATTAGGATTACTATCTGTACTTATAAGTCATCTATTTTCTTTATTACATCTATTATATTAACTTTTATTTTTGGCTTACAGTTTCTACCGTGTTGACTTTCTTTTTCTAATCCCACCTTATAATTAGCGTTATTAATATTAAATTACTTAATAATTAATATTCGGAAATATCTTCCCATCATTATAAAGATGTTAACGTTAATTTTATATGCGTTAATTCTAAAGACACTTGGAATTGTACCATTTAATTGGAATTTAGTCAAAGTGTAGTCAAAGCAGGAACTGCACGTTCGGATGTGTGCATAATAATGTAGGTCGGGAACGATCGAAAGGCCGGAGGATAATGTATCTTTTCCAGGCGATTACGAGTACACTTCAACGGGATACCGCAAAGAGAAAAGCTCGGGAAGCTCGTTTTATAAGAGAAAAGACGACGTCCGCGTTCGAAAACGAACCTGCATGATTTAAGATCTACCTACTTGGATGTCTCTCGCGTTAGCGCGCCGCTCACCTTCATTTTCTCATCGGCATGGTAATGAATCATCCGGCTATACAACTATATGAAACTCGACACGAGCCATAGCGCATGGTCATGCGCGCGGTAACTGATCCTAATACCAAGAAACGCGATCGGCAAATAAATCAGCGATCATGGGAACGATACAGCTCCGGTTTAATAAAGCTTGACAATCAAACTGATACGTAGGCGATATGCGTGAATGATATATGCCGAGCCTTATTATTTCTTCTTCTACGTCCAGCATACAATGAAATATAAAAATGCCTTTGTCGCAAGACGATGTCTCCTCTGTCGGATTTACGGTAGATTTAATTTCGCGCAATGTAGCTTCTTCGACATATATTTTTTTTTTATTTTTACCTGGGTTGCGCTGTATAATTTTTACGCACCGTCAAATACATTTATCCTATGCTCATTTCCACCTTCACGCGATTGGTGACGATGCACGTGTGTGACTTATCGCGGCGCGGTCTGATCCGTCGAGCGAGCCGTTGACGTCCGCAAATAAAAAGTATCCAGCCGAATTACGTATACGTTACAGCTGTTACGCGAGACTGGTATACGGAATAGAACTGTCTGTAAAAATCCAAGTTGCGCTTGCACTGGAAACTTTAGCGCCGCCTTTGGCTCTCTCTCTCTCTCTCTCTCTCTCGCGAGAGAACGCTATAAAAACGGTCTGTGCCACACGAGCTCCACACGCGGGGCTGATATCGATATCTAGTTAGAAATTTACATCGCGCCGTACATCAAACGCTGTATATACCTGCTGCAATTCTGTGCATAAGATCGACCGAATGCACACGCGGGCTGGTACATACACGAGCCCGCCGTGTCGTTCGCCGAGAAACATAAGCGGCTAAGCGCGCCTCCGATCAAAAGCAACTCGGTCTATAGAGACACGCGTGGCAATGTCGACAGATTCCATCAGCGGTTAAGGATGTATCAGAGGTACAATCTCTGCTAAAAGTTAAACTTTCAATAAAAAATTACTAAAATGAAGACTGCATGTATGTCAAACAACTCAAAATTTTTTATACATATATATTAGAAAGGGTTACCGTTAACAGTTTGAGTATGTTTTTTTGTCATTTAAATAATTAGTATTGTTTAAACAATATTTAAAAAAATTTTCTTTTAGCAAAAAGTTTTGAAACTTAAAATACAATATCAATGATGTAAATTTTAGAAATATCTTACTTTTTTATTTATATTTACAGCAAAAATGTCGATTCTCCATAAGGGATAATGTTAATTTTATCAACTTTAAACTTAAATAACTCTTATAATCGTTTAGTAAATCACTTAAAAATTTTACAGAGTATTTTTAATTTAATTTAGAAACATATTACAGCCATTTCTGAATATATTTGAAATACCTCAAATACATCCTTAAAATCGTTATAACTCAGCAACCGTTTAGTGGATTCGTTTCAACTTTTTTTCCAGCACATTAGGAAGACTAAAAGAGCAATCTCACAAATTTTTATCGACTTTGTACTATTTTGAAAGATAGGTCCGATACATCCTTAACGGATCTCTTTTGAGCCGCGTGTTCTGCTCGAGGACCTTTGGAATGCGTCTCTCGCAAAATTCTGCAGCAAATATACATATAAATGCGGGAGTGACTTTCTATTGTACTCGTCGAAAACTCTTGCCGCCGCGAGTACAACTTTCGGAAGTAGGATCTTTTAAAGTGGTACATAATCTTATAGAACTTTTACAACTGTTATTCTCTTTCAATTGTTTTCTTTAATTTACGTAGTGAGATTTTTAAATTGTCCTTGCAACTGAAACAGCTAGCTTTTCCCAAAATTAACTTGAAATTTTTCTCTCTTTCCTGAATATAGATGTAAATTTAAAACTTGAATAGTTTTGAAGAAACATTAAGGGCAATTTTTTCAATAGTCGCTTAACTTTAATCTTAGCTTAACTCACTCTTCGCCTCTTTCTAACTATCCCTTTTAGAAAAACACAAAAAGCCAGTTTAGCTAAACTTTAGTTTAAACGACTATTGAAAAACTGGCTCTAAAAGGTTTTCTTATTCAATTTAAATTAAAATCTAAACGCATAATACCTATTACAAAGCGCTTTTATCGTGAAGCTTCCGTCTCATAGTTTCGCCCTTAGTTTCACAACCTCTGAGTCTGTATTATAGTACGCGAAGAAGAAAGTGCTTGCGTTTCTCGTCGCAAGCTACTCCACGATACACCTGGAGCTCCGGCGAACTCAAAGAGAGACAGCTGCGAGAGTTTCCTTGTTAAAGTCATTCCCGGTCGTTACGCATTCATTCCGATCGATCGAACGGAGAGAAATCGGGGAAGACAGAGAACAGTTAACGCGCGTAATCTGCATAATGAGCGGAGAGACACTAAATCATTTACAAATTTAAATGCAATCTACTTAACGGTGACGACGCGTATTTGTGGAAAGCATTTTTCCGATTCTTTCTTTCTCTCTCGCTCCTCCCACCCCCCCCCCCCCCTCTCTCTCTCTCTCTCTCTCTCTCTCTCTCTCTCTCTCTCTCTCTCTCTCTCTCTCTCCTCCCGCCTCTTCTCTTTCTCTGGCCTCTGACTAATTAAGCCCAGATAAATTATGCATGAGTCGTCCGGCTGAGTCATACCGCGCCGTGAATTTGACGTTTTCCCTCTCGGAAAGCATCGATCGCAGGGTATAACCTGCGTGAGAGAGCCGGGGATCGAAAACCCCCGCGGTGCGTACGATAGGAAAGGCGCACGTTTCCGCCAGGTAACCCTGAGAGCGAAACCACCGCTGCGATATAAATGCGTTTCCGTCGCGGTCGCGGATAAAAATACTGAAATAATAAAATAGCAAAACGCAATATCCGCGCGCTGCAACCTAAAGGATGACCGAGGGCTGCGAGATATTGCGATCGACACGAGCTACGGATATTATCGCGGTTATCACTCGGGACGTGTATTGCGAGATATTAATACGTATAGAATTTAATTATCAATTATTATTTATTATTATTAATTACTCGCGTAGTCGGATACTCGTTATTAAAATGCACCGATTGACTGTCGATTATTATTTCTAATTACGAAATATTGGGATTGTTTTTGCAAAATTTATTGACAACGGAATTATTTACTGACGGCTGTTATTTATTACGGTTGATTATTACGGCTAGTTGAGAATTCATTAATGCACAAGAATGATGATGTTTAAAAAGCTACGAAATATATGAACGTTTTATCTTATACTTTGCTTTCGTTAATTAATGACTCCAGATTGTCTTTAAGTTATCCAGCTCTCAACAGCGTGATTTGGTAATTTCGTGATAATTAGCTCCAAGAGAATGCCATTGCAGTTTCTCTAGTAAATATCAGAAAAATATAATTAAATAATTATTATTGAGACATACTGTAAGTTTTGATTTAAATAGCAATCTTCCTTTTGAAGTGCATTGCTTCAGGAAATATCTTAACCCTTTTCATTCCTATCAGATGTGTGGTGCTTTTTCATGTCTTCTATCTTATTGTTATACGTATCTCGTTACAATGAACAATAACGAGGAATCGTGGCCTTTAATTAAACTCGTAATTAAAAGGGACTGACGGAAAAGCAAAGCTCATCAGTCTCAAATTGTATAATATCTCCGGATAATGCACAACACAAAAGATGGAATCAAAGCGTATGTTTCCTTTAAGCGGCAATAGCAAAACGGAGTAAGCTCGTACCATCAAGTATCAACTGCGATCTCTGTCACTGACGAATATGAGAGGACCCGTCGCGCTTCGCTCTTCCCCGGAGAATTAATTCCAGTTGGTCATTGTGCGGGGTAGGTCTCGAGATATGCGCGTCGCCCTGAGAGGGCGAACATCTGAGGATCTGAGGTGGGTCCCGGTAAATATTCCGCATGGGGTATTTCGCGTATACGTATAGGTATGTATCGATGCCATGCATACACGCATGGAACGTGCACACACGTATATCGATTGTGTGTGTTGCGGCCAGATGGATATTGTGCGCGCGAATCCACACGCACGCATGGCGCGTTCAGGAGCAACGCGTGTGTACACGCAGACGCACCGCAGAAATACCGGACGCTCCGGGAGCGCGGATAATGCTCGACAGGAATTACAGTCAGATGGCGTCAAACGCGGAGAGTGTCGTGAAACCGCATATTGCAGCCGCTTAGGTCCCCGTCGAATTGCCGAACAGACGTACCCGCAATTGATCAGCCGGATCAACGATACGAATTACATCGATCTTCAAATACAGACCACTCGCTTAAAAAACGAATGCAAAACGAGTGAGGTGCGATAAAAATTTAATTATTCAAAAAAATATCAAAAGACAAATATATGTAGATAATATGAAACATGTAGGTATATGGAAAAGAAAATTAATCTTTTTTGAATAATCTGCACAACAAATCGTGTTAATGTAATTTCAAATAATATCTGTGTTTAAAAATTAACGTAATGCGCTGCGTTTGCAGTTGCAGTTCGTGTTTTTAAATAGCGTAAAATTATATGTATATTTGTAAAAAATTATCTAATAATATTACATTTTGTTGAAGTATATTCAATAAAATTGGTTCCGTTATGTCTACTGTAATTGCCTTTGTTAATTAATTAGAGATATAAAATGTACATTACAATCTCATTTTTTAATTTACTTTAATTTGCTTTTAGTTACACTTACTTGCCCAATTATGATATTTTATAATTAATTTACTTTCCTGATTATGATATAATTACTTAATTTCATGCTACGTGCATTTCTTGTAAATCGAAGAACAGGTGCATGTTGTTTACACCACGATATATTGAACGTAAATAGCGGATTGCTAAATTAACTCTGACTCGAGTATTTGTAGACACGAGTAGCAGATGCAGGTGTGCAAGACCGCTATCTTCGATTAATACTCTGTTAAAGCTATAACGGGTGTTTTTGATAACGTTATACGTTATGCCATCGGACGATGGATCTGCATCAATTCAGTAGGTGCCGGTCGATGGATAAACTATTGACTAAAAATATATCCTATAGATTCCTAGATATTCCTACGATAAAAAAATATAATAATATACATATTACTAAATTAACAGACCATATATTTCAAACGACTTTTACAGTGTATTACTGTATTCGCATTCGCAGAAGTACTTTTCCGTGTCGCAAAAGAAAAAACTTTCGGAAAACTTGTGAAATAAACCCGTCGACCAAGTAATGAGTTTAAATGGGGAGATTAGTACGCTAATTAAGTTATATTCCATTCAAGTAATACTCGTCTCTAGTAATACCTCTCTCGGATTTGCGGGATCCTCTGGTGATTTATCTCTCCATCCTGGTAATCTTGGTTGAGATAGCTTTGTTCTTTGGAGACGAAGAGACTCCTATGCTCAATAGCCATTAACTACCATCGAGATTTTGTAAACATTGGAGAGCGGCATAACCCGTGTTATCGAATACGTGACATCAAGCTAGATTTTCCTTTTGCGGCACTGTAAACTTCATGGATATCGGATATCGTACGCTACATCTCTCGTTTTGCGTCGACGTGAGTACACGTTAAAACTATCTCTTGAAATAACCTCGCTATATTTGTAACGTAAATTTATACCAACAAAATGTCCTTAACATAAAGTTTAACGTCGATTTATTCATGTATATTTATGTGATTACGTAAATGTCGGGCTGCAGAAAAGAATATGCAAAATTATACGATATACGAAGTGCTTATCTCTAATTAGATTCTTTTGTCTCTTGCAAGTATATTCCGCTTGAGCAACTCGGAAAAACTGTCCCCAAGAGGACACGGATCGATGATTTTGTAGTTACGAATTATAAAAGGAAATCAATTATTGTTATTCGAACGCATAATCGGTGCGCGATATCCTGTGCGTGACAGGCTATTGTATGGAAATTTATTCGAATATTATTTTGAAAGATTGAATCTTTTTAATAAACACGCAGATATATTTGCAAAACTAGAACAGAAGAGAAATTCGTTTTATCTAGTTCGAAGCATTTCCTCGTTTATGCATTTTCTTTGCTCATGCGTAGGAAAAATTCCATCAAGTATCGCGATAGTTTGCATGTGAGACAGTTTTATGGGACCAGGAAAATTCGAGCTCCAGCTGATGTACTCTTAATAAATCTATGTAATAATTCAGCACGCCAGCGATCTCGCAGTAATACGCTGCAGACCTGTAATTCATATACTTGCGATCAGGGAAATTGAATTTGCGCAGGGAACGAGGAAGTTTGACAAAGAGACCTTCGTGAATTGCTACGATTCATAACCAGGGCTATCTGCCAATAACGTGGCCGACGACGTTACACAGCGGTAAAATTTATTAGAATGACAGGTGGGGGTGGTGGAGGCGAAGAGAGGAGATGGCAGCATGGCATGCTTCGAAACTGTACGTAGCGTTAGGGCGCTCGGTCTTAGCCATAAAGTTCTTGACGTTTATCTCTTAGCTAAGCAGGTGCAATTTACATGCGCCACGCAGGTGGACATTGTATTCTACATGTGTATGGGGTATCCCCTGGTTTTATATTCTATCATTAATTCATTAAGAAAGAAACAGAAAGTCACCGACTTTATGAGACTACAAATATATAAAAAAAAAATGTTAATCTTCAATATTACGTTTGTAAAATTTCAGCTTTAGGAGATCAAAATATTTTCGGACAATTTTACATCATACTTTCTTTTTTAACTGTAATAACGCTGATCTTAATTTCTTTTTCTCTTATAATAACTGGGAGCAAATAAATAACCAAAGTCATTACAATCGCAGCAGTAAAATAGCTTTCAAAAATATCCCTCCGTGAGAGGGAAGCGTTTCTCTACTGTAGAAGGGATTAGAGCGTAATATCATTCGTTACGGTTCTTCAGAATGCATTCTGCTCTCGTTAGAAACGCGGAAAAATTTAAGCCGTAATAACGCCGATGAAGTACGCGCACCGACTTCCACTGCATTACGCGAAATGGAACGGGGAACGCCGCGGCGCGGCGGAGACATTGGCGAAGCCAAAAACCGTAACCTCGCGCATCGGCAACATAAACCGCAATTTCTCAAGGGTGAAATATAATTTCTGCCAGGAACCGCTCGCTCCCTCTCACCGCACGTATGTCGTGAAAATAAGCAGCTGTCGTCCCGATATATGGCGTCGCCGCGTTGGTCTGCCCAAAATTGGCGTAATTCCGACCGCGCCCTATCGTCCGGAAACGATAGCATCTGCCGAATACGCCTGCGACCGTTAAGAGATTTTATAGGACAGATATGCCTGTATTGCAAGACACGTTGCATGATGACCGTACGCGCATGCAGGACAGGATGTAAATTTGTCTTCGCGTAAAATCAGCCATACGTCACTGTCTCCGCCGTCTATGAATCATTCCGCGACAATAATATCCGCGGTACCTTTTCCCGTGACTCGATTATAAAACTCACGAAACGTGTGAAAAAGCTATGCGTTTTATCGATATCAACTCTGGTGATATCAAAGTATTAATCAAAGTATTATTAATTTTTACTTATAGTTATTACCACTGCAATCTGGCATATTCTTCTTTTTCTAAGAAAGTCTTTTTACAGACATTTCTTGTACATTTTTAAAAATAAGAATTTAGTTGGCTTCTTTTTAAACAATACAACTAAACAAGTGACGTACACCGGATGACTCCAGGGAAATAATGTGCTGCTTGTAACAGACATTGAGGTAACGAAGAAATGTGCAAGGTCCAAAATAAAATCACCTCAATAATAATTTTAAAGTACAAACAGCATTACAACGTTAAAGGGACGGTTACTTCACGGCTGTGGTTAAACCATTACCGCGTGCTTATTACGGAGAGTAAACATCAGTGACTTGCGAGAGTGAATTCAACCAATATTACCAGTAAGTCAACTATGAGAGTAAATATCGTAAGACAACAAGCCACGGAGAACAAAAGGCACCTCTTTCTAAAAATCTATATTAGAAACTAATCGAAACAAAACTGCATATTGCGATATCCAAAGAAATTATAAATAAAAGACTGTGTGAAAAATCTGTCTAAAAATAAGTTGGTTCATCAAAAATGTCGAAAACCCCATCCCAAGATCCCATACAGATACTAAAAAATTACTCTTTCTGTATTTTTATATTGTTGCATTTTCTCGATATTATAACAATGCCTGAAATTATTGGATTAACATTATAAACAGAATAGATGGAAAATTAATGAATGTAAGTGATCTTTCATTCCGCCAAGAATTAAATCGTCACTTTTGATAATTTGTCAAAGAGATCGTAGCTGAAAGATGCGCGTCCTTCATATATAGGCACCGCTATACAAGACACCAAATAAAGGCCTCAGCATTCGGCTAACATGTCCCGTAAGATTAAAGGGTGGAAATCTGGTAAAGGATAAACCTCGTAAAAGGTAGAAATGTGGTCACTGCTGCGCGGCGCACCGAAGTGCATTTTAGCTTTAACGAATCCGCCCGCCGGAAACGACGAGTACGGTCCACTTACGGTGCTGTCTGGTCTGTGTAGACACTGTCCACGTAACTGTAAAGGTGCGTTTGCACTATGCGGGCTCTAACGAACGAATGAGACGGTCTTGATTTAGATAGTGAATTAACGATCGACGTTTTTCGCATCAAATGCGCAAATCGCGGAGGAGGAAGCGGGGCTTGCTGTGCCGTAAGCTTGCAAGATTGTAAGAGCTGTAAAGCATCCGGAAAGCTCTGGGGAAATTGGGAGAAAGTTGAGGAACCTGCGAACTTTCAAACTTTGCCTATACCGCGATTCTGATAGCGTTCGATCGAATTTACTTCATCATCGCTTTGCTCTTTTTAGTTGCGCGATATAAATACCGAATTACCTATAACTTTCGTTATAATCCATAGATATGTATATATACTTATTTATAGATCTTGGAAAACATATAATATTTTATGTTAATACACAATAGACATCGCGACTAAATGTATTCTGCAGGACAAACGCACCCTAAGCACACCATCGCTATGACGACGGACACAAAAGAAGAGCGCGGCCACCGCGACGGCTTGACTTATCGCGCGTGGCGACCGGGATCGGGCTCATATCCGGTTCCTGCTGTGTGCGTTGCTTATTCACCTGCGTCACCTTTGCGAGCGGTCACGTCTCGTCTGGTTTCGCGCCCCAAGCCCTTCCAACCGTTAAATGAGCGGACAAACAATTGGCGGGTCCGCCCTAACCCGATGTTAACCCTTTTACAAATACCAGGCGATCGAACAGTAGCATATGTATGTACCTGCTTCGTACCTGCGAACGCAGACTGAAACAATGGGACCAGTGCGATTGGCTTTTCGCCGGTACGGCCTACGGCGCGCGTTGTCCATTGTTTCGCCATACATACACATATAGACGAATACATGCCCCGAGTTTCGAAAAAGCAACGTAAAAAACATCGTGCTACTGTTCGCGATTTCTTCAAACTAGTGGCGGTGCCACAGGTTGAAACCTATGTGGACGGATTTATGAGACCTTAACGCAAAATGGTGGCGCAAATTACATTTCGATATATATCGGGATAACAAAATTATTAACATTCCTTTACTTAATGTAATAAAATTTCGCTACTTTACTGCAGTGTCTTTTTCCACATATAAGAAAAAATTTATCTTCTATTTATATCCTATCCTAACTGATTGAACAAATATCTATATATTAAACATTTGCTTTTGCTGACTTATTGTAGTCATTTGAAGGCATAACTATTATTTTCACTGAAAAGTCAAGTTGAATATAAACTGACGGAAGATATCACAATTACAAAGTCACACAATTATGTACAAAATATGTTACAATTAGTTTATTTCCTGAAGAGCGAGAAAGAGAGAGGCCTGATTTTCGAAAAATAATTAAGAATAATTAATTTGCGCTCTGTCAACTTGGTCGAGCGAACGAATCGACGAGGTATTAGCAGGGACAGTAATTTGCAGGACAATACCAGAACATTGTTAACAAATCCCGTGATCCTATCGGAGGTGACCACACGGCGATCCATGCAACGGCCAATTTTCATTACGATGCGGTAATACATTTCGGCTTGCCATTTAGGCTGTGTTCGAGTCTCGGCCAATTATACTCTGCTTGTGTACAATCAACAGAAATCAATAACACCTTGTCATATCGACTTGTGTTAATATACAATATATACATACACCTTCGGTGTAGGGTTAGTTGAGATGATTGTGATACTGGGATAAACGTGACGTCGCCCCCCGTTGTTTCCAATAATAAAATAAATGGACATTATCGAATCATTAAAATACGAATATTAATTTAATTTCAGCAAAAAAAAGTCATGCAATCATGTCTCGTTGTTATCGCTATTGCTATCGCGCTCTCTCGCTTTCACGATAATCGATTGACAAACATATATGTTTGTCAATTCGCAGGACTTAATACCGGTTTCATCAATTAATGCGTTATGATAGATGATATTGATAGATGATATTTCCCGCATCGCGCGCCGATCAGTTAGATCGCCGCGCAATCGCTCTTAACAGTTTACTAAATTAATTTGTCTAATTAATCGTCCCGTGCGTGCACGCTCGTCGTAATTAGCAGGGTGCGCGAATTGCTGGCCGCCGGCGCGAGCAAGGGCCCTGTGGATAATTTACCGAGTCATTTCGATGGCTCGTAGTACGTTTAATATGGACCGATGCCTGATTGCAAGGGGCATATTAACGGGTTATTAGGTAGAACGCGATAAAGGCGCGGCTAACGCGCAAATTGCTCGTTCGCGTGTTGCCGGTCAGTACTCTCATAAGCAAGGGGGGAGGGGGGGAGGGGGAAAGGCAGAAAAGAAGTAAAAAACCGATGCACAAACAAGGAAAAATTAATTATACACGAAGACAAACATGCGGATGAATTGACTCGTCGGAATAAAGCTCCGCTGTATTTCGCGATACCGACGCGATCTCGGCTAATTAATAGTGCGAAGCCGCGCGCTTGAGCTCTCGCGCTTCGCGCACGAAATTACTGAGAATCGAATTCTTCAATTAAAGATCCGCGGGCTCTTGCAAACCTGAACTTCCTACGAAACGTCCTGTACACCGGCAGCTTCGATAAAATCGGAAAAGAATCAGATATTTCCATTAGCCGACTAGTATTTGTTTATTTATCCCGGAGATACCGCGCTTGCTTACAGAGGAAGTGCAGTTTCGAGCAAACAAACAAGCAAACTTGCAACAACTGCCCGCGCTCTCTAACTACGTTCTTTCTCCCTTCCGCGTAATGGCGACACCTGGTTCTTTAGATCCTTCTACTGTAATCGCCTTATCTCGCGCCACCGACAATATCCCTTACGACTGCTCCGGACAGCAAGAAGAGTTAACTAATCAGGAGAGTTGGTGTAACTAGTTGTAGGGGAACACGTGACCGTTGTGCGAGCATTGGCTAGCAGCAGGGCACAACTTTATCGCTGAACTAATCAGTGTTTAATTTGCGGTTCTAGATCCGTAATCATATCTGATGTGTAACTTCTTGCCAGTTGCAGTTTGTTGAATCGGATTCGTATGTTCCGCAACGTAGGTACGTCTGGCAACAAGTCCGAACGACAAATTTGAAAGGGCGGCAAATTAGCTGCTTGTTGAAACGTCGAGATCCAGGAATAGCTGATATCTTAACGATGTACGAACATTTTATAGACAATTTACATTGAGCGAGGATTATTCTACAAACCTCTCTTTCTTAATTTATATCTTATCAATCTTCGAATAAATAAATAAGATTCAATTTGGCCGAATGACTTTAAATACTTGGGACCTGGGACCAAACTTCACCTTGTGCGTTTTCTAACAAGCGACACAAGTCGACACAAACGTCGTTCTATCTTTCTTGGCATTCAATGAGTAACAATGGGAGCTTTCCAGCTAGCAACACAAATCGACAAAAATATATTATTCTGTCTTTATTGCTCATTGGATATTGAACAAAGACAGAATGATACTTTTGTCGATTTGTGTCGCTAGCTGGAAAGCTCTCAAAGACAGAACGACACTTGTGTCGACTTGTGTCGCTTGTTACAAAACGCACGTTGACTCGTGGCAACGGGAACACCGTTAATTAGCATAAGACAGATACCATTTTTTCCGTATTGATCGGAAATTAAACTCGCCACATTCAAGCCGGAAAATAAGTGCGCGCCAGTCGTTCACGTTGCCGCAGAAATTAAGCGGCGCTCGCAACAATATCCACCGCAACTCCGCGCATTGTCGTTCGTTCGCGAAACACACGCGAAAACGATCGGTCGTACCGCATACAGGGCTTTCCAATTATCGCGTCCTTTGTCGCACGCGCCACGGCGGACAAAGGAAACGCGGAAGAAATATCGCTTCGGGCGGAGCGCACGGCAACGGAAATTATGATGCTCGCTTTCAGCGATTGGCGAATTAACAGCAGCGACGAGAGATGGGGAAAAACATTGTCCGGCTGGTGTTATATCCTCCCCGAAAAAAAAAAAAAAAAAAGAGCGAATGGCTCGCGTTTTTATTGAGCCGAGTGCTCGTAAGTTCCGAGAGGATCGCTTGTCGATATCGCTCAACGATCGCAAAAAGAACACTCGACCATTCGACGTCGACTACATATATCTCGGAAAAATAGGTATCCCCTCTGCCACACAAGCAGTGATATTTTCATTGTGCTATTTGATAAATGCTATATTAATAATACCGGAACTCGTATGTTTTTTGACAGATTCATCCCTCAGAGAATTTATCGCATTCGTATTATTTTTATTTGCTTTGTACAAGATTAAAACGAATTTTAGATCAAAATCTTATGTTCGTCGAGCCCTTTTCATCATAATTTATTTAATAACTTGTTCGTGTATTAAATCTTCTGGTCAACAGAAAACCATTACTCCTACCCGATCGTTGAATTTTCTCTGCTTTCATCTCTAATCCGATTCAATCTCCGAGCCCATTTATCTGACCCTGCTATATCGTGATCATAATATGATTATATAGCTTGTGTATAACACATCGTATACGATACAGTAATGTTCAGACGGATGTGTTATACACAAGTTATATTTATGGAATTTTTGATCAATGTGGGGTCATTTTCTCTTTAACAGGAATGCCGAGATATTAACGGTTCATCAATTATAGCCGATAAATCGTTGTTCAAAATCTTATCAATCTTCATGGTACGAATAGATAGACAGTGTCTTATTGTTTATTTAATTTCAAGTAGACTTTACTTTCGATTACTTTTTGATTCACGGCTAGCTTGTCAAACTATCTAATGCCGAAGATTGTAACAGGCGTGAAGAAATATGCAGGTGTCGGAGGAGATTTTCGTAGGACGTAGAAGCATCTAATCCGAATGACACACAAAGATTGTGTGTCATTCATCCATGGGGAGTGGCGCTCCCTTATACAGGGAGTTTCATAAAAATATTAATACTTATATGGAAGTAACTTAGGGCTATATGGAAGTGCCTCAGTGCCTCTAGAGACTACTTGGCGAAGATTCCAAGAACGTATTAACAATGATGGTGAACAAGTGGAGAGTCTTTGAAGACAAAATTATTTATTACTGTGATATCTTGTGTTATCAGTTCTTTTTCTCTAAAAAAGTTACTTCCATATAAGTGTCAACAATTTTTTGAAGCACCGTGTATATACACGTGTGAATGCATGCGTAAAACGATTCGCGCGAGCGTACCGCGGGGATTTACCTTCCTCTGTACTCGTGTTAGCGGCGAGACGGTGCGGCCTCGACATGATTTGTCGCACCCTGCGCGAACGAAAAAGCAGATTGACGCCTCGTCGCATTACAATTCTCTCCCTCCTCTTCCCTCCCTCCGTCGGGCTATGCTATATCCGCCGGGCATCGCACGACAGATAAAACATCATTTATTATCAGAGCGCGTTGGCCTCGACCTCACGGCGCCCTCCACGGCCGCGGCGGGAGGGTATACGTCGACGATCGGGACGATATTTCGTTCTCACAAAGGGCGCGCCGTGGTGCGAGCATCTTCGCCGAATAAGTATCTCTCCTCCAAGACGACGAAGACGGTCGCGCGCGATTCAACGGGGAGAGATAATTTGTCGCGGCAAAGGACCCCGGGGTTCTTGGATTCACGCGTCCGCGCGTGACAGTGTGTGCACGAGCAATATTACACACAATCGCGAGGACAGGCGGAAAATCAGCAGCGGATTTATGCACCCATTTACGCACCCTCGAATTCGACAATCTAATGACGTTCGCTTGTAACAAGTCTTCGAATAATCACTCGTATTCGATTTACTCGCGTTATACAAAATTAAAGCAACAGATTTTATTTAAAAAGAAACGCACAAAGTTCGTTAAAATGTACCTTAAATATTCCAATATCTATCTTCGAAATAAATTATCATAAGTTCTAAATTATCACAATAACAAATTGAGTGAATAATACATCGCGTTTTCATCAAAATAAGGTTCGCATTTTGGTTTAGGTAACCGTTCTCAGATTTATTATCGGCTGTTCCTGAGTTTTTTCTTCTGTCTCTCTTCACATTGTGATTGAGAGAGATAGGTATGTTGTCTTATTCGGTATGGTGCCATCGTGGTTGTACGCCTCACGGGTTTAAGCCTAAATCCACTGCTGAACGGCAGTTAATGCGATCACTGCCACAGAAATGAAAAGCAAAGAGACAGGAACGAGGCATGAAACGGGAGTAGATGAAAGGACGGATAACGAGAATTAAACATCGAGAGATTCCCGTGCCAAGTGCCGTTCGCTTTTACGGTCGTCAATCGATGACTCGCGCCGCCGCTCGCGCGAGAGCGAGCGACACTCGCGGCGCGTATATATTCGTATATACGATGATCCGTATCCACAGCCTAGTGCCAATTAATCCCTTTTGTACGGCCGTTCTCTCATTCCCGGAACCCGTTTTTCGTGTTCGGCGGTTGATTTGTGCTCCCCTTGGGTCGCGCGCGTCGGTGTTCGTCGAGAGGAATTCGGCAAGTAAAATGCACTTCTTTAACCCTCTGATGCACTCTCAATAGTAAAAAGTTTCGTATCGCAAGCTTTTACACATAAACACAAATATCGGCTTGCTTCTGTATTCAATTGTAATTTATTAGATTAAATTATGTTTCATACGTAATTTTTTTATTTGAAAATCATGCATCGGAGGATTATTATAATCGAAACGATAATTTTGACAATCGAGGGAAACGTAGCCAGAAATTGAATTTGAAATTAAATCGCCAGAATATAATGTTATTAATATACTAAAAATAATTTTATACTAAAGAGATTTTATATTTATAAAATAAGTAAGTAGTATAATTTTTTAATTTATTATTGTAAGTAAATATATATACGCGGGATATTTCGATTCCTAAAAATTATTTTTGGAGTTCTATTATCTTTTTTGAGTTATAATATATGTATATATTATAAGAATAAAAAAGAACTTTATTAATAAAATTATATGTAGGTATATAAAATAAGTGAGTTATAAATAAAAAACTTTATTCTTTATTTAATTTTAAGTGCACTTTAAACTTTCACCAAATTTTAATTTAAAAATATAAGAATATGTAATTTTAAATTAATTAACATTAAAAAATCAAATTTTTTATAAGGAAATATTTAAGTCTAGATTAATCAAAGATTAATCAAAGATTAATCAAAGATCAATCTAGACTTCACATAACAAACTAAATAAAATAGGATATCACAGAAACATTCAAAAATATATATAGATACATATATGTATAATATAAATATGCGATATTTTATGTTATCCTCTACGTATTAGTAAATCGTAAAATTATGAAGCTAGCTAAATGCAAATGCATCTTGTATTTCTTCTTTTCCTGGCTACGTCCACATTTCGATAATAAATTTTGTAGCATTCATTAGTCCTCGAATAATATGAGTAAATCGCGAAAAAGAGCTCGTGAAGTTTTTTACCGTTTAAGGAACGACTTTCTTTTTCATGCATACAAGATAAGACACCCTTCTCGTAAGAAAAATCACCAACACCTAGGCCTGCTTAGCGTTAATTTCGTCCCGGGATTTTCAAGCTCCGTTCCAAGTACAATTCTAATACGGCTTGAATAAGAAAGAAGTCCAGCTGGATCGGACTTGTCGGATCTCCAGATTGCGAATCCGCCGCTAACTCTTTGACGACCGACGGGAGCAACCTTTCTGTTCCTTTTTTTTCTTTCTTAACTCACAATCAGACGACGGGGTTTCTGCGTTTCTGCACCGGGCGCGGGCTAATGACCGCGTGACTTCTTATACCGGAGGTTCTGGTGAAGGAGATGAATAGTCAATTCGGCAATAAATCAGCCCACCGTCGCTCGTAAGTTCCCATTTACACTCCTCCTTTGTTGTAGCGCCCGCGCGTCACAAAACAGGCGTGGCGTGAGATGCATATTCGCGTTCGTACCGCGGCGAGATCGTGGAATGTATTGTGGTGCTATTTTGCATGCCGGGCCAACGCTTAATTAGCGACTAACGAAGCGGAATAAAAAAATGATAATAATCAACACGCTAAAATTACAATTACCCATTGAGATTTCATCGAGAGGTGGAATTAAAGCGAAAAATATCGAGGCGAACGATCTCTTTAGTAAATTATCTCAGGAAAAGGCACGATATTCGTATCATCTGATAAAATTTCTATCACACAAACGCATGTATACTCAAATGCGCACAATATACACTAAAAAATTCCTAAAATATATCTTTATTATGTCAATTCCTGTATCGTTATTTTGTACTTAATATATTTTTTGCCATACTAACCATTTTATTGATAAAATATATAATATATATATATATAATTTATAATAACTTTTATAATAAAACGTATGCCTTTTTACAGTTTTATAATTTGCTTATAAACAACAAAAGATCAAATACCTAATAATTGCACAAATTCGAGACTTACTCTAATATTATTAACTTACATCCATTTACCATTTTTTGCATAATTATCTATAATAGAGAAATGTAGCATCGACTATTCACCAAAACATCATTCCGCACAAATTATCGAAACGTCCGCATTAACCGTCGATCGTCAAAGAGTTAATTTGTTAATTATACAGCCACGTAGCTGTGCCAAATTATAAATATTGAGAGTCCATTATTAATAATAAGCAAGGTAAATATCTTTATTATATACCCAGATATCTTTCGAAAATGTGACACGTAATGCAGCTTTTCGTAATGCATTTTGTGATCTATGCAATAAGATCATTATTAGCAACATTACTTAATCAGACTTAATACAACCGCGAGAGGAGTATCAACGAAAAAAGATACCAAGGAATTATGATGAATAATTTTCTGCGTAATTTCATAAATATCTCACTAATTTTATTACTCTACACCTTTTTAGAAATAAATTTTTAAACTGTTTGCGCAGCGGTATCTTGTTTTCTCGAAATATTTCGATGGCTTCAACGAGCGAGTTGACGTTCAACGTGCATCGAAAAACAATTCGAAGATTAATATCGAATAAAAACAGAACACGTCAGTTTACCAGATTCAGAGAGTCATGCAAAAAGCCATTCGTCATAACCATTTTCATCTCTGTTGCCATTCCTCCTCCGTACTAACGATTTCTCGAATAAACATCTTTTTATATCCGAAAGCAAGTGCACGAGCCAACCGTATCGCGCGTTACATTTTCAAAAGATTCCGTTATTAGTGTGCTTAATTAGAATCGCTATAATTCGTATATGTATACTAATCTATCAAAAGTGTACTCATCTGCTCTGCATTCTGCGGCGGTGCCTTTCGCTCTTGCTCGACGTTTCCGAAATTTTCCGCCGTGGAAGGCCTCTCGAAGGCACGTGGAAATAATTCACGAACGTATCGATCAAAAGCACTTTTGTCCCGTTTGCAACATTCATAGCGTCATCGATCGCTCCTCTCATAATGCATGTTTTATGAGGATAGTATATGACAGTCCTCCGAAACTTGTACATCCTTCTCATGATTCGAGATCGCTACAATTTGCATAACAAATCGATTGAGGTAACAAAGGGAAACGGCGCGGCGCGGCGATCAGACGTCGAAAATCGCCGATCTCAGCAGCTTTTCCGGATTTAAATTATATATTTCGTCACTGACAACCATGATTAGCACGCACTGTGGACTTGCCAAAGTACTTTCCCCGCACTGTATTAGCCGTATTGTATTATGGACACGTTTTGAATATTTATAACGCGTTAGCATATTTATGGCACGTTAATATGAGTAGATTCAGGCCATACTGCAAACTCCCGTTACGAGATAGAAATATTCGCAAGCACTGTGTGCTTAGGAGAATTTATTCTTTTCTCCACTATCTCTCCACGTCTCTACGCGCACGTGATATCTCTAGGGAGGGCGCGCCGGGCTCGGGGAAAAAAATGCGTACGCCCAAAAGTCTACCAGCAAATCTTTCTGTAAAAAGGAAAAATGGATGTTCCTTGGAAACATTGACTTAATATCTTACCTTGTTTCTTAAGTTTTTTTTTCTACCAAAAAGTATCAATGATTCATAAGAAAAAGACAAAGATACATAGTATTAAGAATACTATGTATCTTATGTCCTAGTTGAAGAAGATTCTTTTGCGAAAGAAACTTTTAAACAATATATATGATTCTCATACGTAACAATTTGAAAAAAATACCATTTCACTAAATTTCTCAGATTATATTGTATATTAAAAAATAAAAATAATAAGAATACGCTAACAAAAATATAAAATGGAACTTCCATATAAATCCATGCTCGATATTTTTCAGGTTTTCTTAGAAAGAAACGAGCAGCTCATTTTGTCTCAGAAAGCAATGTTCTAGATACGACTTTCAAGTAGGCGCTTAATAAGATGCAAACGAATATTGACGTCGAGTTTAACAGAATTTTCAAAATTACATTCATACCACTCTCCGACCAAGGCGAACGCGCGTGTAATTTTTAACGCTGACGCGCGTTGCTCGCGTTGCAGCGGACGCGCGCCCCAACCCCAACCCCAGCCGTAAATTCGACAACGTCAAGACAAACGGCGAGCACAGGAACGGAAGGCTGGTTGTACAACAATAACTCGGGCGAGCGTGGGCGCCCGCTTGCACCGACGCGCGAAATGCAACTGCGAGCGGAATTCGCGCGGACCGCGGTAGCGGCATATACAGCTGCTTCTGGACCGGAGCACGTGCCATCGGTGAACGAACGTAGGTATGTGTATGCGCGCGCGCAATTGCGATCGGACAGTAGAGATGGGCTCAAGCCCTTCGCAGGCAGTTTTGACGAGACACGCGAAACACACCGCGTTTACGAAGGCAAGTCGCAATTATAAGATCGTCGCATCATCGAATCAGAGGCGCGACGAGAAGATCTCGGCAAGTGGTACGAGAACTGATCCATGGAAACTGGAAAAAGTTATAGCTCTTGATGTCGTGCCGCGATTGGACGCGAAAAACTGAAAAGTAATGTCATTTCCTCCGCAGAGACAAATATTCAAAAAGTTAGATGCGATAACGACTCAAGTCGAGAAACGTCGTCACTTTGGGGCAACGAGCTCGCGACCTCGTAAGTAATGAATTTTAATTGACTCGATCCCATTCCTAGCGGCGCTACGTGCGCGCGAGGATAATGCATACGATCTTTGCGATCCCGCGCCCATGACGAAATCGGAACGGAAGAGAAAGAGAGGTTTGCGGCTACGCCGGAATGAGTGATTCGTATCGCCGGGCGATAACGAGGGTACGTTTTACAGCTTTACATAATAATATATGGCCCACCCGGCGGATTATCACGCGGATCGTCGGGCGTTATAATCACTCCGAAATGTTAATAGCGATCGCAGCGGATTAATCTAAAGCGTTGTATATCATGGATTAAATGTACGATTTTATACGCTACAGGAACAGATACTATGCCTCACACAAATTTTCACGTTTTCACGTATCACGTAAAATAAACGTAGCAATCAATTAAACAAATATTCGTTTAAAAGGTTATAAACATAGCTATTAACGCGTGATTTAATTCATCTTCAATCTTAATTGCAAAGAGAGGTTCTTTGTTAGTATCCGGAATCAATTTTTCCGAATTAAAATATGTCAAGAAATCGTTTTCGCATTACAAAGAGATCGAAAATAAAGATTCATCATGAACAAAATTTTAGGAAAATTATATATTAATTGAATAATAAAATTTCTCGTTGTCCATTCCGCTGAAATTTTACTTCAGAAAAATTTGGCAACGAGGTTGACGAGAATATCCGTCGTTAAAACTTACTCTTCTTTTATTCCGAGCGTGCTGTATTTTGTACCTCATTATTCGCGCATCAAAGTCATTTATATTCTTGAGAATTAAACAAGCCTGATGGAAATACACCCTGATTCCTTCATTACGCAACCTCGACGTTCCTCGGTAAAAGCTTTCAGGATCTGGTAATTAATCTCTGTTGTCGCGGTCGGTCGGTCCATTTTTATCCTTAACGTCTAGAAACAGTATTTTATTCACCTTCTCTTTTTCCCACGTCGCCGCGCGCGCAATCATTGTTGTTGTTTTCCTATTTTCCTCCGTGAATATCGTAAAAAGCACAGCAAGCCGCCGCGGAACGTTATAGGTACGGAGGGCGATTAATTTTACGAGGCGAGCGACGCGGAACAGGGAACGAGTGCATAAAGTACGATTCAATTGCGCGTCGCCGAGGAATCGCGACTTGCGACTCGTGGGGCTCAGGATGTATGGGATTTCTACTTCCCGTAACATCCGGTATGAAGCGGCGAACGCGCAGCGAGGCGCTTACGAAACGTTGTTACGTGTGTCCACGCGTACACTCGAGCGACGAATAAGATCGCGTTCTTTCGAGGAATAAATCTGGGCAATAAATCTCGAATAAGATTTCTGTTACTTCTGCTACAAAATAACCGACTTTCACAAGGTCTCTTTATAGTATCTACAGTATCTATAGTATCTATACAGCGTCAGTCGAACTATACATACACCTCGAGGTCGCGAAAAGCGCACATATAGATTTCTAATTGTCCAAATCGAAGACGTCCGATTCGTTCGTCTCGCGAAAAGCTATTGTTCCATTATAAAAGAATTCCTCAAGCGTTATAATTCATGGCTGATAAAGTCGCAATCAACCGGACCGGACGTACAAATGGAATAATTCTCCGTTGATGCAACGAGATAAGAACTTTAGCGTTTTTGTTCCAGCGCCGAAACACGAACGCAGTTTCTGCGTTTTTGGAACATGGCGGGGTACACGTTGCGGCAAAATGTAGCAATACGTGTGTATGCGCGCGGTCGAATGAGATATTATTGACGAATTAATTATGGATGTGTGTGTATACGATGGTACAGGCCGGCACGGCGGTGCATCCCTCGATGTGTGTACCGCACGAATATTAAAAACAATGATTCGTCGAGCGAACCATGCGAGCGTTATAATTCATAATTAGGACCAGGCGGTTTTTCGTCGGAAATTCAATTCCCGGATTTACAAGTGAAAATTGGATGTTTTCAAAGAGAAAAAGGGCGAAGCGGTGAAAGCGACGTCAAATTCTGCACGCACGATACACCGCGCGATATTTTTTTCTCTCTTTCGAGGGATTGCATTCGCCTCGGGCGTTTCGCGCTTTTGAACATTTATCTCGTTAGCACAAGAGCATAAAACCGCACTCGGATAAGACAGTCGACAGTGCGGCTCAGAAAAGCTTGAATGTTGGAAATACCGTCTCGCCCAGAAATAGGTTAAATGCATCAGTAAAACGTTCCTTTGTCGGTCGGAAATTCGAATCTGTAAAGCTTGTAAAAGCGGCTTGGCGGGGTGATTCCGTGGAAGCGACGTCGGAATGAGAACAAAGGACCGTATACTTTCTTGCCGCGGCATAAATGGCAATTACGGTTATCTCTCCCGCTCGTTCAATGCGTGCAATTCCCTTACGCGTGTACGATCAACAATGCGTAACGGTCGCAGTGAGTTTTCGACTGAACCTTCATGACTACAAGATCGAAGTTTTTTTTACAACTCGAGTCAAAACGCATCAGACAACTTACAGGCGCATTAAATCAGGTTAAACACCGTTTAAAAATTATAGGGCATTGAATAAAGCAGACATTTATTGAAACAAATACACACAATGAAATATTTGAAATATGCATGCATGTGATTATTTTTTATTTGTTTTTTAGGATTTTTTAAAATCAATATTTGTAAAAGAGAATCAGAAAAATTAGAAAAGAAAATCATTTTTCTTTCGTTACTTGATTAACAAATTTTATTTTTTTTTTTAACATAAGGCTAAGAAGAAGAATTTCCCTTGTCGATAAATTCCTTTTCAATATTAAAAATTGTCTGTAAAATTTTCTTATAGTTATTGTTAACAGTTAATAAAACCGGATAACGTCTATCTAGACACTTTACATAAACGGAAATGTAGTGGAACTCATATAACGCAATCTGGCAATCTCTGGCAGGGTCATGAAGATTGTGTGTAGGAAGGAAAGATTTTTCACCGTCATGCGTTATCAAGAGAGCTAACAAGGGATATGCAAATGAAGCATTTTTCGCGGCAACTCGGACTCGCGGGATCGGGAGATGTGCGGCGCGGTATCCCGACATTGAATAATTTCGCGCACTTTTATGCAGAATATAACGCACCCCTTTACAAATCTCACGCTCGCACTCGGGGAACAATGAATCACGCGTGCGAAGTGAACGAGGAGGCCCACTGCGCGTATATAGGTACGCCGTGATTGTTACGAGAAGCACGTACCGCGGCCGAAACTTGAAAATTCTTACGGAGAGGAAAACGAGAGCGCGGCAGGATTACGTCTGACGAACTGAAGAAATATCCGCCCGGCGCGGCGCCCGGCGAAATGAATCGCGGACGCCTGAACGCGCGCGTACCGTACGTGACGCCATGGCGAATGCATCGCGAGATATTGCGGACTATTTGCGTCATCGAGGGTAACGTCGAAAGTAACGTCGAGGCGCGCCGATTCCCGCGCCAGCCCTTCTCATTCACCCCCAGGAAGAAATAGTCGAGACAGCGAGAAAAATTTAAACAATAAAGTAAATTTTAATGAGACTTTCCTGAAACACACGGATAAGAACGGAGGAACGGCGAGTACATAAGCCTCCGGTTTTACGCTCCGTGACTCAGCTTCTCGCTTCGAAATACTCAAGATTTTACGCCGTCAGTTACTAACAATAAGAATAATAACTATTCCAAGCTACTTATCTCTCCGTGTGCTTTTCGCATTCCGCGAAAAAATCTCTTAACACAATGCACCTTAATATCGCAGCAACGAATTAATTAATTCGCTTTATTTTGTTACAAGATTCTAAAAAATTTTATTAATACCAAGTACCTTGAGTTTTTGGCACTTTAATAAACAATACGAATATATATTGAAATACAATCGATAGCAAGGGGCATAAGGGAGTTCACACATACATACAGAATTTTACTTTCAATATCAAGGATACCATTCTTTCTTCTAAATATTAATGTCGATATTGAATCGTAGAGTCAATCTCGTTGGTACGATATACGATTTGTAAGTAGTGTATGCTTCTGCCTCGAGCGATACTTTTGATGCTCCGATAATATCGAAGCGGTCGTTAACAACACTGAATATCAATATTCCGATAGTATGGCTGTACTAAGGGTACTAAGTATAACCCCCAAGCGTGAAAGCAGCACCTTTAATAACAATCTATTTGCTTAACAGACAGAAATATACCGAACGTCCGGTAGAACAATATCGGATCGTGTAAATTCTATGTCTTCAGATCGATTGTCGATTCTATGCACGAAATCGCGTACCACACGTCACTTTCTCGTCGATTGGAAAGTATCGATGTTCCCGTTGCGTCAATACATCCCGGAAATTCATCTCTAGGTGTGAAACCGCGCGCTAATTGCGAGGCCGCCCGCTTTCTCGCGCGCGGCGGTGAACGATGAGTGGTGAACCTGAACGGCGCGGCAGCGGTGCCGACGTGTCTGCCGACGGTGGCCGCGTACGCGATGGATTCCGTGCGGGTTTTCCGTTGCCGCGTGTGTACCGCAATCGCGAGAGCGCGGGCCCGGCCGTCGCGATTAAGCGAGCTAATTGAAAAGCGCGTGGGCGCGCTCGCGTTTGCACTACGTCGGTAGGTAGGTCGGTGGCTACCGATCCGCGATTAAATTCGCCCCGGCTATTCGTGAACCGGCGTTTTAACTCGCAATATCGACGGTGCCTCTGTGGCCACGGCCACTTGCTCCATGCTATCATAGAACGTGTGAAAGCCGCTCACTCTCTCACTCTCTCTCTCTCTCATTCTCTCTCTGTCTGTCTGTCTCTCGTTCTCTCTTCCCGAAGGACGTCTCGTCTCCAACGGGTGCCTTGTCGGGACCCTCTCGAAGGAACAAAGCGAGGGCGCACGTGACCGTCATAAGAGAGTACCTCGACGAGAAGCCGAACGGAGCAACATCGACTGCGATCGACACCGTCTCGAGCCGTTCCTTCTCGTGTTTATTTACGAAGATGCCTCGGAGCGCGGAAATTCTGCAGAAATACGCATGCAAAGTCGAATTGGTATTCTGCTCTCTCTCTCTCTCTCTCTCTCTCTCTCTCCTCTCATCCTGTGCAACTTGGTCTGGTTTAATCTGGAATATTCCATGAGATTATTAAATATTTAATCCGTTCAGCGTATCCAACCTAATTGGAATCGTTTGACCAACGAGAAAGGTGGAACCGATCTGTTTCGAGATGATCGGGACGAGAAAATAAAAAGAATCTTTCTCTTGCCGCTAATGTTTTCGCGCCAAGTTCCCTGCAGTTTCAAAGTTTAATAACCAGCGCGATTCTGGACCTCGATCTTTCTCACGGGATGAAATGACGCAATCTGCATCCGCACGAAGTTCCGAGTGCTAACAAACGCTGGGACTGATTTCGGCTAACGCGGAGCTTTCCCGTACGCTGCGGAAATCCGAGGTCAGAAGGGCAAAAGGTTGCGGCTTGCACGCTTGATACACGAAAGTTCTTCTCTCGGCGCCGAGCGACATTACGAAACTTCGTAAAGCAGATTTAGACCCCGGTTCTCGACAAAGAGACAAAAAAAAGGGCTCTCGAATGACGGGGGAATATCAAGCTGGCGAGAGCCGGCGCGCACCGGGCTTCTGATTCTTTGAGGTTTAAGAATTAGTTTAATACAAGATTCACGAACGCGCGCGCGTTCGCCGATCCCGTGTTCGCGGTACTGTCTCTACCCGTCTTCCGCTTCCTTTTCAGGCAGGAAAATCTTCGTGAAATAATTGTGAATACCTACTCCGAGGAGGACTCCGGCAGGAGACTGCAAAGTTCTTAATGGATGCGGTGAGATAGCATCTACGCGATCAGATTAAATTAAATTGTCGAGGTCATCGCTTCGACAGCACTCTGTATTTTTTACGTATTACAAAGCGCTGCCAAACCGATAATCATTATATTTTTATATTATAATACGAAATCGCTATCCGCGCCGAGAACCCGTGTGTTTCCAGTAATTTAACTTAATTCGATCGCACAACCGCCATCCCATTATCCTTCCTCCGTAAACGTCATTTGAAAGTAAAAGTATTATTACATGTAATTTTGTTTTGCCGAGGCCCATTAACGTAATCTTCGAAATTTTGCTACAAGCATAACTTCAGAGTTCGCTTGTAAATTACATAATTTACGAGCGTGCGTAAAAAATACTAAAAAAATGGACCTTTAAATTAAGTTCTTTTTTTCCATTCAACGTCAGACACGTGAAACATATAATCAAACGAAAAAGTGCATATTATTACATTTAATGTACACTAAATATGTGTGCCCAATAATCATTTAGAATAAATTGTTCTTGAATTTATTTATGTTTATTTTTATAAAGATAAATTGGAAGATAATAATATCTCAATTTGATTCGCCTAGTACTTTAAATAAAATTTATGTAGCCTTAACTACCGGTAAATTTAGAAGATATATGTATGCGTTTCTCTCTCTTCTCTGCCACAAGCACGAGCCAACACAAACGAACATTTGTTCCGAGGGATAAACCGCTGGGGAATTGTAGTGTACAAGATCGAGGAATTAATAGGAATTAACTTGGCATTAAGTATTGTTGGAATGTGATATTACTTGTTTAATATACTAATCTCCACTTAAGTCGTACTCGCTAATTTTCAGCTAACAGTTTACTCACCGAACATTTTGTGAATTTCTCTATTTCGAAAAGACAGATGTTTTTGAGAGAGAAACAACCTGCACACGATTATATTATAAAAATCGTGTAAAACATATCTCAAATATTACTATTATTATATTTTACATCGTGTTGTTAAAAGTTAAAAAATAAAGCGTCACGTATATCTGTTTATTCGATATTAGACACCGTCTAATAGTATGATGGATTTTGAAGAAGACGTTCACTATGCCCGATCTAAAACTTTGATAGTTCAAGTTCGCGTTATCGTTTTCGTTAATACCATGAAGGAGAACGGAGGACATAGGGGATTCCCACGTTCGCGAAGTTGAGTAATCCAAGTCTCATCGTGACTTCATTTGCAGCGCGCCGGGATGGTAGTTGAATTATTATCGTTATCTTGAAAGCAACGGCAGAATATGTCTTTATGTAAAATAACCGAAAATCAACGCTCGCTATCCGCCCCGGAAGAGACGCGATAACAATAACATCGCTCGAACCGTAGGTACGTGTGAAATTCGTCCAATTTACTCGAGTCTAATCATATTGTAAAACCACGAAATTATCATTAAATTGTACCTGGTATTAATTATGATACGCGCGATAGTATCAGTATCCGATTTCTGTATACAGCAGGGAAGTAGAATTAAATTTCTCGCACCGTGATGCAAATTTTTACCACGAAATATTAACATCGATTCAGTTTTGTTAAAACGAATAGTTAAAAATATTCTCTAAATACGATTCTTTGATATTAACAAAAACGATAACGCGAACTCTAACTATCAAAGTTTTAGATCGGGCATAGTGAGCGTCTCCTTCAAGATGCATCCATTATGCTATTAGACAGTGTTTAATACCGAATAAACAGATATACGTGATGCTTTAATTTTTAATTTATAGATATTTATAGGTGCATGATATTGTAATAACAACTCGTTGTTTTTAAACTCGTCGTAATATTTAATAAACGCGAGCATTTAACGCTTCCCTTTATTTAGTGCTTTATTTAGTGCTAAACATGGTTGTCAAGCTCAGGATTTTAGTAGGATTTTAAAGTAATGTGTCGTAAATATTTTATGCGGATAAAGAAGAGCTGCTGGATCAGATTAGCGCATTTCGCGCTCGACACGGCTGCTTAATTTTACCAGCGCGTTCCAACAAGAATAAAGTTTTCATACGGTTACATTTTGAACGCTAAATATATAATTGTATGTACGTTTCACCGGGACAATATTTTATGTCGTATGGTTAAAAGATCTAAGTCGAAAGATATTCTGTGCATTTCGAAATTGTGGATAGACTCTTATCAATAAACAATATCTTGGAACGAAAACAAATGGCATCGTTTAGTTACGGCTTGTTCCGAACGATATACATATGTATATCTATACCTGCGCGCACAACATTTGCTTTCTTGTACTTGCAGGCTGCACTATTGGTCGTTCTAAGATATTGATATACCAGATGTTCCACAACATAAAATTGTAATAAGCATAAAATTGTAATAAGATTACATTCTTCGACAACTTTAGAATCGACTTTTTCGGAAAGAGAATTTATATAAAGATCGAAAAAAATTGTACTAACAGCGCGAATAAATTCTTAAATCAATTTAACAAATTATATAAATAAAAATTAGATAAACGAACAAAAGTACCTACTCTCTTTCGACTGGTAGATTGATCGAGCAAATATTTAGCAACAATTAAGGCTCAAAGAATTACAAAATGGAATTGCATCTTTTGAACAATTTTTTTCTCTCTTTCTAGGAAAAAAACTAACTCTGAATAAAGGAGCAAATTCAATATGAAAATATCACCTTGCCACTGTTTGCACACTTTTTACCGAGCACCCTGTATATTTCGCATAAACAAATCTCGGGATCGCGTTTAGTACCTAAATATAGTTCAGTCACCCACGTACCGAGAGATCGCGCGTCAGGCAGACATCTTCGCGTGCGCCTTCACAGACGTTCGCAATGCAACTGCGGCAGCGGAATACGCGGCGCTGCAACGTGCACCGCGCCACATGTACGCGGGTATACGTATGTATGTGTGTCTGTATCCGCGCTGTATACCCTGTTGATGTGCACGTGTATGCGTGTGCTGTGTGTTTTTGCGCGTGTGTTTTCGCGCGCGAGCCACGTCGGTGTGCGTGCGAGCGGAGCGGACGTCTGGAGCGGGAAACCTCGCGGACGAGACGCGCGCCGCAGATGCGTCCCCAATTTCATCGCGAAAAAACTTGACGCTGCCCCTTTACGATCGCACCCGTGGTACGCGCGTCGATTCGAAATGCAGATCGCCCGAGACGTCGCGTCGTCGTCGTGCGCGTCGTGCGCGACGTAGAAGCTCCGCCCCGCGCTCGCAACGGGGAAAATATTGAAAACACAACCGGGGAGAAACTTGGAAAAAAAATCCGCGGAAATCGCGACCCCCGCGGGAGAGGAAGGAGTGATTCCGATCCGCGCGGAAATATTTCGCGAATCACGTCGGTGAGATTTGTCGACGAAATTTTAATTACGTTTCCTCGCCACGGGGACGGGAAAGTTTGCGTTTAATTAACATTTTTGCCCGTACGAATGTAATTAAATACGACTCGAAACGGGGTTTGAGTAACTCGATAATGTTTTCGATTCGCGATACGCGTATGATCGAAATATTTTTCTGCGGAGCTGGTAAAATTTAAGATTTTTTCGCAAAGTCGATGCGCGCGATGCTGCCTTTGTCGGAACAAAAACTCATTTTGCATGCTGTCGGCCGCTTGGAAATATTAAAAAAAAAAAATTATAAAATTATATTTGACAAATTTTGTGAATACTATACTAATCCTGAAACTTTGAGAGATATGGTGTATAATAATTTTGCACTTTATATTTTTTTGTTCTTTGAGGCACAGACAAAGTATAAAAGTCAGTACAAAATTAAT
Organism: Leptothorax acervorum; assembly: GCA_035220615.1. Taxonomy (NCBI): domain Eukaryota; kingdom Metazoa; phylum Arthropoda; class Insecta; order Hymenoptera; family Formicidae; genus Leptothorax; species Leptothorax acervorum. Next base: position 392,959 of record JASTWQ010000074.1, read on the forward strand.
ACAAACGAAATGTAACAAAGCTAAAGTTCGAACAATTTAATTAATTTTTGCGAGCGTTTGTTCACACAATAATATAGGTTCTACACGATGATATAATTTGTGCGTTGAAGGACAAAATAAAGTGACAATTTTTCATAATACCGTGGGAGTGCTCGAAAATTTGTTCACGAGTGAAAATAATCACCCGGGATAACATAATACATTATTGTCAGTACGTTGTTATTGTTACCGGAACGGCACGAAAGGCAAGACGAAGTGCAGATGCAACCCCGTGATTTCAGTCGGGGTGGCCGACAATTTTTCCATCCATTTTCGTCCGCCCCGAAATCGTGAAATACTGCGGGCTGATGGATTTCGAAGAAAACAGAGAAAATATACGGTCGAAAAGATATCCGTCGACACGACGACGCGACGACAGAAATGTCGGCGAAACGTGGATATAATGTCGCGCGATTCTAACTGAAAGCCAATTACGAAGCGGGTGTAAAATAATTCAGACCCGGTAATTCGACCTTCCGCTCCGTAAAAGTCATTTTGTCGGAACTTCCTTCTTGAACTTCCAGTTAAATCCTCAGTACTTTAATTGATCCAACTTTTGGCGCTCTTGCTCACATTATCTAGCTTTTAATTGACATAAATTCGAGAATATGTATAATAGCGACAAAATTATGTGGTTCTCTATCAATTAGCTTCTACATTGTTTCAAAAGTAACGATTTATTATGGAAGTAGTTAAATAAATTCAAAATACCCAACACATATCGTGACATGATCGATCTTTTATGCAATATCGTTCATTTAGTGTGGATCTATGATATTAATGTTTTCTTTTCATAGCTGCAGGCCATAGTGGCTCCCTGCGTTGATAGAAGCACTTATATTTGTACTATGATAACATTATACGATAACAGAGAGGTATATAAAAGTTTTAATAAAAGAAAGGCTTTGTTGTCTCTCTTTCAAGACAGATGTTAAATTAATAAGTTAATATATTCTTATACAAGAAACGTATTTACGTAAAAAATAATTAATATGATATATAAATATAAAGAAATGTGACTTCAAAAAGCAAAATGTTTAAATAAAGCTTAATTTTTAGCCATTAAGTTACAAATGTGAGAAGAATTCCGAATTTGCAACTGCGTATTTTTGCTCATTTATTGATGTTCTATGCACAGAGAATGGCGGGAGGGAGTTGGAGCAAATGTGTAAAACCGAATTATTAACTGGATATCGTATTATTAAAAGCATTTCAAGAAGGAACTTCCGCATGCTTATATACATTCTGTGTAGCTCCAATTCTTTGCGCGAACGACACGTGTACGATGCAGGTGATGAATTCAAAGTAGTGCAACTACATACGCAACTACATACCACGCACTATAACAAACTTGTAAGTTAAGAGGCCAAGAGGAGTTTCACCGCCCGTACTGCTATCAACGTTAAACGCGCGTTCCACCCGATTCCGATATACATATTTTTTACATATTCTTTCGTACGTTCCGGACATGTGTTTCGTGAAGTTCGTGATATCAACGCGAGATCAGACGCGGACGTGTAAACTCTTGTCCACTTTTACCAATGCAGGTTAATTGTAATCTAGTTCTAAGAGTTAGAAAAATATAAAAAGTACGTTAAACCGAGATTAAAATTAATCTACATTAGTATAGAAATGGACATAAGTCTGCAGCGTACCGGACACGTGAACACGATATTTAAGCCGAGCGCGAGCGCGAATTCGAGAATGGCGCGGCCGCGCTCGTTGGCGCCCGCCGTGCAACTGCCGCCGTCGAATAATCGGCGGGACGAGCTGCTCCGGCTGCTCGCTTCTGTTGCGACCGTATTCGCGAGTCGAGACACGGACGGAACGCGTGGATGTGTGTATACCGTCGTATTTGCGGCGAAAGCGCGACACGGCGCGGCACGGCCGCGGCGTGGCGCGAGCTAATCCGCGAATGTGTTCGCATTGTAGAAAAGCAATGCATCACTCCGGATAATAAGCAAATCGAAGCGGGGCCGAAGGCGAGGCTGTATTATATCGTACATACATTTAATGCAGTGTCGCAAAAAATCGCGCGCTGTCATCCGTGAGTGAACCGCGCGATGAATGACAGATTATTATGGGGAGGATATTTCATGTACATTGTATCTATATATATATATATTTTATCTAGATACAAATCTCCATATTCCTTTTTTTACTCTTAATTACTCGAATCGCTCGGATCCGTTTCAGAACTGATTTGCAGAAATGTATTGTTATGCAAAGTTATCCCGTCAAAAAATAATTATGACGTCAACATGTTTGGTACGAGCCCGAAGGAACTATTTTATTTAATTAACTTTTTAATTAAAATATTATTTAATCACATCTATGCGTGAACAAGACGGGTAAACGGTAAACATGATTTTTATCATTATTGAACTGGTAAACATGCTTGCATTTACTTAAGGTAGTTGTGTCGCGACAGTACAATCCAAAATTCTATACTCTAAATCGACGTGAAAACATCCGACTATTAACAGGTTACAGGCTGAAAACTTTTGGATAGTTCTGTCCCTCACACGCAGAACAAAAGACTATTCTGTTATTTTTCTCCTCCAGTCGCTTCTTTACGTCGAATAATCGTGAAAATCGAGGTCTATTTATTATTGTATTTCTAAATCTAAATGGTCAATAATTTCGGTTCTTTTTACTAGTATTCCTAAAGTGTCCTTCTACTATAGAGTGGAGTGGGGTAAGAGTGCGCGGTGGGTAAAAGTGCGCAGTTCAAGTACCTATATTTGTTTTCGTGTAAGTTAGGTGGGCAACACTAAGATAGTTTGTAAGGTGACATGACTGAATGACGTCATATGTAATTACAATCGATTTGACTGAACAGTGTTGAAACTATGAAGTAAATTTCATTTTTCATCTTTTTGATGTAATATTTTGATTTCTTCTAAACTATATTTCATAAGTAAAAATAAACTTAAGTAAATCATAGACATTTCGATTAACTCGTTTCTGGCGTGTGTTTTGCTATATTGGACATTTCAAATTGTTATCCGTAGATAGTAACGCTTATCAGTAATTTAAAAAATGTCTCGTGGGGCAAAAGTTCGCATATCATGGTGGGGCAAAAGTTCGCACTTGATATCCAAATTAAGTTAACTCTAAGGCCCAGTTCCACAAACGTCGGTTAACTTTTATTATAACTTTAGTTAACTCACTCTTCGTCTCTTTCTAAGGGGGACAGATAGAAAGAGACGAAGAGTGAGTTAACCCAAAGTTAAAAGTTAACCGACCTTTGTGGAACTGAATCTAAAACTATTAATAAAATATAGGCGTATTTCATCGTTTTATAAGTTTAATAATCTACAATTACTTTCTTGATAATACTGTAATAATTAGTTTAATAATTATGACATTAATTATTTATATTTATATTATTCTAAAAAATTAATTAATAATTATTTTTTATTATAAAATCAATTAAACTCTAAAACTATCGTATTAAACTCTTTGCGCGTATATTGGCTCTTACAGAGTACTTATTTATTTTCTGTTACAAAAGGATTTATCAAAGAAAAGTAGAGGTAATTTCATTTGCGACAACTGTTAAAAAGACTTGTTATAAAAAATGAAGCAATATTAAATGTAATTAGAAATAAAAATACCTGCTTTTCTTTGTACTTTTCAACATAATTATTTTCATTACATTGTATTCTGTATAATTGTAATAAAAGTTTTCACTGATTTTAAGGTCGTAACCTTCATTATAAAATCTTTATTGCATGCGAACTTTTGCCCTACCGGTGGGGCAAAAGTGCGTTTTTGCAATCGGTTCAAGAAAAATTTATTACATGGATTGTATTCAAAATATAGACATAAACTCTGGTAAATTTTAAAAAAGAATGTTTGCAGATTTTGAGGTGCAAATTTGAAGATTCTAGCTATATCTCAACGGTAGATATATGGGATCAAAAATTAAGTGCGTACTTTTGCCCCACTCTACTCTATATTCGTTTTTCATCACTGTGTTGTGGTTTGTTCTAAATGTAAAAAATAAAAATACGAGATTTTCGTCTGCTTTGTGTATCCAATACATGTAAAAAATGCAATTTTTGATAGCGAATATCTCGAATTCGGGACGGTCAATAACTTTTAAATTGCACAAACGTGTAGACCTCACATTTATTAACATACAGTTAAATTTTCAAATTTTTCTTGTGGATTGCGATTTTCGAGACAACTACCTTAATATTGTATATATCTGCTTCTGAAGACGTGATATAAATTTGATGTTTCTTACAATTAAAACTCATTCAAAATATTATTTTAATACTTGGTCAAAGATAACAGAATGTTACGTCATGGATGAGTTAAATATTTCAAACAGCGGTATGAAAATAGTGTTATGCTGACGTCAAAAGGGGTATCCATTGTGGTGGCAATTGATTTTAATTATTTCCCACCAAAGAAGAATTATTGAAAATCCATAACATAACGTGCATTATTAACTCACCGTTTTAAGCTGAAATAACGGGCATGCAAATAAATATTTATATGTTTAAACATATACTATTTATCCTTCCCACAGGCTCGCTAATGAAAGTGGATAGAACTGTAAGGTGATATTTCATATAAACGTTACGTAGGAAGAAAATAACTTGATCTGAGCGTCGCACTCATACCGCGCGAGCACTCCAGCTAGCTCACTTTAATTCTCCCCACGTCTCTTTCGAGACGGAAATTCCGCAGAAGAAAAATGAACCCGCGTGACAGAAGCGGACAAAAAAAGGAAAGGGAGATGTATAATTCCTTGTAATTTTTCTAACAATTTTATCTGAAAACACGCATCGTAAATACACAAATTCATTAATTTTTTCGCGACGCTAAAAGAGAGAGAGAGAGGAAAAGGAAGAAGAGAGACGGTAAAAGACTCTCGCAAACGACGCGAAACGCCGGAAATTACCCGAGTAACACCTGCAACGAACTCAAGCGGGACTCTAATGAAAGTTTACAAAAAGAAAATGACAGGGAAGTATTCCTGCGGCGTATTTTAGTTAATTAAGAATGGCTCGGACTCTTGTCCTCTTCTTCCTTTCTCTCCTTCCACTTCGTCTTCTTCTTCGTCTTCTTCTCTTTCTCGCGCAGTTCCATTTATATTCTTTCCGCGTTCTCTTCATTCAACGGCCAGTAATTTCGGCGCACGCTCGACGTGTGGACGCGCGTGATAATAATAACGGCGAACTAACATGAGCGATGGTGCCGGACGCGATTGATTTACGAGGAGATAATTCAACGGGAGACTCGCGAAATAAGAGGGCGGCTGGTTGGATCGAATAAGTTAAGCAAGCGCGTTGCGGAAGAATGAAGGATAATAACTTCTGAATAATGGCCATTCCACCCTCTGATTTTACTCTCATTTCGACACTGTTTCAGCGAATAGAATTCAGAAGCTCAGGTCTGTATAAAACGCTGAAAATACAAAGAAACTGAATCCTACGATATTAATTTTGCCGCGCGAGTAACACGTAACACGAATTTAAAATTGTTATTGTAATAAAAATAAGTAAGCGTGATTAATACGAAGAAACAGCGACCGCAGAAAACCCTTCTAATGTACGTGATCTATCTAGATTATGAAAGGTGAAATACCTAAGGTGTCTAAGCAACTCTCTAGATCTAGATACTTGATTTCAATTTTTTTTTTCGAAACTGGACTTGATCGACCTGTATATTTTCAGCGTATTTTACATATATATAATAGTGCATTTTTTTTGTAAGGATAATATGATAGGTGAAAAGTCGTGCCACACGTTGGCTTCTAGATTATGATTTTGAACATTTAAGAAAGGATTAAATGTTGAAACAATTAAGCCGAAGCTCTTACTATTTTCTATTCATGTTCTCCTCTGCTGCCTCTTGTCCCAACTCTTCCTGCAGAGGAACAGTAAAATAAAGTAGAGTTCTCTCAACGCTTAACGACGTTTAAAGCTAAGTGCCACGCAATTTGGCTATAATAAAGGCTTTAAGCGCCGCGAGATCTTTGTCTGCATCGCAAAAAGTAATAAATGACGAGAGTACTAAGTTTCACATTACGACTTGTACATTTTAATAGAACATGTTCTGCGTAATCACGCTGTTACATTTGATACTATATTTAGCTATTAAATTCAAATAACGCTACTTTTTGTTTCAGGTTTATATACCTATATATAAACATCAGAATTATATATATGAACTAATACATCTCTAATGTTTTATCTATTATATTATATACTTAATTAAGAAGTCATATTGCAGTAAATCGCATTCTTTTTACGCATAAATCCTGAACTACAATAAAAGGATCACAACGTTTCGAAGCCGAATGAAAACCGCGTTGCTTCCAATTGGCACGTCAAACGTTTTAATAATAATCCGACCAATGCATCAGCGGACATTACTGACGAATTGGATTATCGACTAATATACGGCTCAGACTCATCAACAAATTGATGGGAACAAAAGGACCATCGACACACAACGCCTCCCTTCTGTCGACGTAAAATATTACTGTAGTAACGCCATTGAACGGCTGGGAATGGTCAAAACTTTAGTCTCGTTTTTCCTAGCTTGAGAGTGGTAGTAAAATAGCCACATTTCACAACGTTAGAATCACCTTTCTTCTTGAATCGCCGTGTATCTGGTGTACCGTTTTGCAATGATCAAATAATGTTACAGACTGTCGTCAAAATAATGAAAAATATTGATACTACTTTAACGAACTGAATAACAAGACTCGGCTGTTTCATTTAAATATCCGTTTCAATGAAAATTAATTACATATCTTTTTAGAGAGAAAATTCTATAATTTTGCGATTTTGCAAAAGTAACACCATTCGAAGCCCACCTGAGCCCACCAGAATATCACAATTGTCATTATGGAAGAAAGAAAGAAAGTGAAAAAAGAATAAAAGTGTGTTCGCTCCATTTTAAGAAAGATGATTAGTATGATTACATACTGCCAGAAATAAGCTAATACTTAACGAAAAAGGTTAGAAGATGGGCTTCTCGGCGCCATTGATCTAGACTCCGGCTTCATGTCAGATCCCAATACGTCTGTCACGAAAATCTGTTCGATCCGCTAATGCGGAATTTTCTCGCTTCGTTGACACACCGAGTATGGTGTGAAATATACGAGTTCGCCGGGTCGAAAAAATCAAAAGACTAAAGACTACTCCCGCCCTGCTAAACGACCACTGTTTTTCTCAATCTCCAACAAATCGCCATCATATTTCGCACGATCATCATCGTTAGATTTATCCGGGCATCCATTTCGCTCTCGAAGCCGCTCCTTAAGAAATCGACGGAATCCGGTAACGGCGAGGCACCGCGGTTATGTAGGTATTGGCGGGAGGAGATGTATGTTCGTGTAAATATTGTAAATATATATGTGAGCGGCACGAGAGTGGCTTTAAATCGCCTTTCGGCTCCTTCGATCATTTCTCCTCCCTGTTTCTGAGCGCGATGCACTTTACATTACTCTCCCTTCAATTCGATGTAGTGTGCGCAAGCGAAGCCATTCACATACCGGGTGTTCAAATATTAAAAATCGCTTGACATCTGACTGTTAAAGGAGAAGAATCGATTATCGTGTGTGTCAATATTAATAGATCCCAATACTGGAGTCGACATCAAATGCTACTATATGTCAAGCAAAAAGAGAAAAAGAATATTTTACCTTTTAACTAAAATCTTTTACCTTTAAGAATGACAGATTCTCCGTGTGACAACTGACATTTTCATTTTATCATGTCATATTAAATTTTATACACAAATACCTGATTTTTAATTTAATTTTACTTAAATTTATTCAAATAACATATACCTAATTTAATATTATTTTAATTTTCTCGGATTTATTTTAAAAGAAAAAATTTTTCAATTAAAATATTAATTTTCTTATAACACATTTTAAATGACATTTACAGTTTATTTAATGCGGTTTATTTAATTATAATTAGATAACTTTATGCGAATTTATTGGAAACGCGATTTATTTATCTATAAATGTTCTGCCTCTAAATTAAGATATGTGTGTAAGGGTGGACAGATGGATGCTTCTTTGAACAACGATACGCGCCGATTTGTCGAACGGAACGATATTGTCTTTAGCAACAAAGCATCGCGCGCGTCGATGAGAGGAGCGCCGAGCGCGCCGTTGATTCGCGTTCACGTTTCCGTTTACGGATTCCTCCGACCGTTGCTGATTCAATTTCTGCGAGGTCTGATATGTTCACGTAACGCGGTCGTGTGCATATGTGTGTACAGTAGTGTACAGTACATATCGAATTGTGGCGCGGTGGTGACAGTAAGCTGTCAAACGAGATTGCTTCCGGAACGTCGAACCGCCAGGATTTGTCTCCAAAAGATGAATATGATTTTTTTCTCCGAGACAGTGAAGTGCCGAGGGTCGCCAAGATTTCCTACGAATGTAACACGTGTCCGCATACTTTGAAATACCTTTAAGAGGGGAAACGATCTTTGAGAAACTTGGAAGACTATTCCTCAAGATTTTATATTATAATACATTTTGCGATAGAGCAATTTTAAAGCGATTTAATAATAAAAACGATAGTAAGTTAAAAAAATAATATATAATATTTAAAAGAAATTGGTTAACTTCTTTCTCCAATACTCTTGATCAACAAATATTCATCTATGGGTTTCATTAAAATTTTAATAAAATTTACTTAAGAGTATTTTGCACCTCTCTTTGTTATTTGGATAAAATAATAATTTTTTCAAGATGCAAAACACCTAAACAAAGAGCGTTAACGTTACAATTTTAGCATAGTACAAATTGTATCAAGAAAAAGAGAAAGGAAGAGAGAAAAAGAATGCTATTATCTTTTCTCCGTTTCCTCAATTTTTTACCCCGAATCCTGCCACTTCTCGTCTTCGCTGAGACGTTTAAATAACGACGCACGTCGAGCGGGTAAAAGGTAAAGCCCGTCATGAGCGTCTTATAGGATACGTCAAACAGTGGCAAAATTTGACGGGACGGAAGAGGGGGTGCGGCCTGTGCATTGAAAGAGAAAGAGAGAGAGAGAGGCAGAGAAGGGACGTCGTAACGATAGCAATCTCAAAAATGTCGATCATATGCCACGCACCGTGTCGGCAATGTGTACTTCGGTTGACGAGCGTTCGACTGACAGGATGCACGTTAACAGCAATGGCAGCTAATCAATAAATTTCAGCCTCATGCAAAATTATGTAAATCTTTTTGTGACATATATATATATATATATATATATATATATATATGTATGTATGTATATAATATAGCTGCATCTACTAGATCGTTCATCGCAACATCGGTGATGTACGGGAAGCTAGGAATTAATGTTCTGCACGCGCGCGCGTGAAAAGCTTTCCTCTCGCAGTTCGCGCTCATAGCCATAAAAATATAATACGCTGTCCGTCGTAATGGCATCCCGCTGGGGGTTCTAACACGACATCGATTAGTATCCATTAAACCCTTGCACCCCGACATATCGACGCCCGTGTATGCCGCGCGTATGGTACAACGCGAGAGAGGTTGTCATGGTTTCGCGCTGGATGCTGGTCGATATATCAGGTGTATTGAAACAGATGCAATTTTCGGCGAGCTCAGATTTAGACACTCCGAATCACGCAAAAATGACCTCCACGTTTATTTGTGGCGTAAAGCCACGATTTTTTTTCATGTGCATAATTTATGGCGCAAAAGACTGTTTCAACTTTTAGTCTCGACTACTGTTAATCGACAAATCGACTACTGTTACTGTTTTTACGTTATCAATTTTCGGAATATTTGTAATAAATTTCTCATTCTATTTCATACTTTTCAAATTGACGTTCTCTCTGTAGTATAAAATCATGCATTTAACAAATATATTAAAGATATATATCTTTAAAAAGCATATTAGTGAAATAAATAAATTATTTCCTAGAAACTGCGGCAACTGTGGTGTTTTCTCGAGGCGCAGCTGCGCCATAAGAACGCACCTGTTCTATCGTCGCAATATTATAATCCCTCAAAAGTTCGATCGAAAATAATTCGTGGCCAGTTCATTCTCTTGACGAAAAACAACTCGCAGAAATATTCCGTTATCGAATGGCATGTCTCGTTTTTAGGGGAAATAAATAAAATTGGAGTTTCGTAAAAATATGTTTTTACGAACTAATAACGATGCGAATATCTAAACGTGATAATTAATTAATATATTATATATTAGATATATATTATATATAATATTTTTTATATATAATATATAAATATTTTAATATATATAAATAAAATATTCCGCAAAAATGCAAACTTACAATTAGTCAATCATTATACACGGTAGACGAAATCACGTTTACGTACAATTTCAGTCCATCGTAATGTCAATAGATACTTCGGTGTTCTGTGTTGATGTTGCTCAAAGCTTCCCGAAGTTTTCCCAATATCAGTAATTTATGTTAGTTCCTACTATCGGAGCTGTACGCGAGCGTTTCCATTCTAAACCTAAAGCTAACAATACACGGCAAAGCGGATTAATTATCGTAAGATTAACACACACATACAGGCATAAAATATATACGCTATAAAGACATTTTATCTTCCCGATTCGTCGCCGATCGTCAATGCCACGGAGCGGGTTTTCAATGGCCGAATAACGGCGTCGTCCGGTTCGGGCGCACGTATAAAGAAAGGGTTTCTTTGATTTATGATAACGCCGACACGTTGACTGATCCATAAATCACATGGTGACATGTGACACTGATAGAATGCGAAGAGTAGGTTGGGCGCAACTTCCTCGCGAGAGCCCGTCGTGTCCGGGCTGCACCTTATGCTTTCAATATGAGGCAAGGCTAGGCACGCACACTGATAAAGCAAAACTATGCGAAACTCTAATGTTACTGCCTTATCACGTCGCGAAAGAAGACCCGTTTTAAAAAGCTAAAGTTTAATCGAGCATGTACAATCAGGAAACAAAGTTAGTCAGGAAACAAGTCGCTATACAATAAACACGTTTTACTATTATTTTTAGCATCAGACAATACAAGAAACGCAGGCATCATTAAAATAATTTATATTACAATCTGCATAACACGGAGGCCTCGTGAATCTACATACATATTACTACAAACAAGATTTATTAATTGTTAGACTGTTGAACAATCTTGTTCTCAGAAAATTCCACCTTGTCGTAATATAATGAATGTGTATGAGTTTAGAATTCGGCATATACCTATATGTTTAGTTACAATCTAAAATGCACAAGGATTGCCATATTAACAAAATTCTTTTAGAAATTACAAATCAACAGTTTTTAATAGCAATTATTTTAATCCATAAACTATATTATAAAATTTAAATTTGATATTAAAAAAATTGTAGCAAATTCGGAGTAATAAAATATTACTTTTTAATTACGCTTTTTCCTCTTCCTCTCTTTCTCTTTCTCCCTGCCTTTCCCATTGTGTAAATGCATGTTGGCCCTCCTAATAACCAACTGCACGATTGCAGGTTGTTCTCTGTCATATAAAAGTCAACAGTATTGGACGATTATATATCATCGACGACGAATATTTCGGAGAGATTAATCCCGGAGTGTCCCGGTGTACAGCGCTGACAGAAATTTTCACACGAAGGGACGTTATTTTTTCGACGGAAATTTCAACGGCAGGTCTCGTTACCGCGGCGCGAAGCCGCCACCAAAGTGAGCGTAATCGCGCGAGACGTGTTATCACTCGCAAATACGGGCGGTCCCGGCCCGGCGCCGATCCATCACGCGGTGATTGATGGAAAAGCGAAATCGTTAAACGCGCCAAATTACTTGGTTAATCGAGCAAAATGCACGAAGCGCGCGCTCGCGCGCCCGCCTCGGCGAATGACAAATGAGATACCCGAATATCGACGTTTCCGTTGGGATCGCGCTGCGCGACTCCGCGCGCTATCCCGGAACGAGACGAAACGGCAAACCGCCGTTACAAGTTAATCCGACGGCGTCAGCGATACGCGTTAATCAGTCCCCGGCGTGAAGCAACGGCGCGCGAAACTCCATTCGCGGTGGAAGGCACTCCGAGAATAACTAACGACACGTCCGCGCGCGCAAGATGGACCGTTGCGCGTTCAACCGGAGGACTAACAAGCTAAAAATGAACAGCGAATTTATTAATTTCCCGAGGCAATCCGCACGGTCGCGTTGGCTTTGCTGCTAGTCCAGTCACTGTAGACAAAAATTGAGCGAAACCTCGGAAAAAATAAGAGTAAGCTGAATTTTGACACAGACCTTCGTTTTTGCATAAGATTAAAAGGGAAAAAAGTTTACCATTGTACAGTGGCCGCTAAGAAAAATAATTACACAAATAGGGCTCAAATTTCGTTTCTTTTTTTTACAAATATCTCGTTAAATATCAATTTTACAAAGAAAATACAAGAGTAGAAAATTAAAGAGTAAAAAATTATGCATAAGAAATGTTCTATAAGTTCTTTTCGTACGAGCAATACTTTTCACTCAACAACTTTTGCAAGATGTACGCTGCGCGGTGAATTCACGGAGCGCGCCGACAGATGTCAAGTGAATTGAAGCGTCGCACGCGCGCACAGAAAACGTCATATCTTTTGAACAAGTCATCTTACAGAAATGAACAAAGAATCGTTAGAAAGCTGACAATTTGTTTAAACCATCGTAGAATCTTCAAAAATTATCGTAGAATAACGAACCAAATTGCATTAAAAAGCTGAAAGTTTCCGCTTTCAAACGATTCTTTGTTCATTTCTGTACGATGATTTGTTCAAAAGATATGACGTTTTCTGTGCGCGCATGCGACGCTTCAATTCACTTGACGTCTGTCGGCGCGTTCCGTAAATTCACCGCGCAGCGTACATCTTGCAAAATTTATTGCGTGAAAAGTATTGCTCGTACGAAAAAAACTTATAGAACATTTCTTGTGCAAAATTTTTCACTCTTTAATTTTCTACTCTTGTATTTTCTTTGTAAAATTGATATTTAACGAGATATTTGTAAAAAAAAAAAACGGAATTTGAGCCCTATTTGCGTAATTATTTTTCTTAGCGGCCACTGTACAATGGTAAACTTTTTTCCTCTTCAATCTTATGCAAAAACGAAGGTCTGTGCCAAAATTCAGCTTGCTCTTATTTTTTCCGAGGTCAAACCCTAAAGTGACTGTACTATGCGCTTATCAATGAAACGTTGACTCGTCCTGGTGCATCCATCTCGCTCGGATCTCCACGGCGATAAGCGCGAGAGATTTAGAAGCCTTATCTCCAAAAGCGCATGCCAACGGAGCAAGTTTATTAACTATACCCTGGCGGGAAATCTAGCGAAAAATCTGGAGAAAAATATTTTCAGGAATTCCTTATCTTTGATTATCTTCAGGCATCTCTCACTTCTTAGTACATAAAGACAGAAAAAACGGAGAAATGTTAAAAAGAATTTAATTTTATACCGTTATTGTTTTTTGTACCGTTAACATTTAATTTTTCGCGTTTTACGTTCAGGATAAAAAGTGTGTATTTTCAAGGATGTCCTTATCTATGCGTGCAACGGGGAGTCATTTTTAATTATATTTAAGAGAATGTGAAATAACTCACCATTCTAATTCCGATATTAACGGCCTCAAGCAGTTCGCAGTTAAATTGTGTAAAACACAAAGAAACTCGTGCAAGGAGGGCAAGAGCTCTCGATGTAATAAAGTCGATACCGTTGTGCATACAGTATGCATGCAAAATATTTACACGCTCAACACGCTCGTATGCGATATTAACGGCAGAAAGAAAACACGGGTTTGCCGCGCGCGGGGTGGCCTTTATAAATATTTACGCAAAAACGGGAATTTGTCCAATCCACGTTCCGCGCCAACGTTTCTGTCATGCGAAGGAGCTCGGGATCCCCCAGATCCCCGGTGCACACGCGTCTGTGACTCTGTGCATTCGGGCACATTCCGCGAGTACTGCCATCTCCGTGATCGGAATTAATTCCACTCCGACATCCCCGATAGGGACGATCGTAGTCCTTGGACTTTTCCAGCATTTTTATATTCTCCGTGAACTCGGTCGCGACGGCGGCAGGAGAGAAGAGGGAATGCGACGCGTAACGCGAGTCATATTGTGAGTCAAATGGCGAAAACGACGAAATACCCGAATGGAGAAAATATCGGAAGAGCCGAAGGGGAAAGGGAAGGTTGCAAGGCTGCAAGTGCGCGACGTCGCTGACGGCGTTCAATGGAAAGTCTACCACATTGAAGACTAATGGCACAGTGAATGTCTGGTCGGATAGCAACGGTTTAATATCGAAGAGCCAGTGCAGACATCGCACATACTCCCAAGTCGGATGAAAAACGGAAGAAGGAAAGAAAGGACGTAAAAGATAAGGTTAAAGACGAAAGAAGAACGTCGAATTTGTCACCTGTTGTATTGCGCCAGTAAATTATGTTGGCTACACTCTTAAATTCTGCTCTCGTTGGTGTGTATTATTATTAATGCTATCATAAGAAACGAAGCGGAAAATAATAAATTTCAAAGGTGTCTAAAATATAAGAGGAGAAGAAAATATCGAAGACCTATCGAGTTTTTCTTTGCGAAAAAAGTAAGCTCAAAAGTCAGTTGTGACTGATTACAGATACTGTCATGAGGAAAATGCAAAATAAAATTGAAATAAATTACAAAAAGATTCTTGAGCATACAATCCTTTTATAACGTATCGACGTACAGCTACGTTTTGTATATTTTTATATATTTTATATATTAAAATATATTTTTTGTCTCGTTAATTTTATACACATAATGTACGTTTAAAAATGATTTAATATCGCCTGTTTCAACTTAATCAAGAAATATTAGCCAAGATAACTTTCAATGGAAACGATGATTATATAGAAGCATCTTCTACTATTATCGTAAAATTTATTTTTCAACAAAGAGAGAGAGAGAGAGAGAGAGAGAGAGAGAGAGAGAGAGAGAGAGAGAGAGAGAGATAAAAAAAGAGAGAGAGAGAGAGAGAGAGAGAGAGAGAGAGAGAGAGAGAGAGAAAGAGAGAGAAGAATAGTCTATTTTAATGCTAGATGTTTAAGTAAAAAAAGTCAAAGTAAAATAACCTTTAACAGATATAAATAATGACTAGGAAGATATTACACCTCATTATTCTATCGACCTTGCAATCTCGTTATCTATGGAAAACTCATTTTATTTTCAGAGGTTTCTCGAATTAGTTATTCAGTTTATTTATGCCAGATATTTATACCACAGCTAAGCTCGACTCCAGCATATTCAAACTAAACGAGAGCAGCTTTGATTTAAACGGTTAAATGGACGAAACGAACAAACTACTTGAGATAATTAAGAGAACCATGCTTTTTTAACAATTCTGTTATGATTGCCATCGATAATATCGATATCCACCAGTCTGCCATGAAAATACAAATCAGAGGTATAAATCATCGGAGTTCTTTCTCCGATAATTAAAATCACTGTGTTTTCCAACGTGAGAAAAAAAGGACAATATTCTATACTTGATATATATACGTATATGTATATAAACACAGATACACACACGTACGATAAGCTGCACGTGAACGTGTATTTGCGTAGGGAAACGAAGCAAGGATTCGAGAGATTACAATTTACATCGATCCATTTCGTTCGCGTTGTCTCTTAACTAGCGATGACTTTTATCACACTGTGTATATACGCTGCATAAGAAATTTTTATATATTTTTGGACATTTTGTATTGCGAGATAGAATCCATCAAATTAATTGTAATATTGCAATATTTACTCTTAATGTAATCAATAATTATCATAAAACCGTAATAAATTAAAACAAATCTTTATAATAATTAGAGAAAAATAATCAGAAATAATTATTTTAATTATTGTGTGATTTTATCTCTCCACCCCGCAGAGCGTTTCTTTTACATTTATACTTTCTTTTATTCGTCCAATAAAAAGTCTCTAGCCTGCATTAAAGCGTTGTCGCTGATAATAGCACTTATAAAGCATTTAAAATTTTAAATAAATAATATATGCAGTCCAATATAAGTTAAAAAGAAAGCATATTTCCTATGTATTCTATGCATAAACTTATATTTTATTATGCTTTGAAAACTTCTCAATCTTTTTATCCTTAATTAATAGCCAAGGTCCTTTCTTCAATTTTTCTTTGATGCATATAAAATCGCAAAAACGCACATTAAGAGTTTTGCATCATTAGCGTATATCCTAACCGTACAACCCTAGACCGCCGTCAAGGCTGTATTAATTCAAAGCGAGGCCGTACGTTGTAAAACACACATTTCGCGACTCGCAAACGATGAGAAAGAGAGAGGGGAGGAAAGTGGAGAGAAAGAGGGGGAGAAATTATGAATATTTGCGCAGGTGGATGAAACGAGGGACGCGGGCAAGAATGCGTCCCGATATTAATTAATGGAATGCGTCTTGCGCGCAATATTTGCTCGTATACAATGGCCGGGTCAATCGAGGCTTGCGCTCGCATTGCGTGTCCTGCAGAGGGACACCGTATGTGCGCTTTATCCGCACACTCGTGTACGACTCTCCCTATTTACTTTGGCATATGTACGCGCCGCCGACCGGATCTTTAATATAGAATATTACGGCAGTGGACGTACATTCATGCGCTTATCCAGCGTGGAAACTGCAGGTGAAACCGAATACAGAGAGATGAGTTACGCTAATCGCCGCTGGTCTCGATCTCGCGAATATTCAGCGTAGGTACGTTAGGGCGCTCCATGTCCTCCCTCATCGATCACGAATAATTGTTTTGCATTTCTAAACTGTTACAATTTGTTAATCTTTATGTTCTAGATATTTTGATACTATTGATAGTAAATCTTAAACCGAGAATCCGCCAGAGTAAACATTCTAATTTACAATTTGAGAATTAGCTCTTTTCAGTTTTTCACTTTCTAAATCTAACCATCGCGACTCTCGAGTATATTTATTAATCAGAATGAGCCAGTTCAAAAGTTTGTAGATAATTCTGGAATATGCATCTTGTTCAGCTACGGTAAAACGTTTGACCATTTTCGCTATCAGCATCCCCGACAAGTTTGTTTAGATACGAGTATATGTAAGCATTCTCTCTATTTTATTCCTCTTTTCTATAGCTTCTATACACATACCTATATTAGCGCACGGTAAATTAACAAAGAATGTAAATGACGCCACAAGAAATGATCCGTACACAGATACATACATAACATCTTGAATAGGGAGACCGGGGCTAGAAGTCACACAGGTTAGTTGTCACAAAGCTTATATTTTATTTAATAGATTGAATGGCATATTCTTCTCTATAGTGTAGGTTGCCCCTATCGTGTTAGTCGGGTGTACGAAATAGCTCGTTGCAAAAACGTCGCATGTGATATTTACGAGCACTTTTTATAAATTGGACGTGGTGAGTAAATTTTTCTTGCCTCTATTTTTGTTGTTCCGTTAGTTTTTAGAATTACTAGTCGTAAAATCTCTTTAGTCATAAGAAATATTAGTTTTAGATAATTTTTCCTGCATTTATGCAGTTAACCGTCATTGCAACATAGTTTATAAATATATTCTTCTTTATTCAAAATAACCGTTCGGGGTAAGTTGTCTCAAACACGTATTTGAGCCGTTGTCAGCCGTTAAAAAGTTTATGAAAGTATTACAAAGTTTATGACAATTATTACAAAGTTTATGACAAGATTTATGAAAATTATTAATTTTTCATTCAATAATTGTTTAATTCATGCTGCAATATATTATTAAGTTAAATCTACAAAAAACACTAATTTTAATTAAAACATTAAAATAGGAACTATTTGTAATATGTTCCTCTATATAAAAGATACGTGACAACTAATTCAGAGTCATGTGACAACCAACTCTGAGTATGGGGTAAGTTGTCACATTTGCACGATTTTGTTTAGAATTAAATAACATTTTTGTATATAAATATGTAGAGATCTAATTTTTTTTTCTTATACCTAAAGGATGTAGCTACATTATAAAGTAGTATACGATATTATTATAAAATGTTTCAAACATTTTTTTAACAATCAGTATTTGAAAAGTGTGACAATCATCCCCGGACTCCCCTATATCTCGAGCTATTCTGCACATTCTTGGCAAACGTAAAATATTATAATTATCAACTCTATAATAGAGAAAATTAATTTTATTCGAATCAATCACCTATATAATATATTAGTCTCCTGATATATTCACGCGCCTCTCGTTTTCAAGGTATTCGCATCTCGCGCTAATTACACATGTGCATTTTCGCTCTACGGCAGACGCTTTCGGGGCTTGGAGGTTTCTTTAAGATGTTTCTAATCTTTCCTGCATTCTACAATGCTAATTCGCATGGCGAATAACGCTAGGCTACAATCGCGAGTTGTTCCCACGATCAACAGCTCATCTTGCTGACAATTTGTCATGTGTACAATGTTCGCGTAATATTACGACGCCGTTGCACCAAGCAGAAGTGAACGGGAGGTGAGCACGTTAACGATCATGGTTTCCGCGGCGGAAATAAAATGAATATAAGGGAAACAGCTCGCGCGGAACGCGTGGTACGATAAACGCGCGCGGTCCGTAACTTGTAAATGGCAAATAACTGGAACGGGGGCACCGTTGAAATCTTACGCGACCAGTATTAATAGCCGCTATAAAGATCGCAATAATTTAAATGTCTCCTGCATTCCGCCGGAGTGAGATTCACTATCGGCTTCCCGCTTTATTTTCGTGAATGTAATTAATTCCGTTTCAAAATCTCGAAAATCGAGTAAACGATTAATCTCACGATAAAGGCCTTTCGTGATCAATTGATTGGAAAAGGATGGAAATGGTCGGTGAAAGTAAAGATGGAATTTTTTGGGGTATTTTCCAGATAGTTTCCTAAGAGTTTCATCGATAATTATCATGACTCAAATCGATTCTGATTGAAACAAAAAAATTATTATTAATTTTACGAAGATATAAAGAAGACACATTTTCCAACTCCTTTTTCGCTGGAATTCTCCTTAAAACGTACTCTGGGAGAAAATAAGACAGTTAAGCAACCCATTTTGAGGCCCACGACTAGTAATCAAATGATTGGGATTGCTCGTAACACTAATTTTACGTAACCTCGTATTTGGACTAGAAATACGTCATCAAAATGATGACGTCAGAGGAATAATATCAGTTAAAAAACCTAAAAATTGACTTAAGCAAGTGTGAGTGTTGGTTATGAGAAGACATCTCGAGTCCTCCAAACACAGTTTTATCATCGAATTGCTGTTGCAGTAATTGCACATCTCAGTTAGACGACTATTACGGATATTTTAACAAAAAAAAAAAAAGAATTTTTATTTGTAAATAGTTCTTATTTTTTCTATTTTTTAGTTAATCTGTATTCATGGTTTCGCATATATTCTATTTTATTATATGCAATTACGCATTGTTTTACAATTTTTGTAAACGCACACATTGACGGGATTCGAACCTAAGAACCTAAGATTCCGGAATGGTAGCCTAATAGTACGCTAACGCTGAGCTAACAATCTATTTTACAGTAACTATTCTGAAACTTATATTTCTGAGCTCGCGCGATAGAACGAATACTGGGATTAGGTACTTAACATTCTTAACAACCACAATTCAGTTTCACTCTCCAAATTTCTAAATTTTACATCCACAAATTTAGGTTATACAAATAATGTTAATTTTAATTTGGTTAACCAAGTTATATAGATTATGAATATGAGTTAAGATAATCGCATTTGTAAGATGATTAACTAAACTTTCTCTCTCTCTCTCCACCAACAACTGACATTTGCAAAAACGTAATTAAGATTTAGAGTGACGTTCCGTCCTCATCTGTGACGTGACAGTTCTCTCTTAAGCGAGATTTCTAGTTAACCCCGCGTAACTAAAAATCGCAATTAGCTATTCTATCTATGTCAAAGATGTTTAAGTTATACTAGTCAATTCTTTCAATTAGTTCGATATTCAGTTACGCAAAGATAATTTTCACTTAAGGGGCACTAACCAAAGTAACCAAAGTGCTAAGTTGCTTAAGTACACTGAGAAAAAAAATTGTTTTATTCAACTAAATATTTAGTCCGATACGTTCAACTAAACATTTACTACGATAAAACAAAATATTGTTCCCAAACCCCTAATTTGTTTACAATAGTAACAAATTATGTTGTTGGAAACAATATTTTGTTTCACGTACAACATAATTTGTTACTATTGTAAACAAATTAGGGGTAGTAAATGTTTAGTTGAACGTATCTGACTAAATATTTACTTGGATAAAACAATTTTTTTTCTCAGTGTACAAAAATCACGGTTAAAATTTCTCCCAAAGTATCAGAAATTCTAAAACTCTTTATGAAAGTCAAAGAAAGAAAGAGAAAGAAAATCGAAAACTTTTATCGATCATACCGAAATCACGAAAATAAGATAGAAACCTCACAAAGGTATTCGTTAAACCTCGCAGAATTAGGTCTGTAAATAAGAGAGAGAGATAATTGGATGAGGGATTAAATGCGGATGATCGGTTTTCATGCGGGATATAATGGTGATATGCGCGTCCATCCACATTTACCGAAACTTGTTGACAGAGTTAATATTTATTTTTCGGGGGAACGCGACGTACAACGCGAAAAATCGTTATCGTTCTCCGTAATACTGATGTTTCCGCTATTAAACGCTTGTGATAAAGGATTTGGATTTTTTGCAATAAACCGGGAAAATGTATTCGGTCGCCAATATAACTGTACAAACAAAAAAAAAGATCGAATAAAATAAAAATAAAGCATAATTTTTATTCCGGTTTCCATTCTCATGATGCGAAAAAAAAGCAAACCGGAATTAACGGGATTATAACGAATAAATTCTCGATATTCGCACAAGAAATGAAACACAATACATACAGATATTTGCAATTTATCACAATTACATATATTGTATAAACTTTGATAGAATATAAAATAAATTTAAAAATATCTTCCTAAAACGTATATATTTTAATCGATTAATCTTTATTTTGTAACTCATGAATATACTTCTATATTCAACAAATTCCTTCGGTTAATAAATATATTTAGCCATGTCAGTTATAAGAAAACTACTTCTTAAGTTATTACAAACTTATTTTAAAAAAATAATGAATACTGATTTAAGAATCATCAAACAATTGAAAGATTACGAGTTTTAGTACTACTGTGCTATGATTATTTTTTTTCTTTTTTGCTAGGAATAAAAATCGCATATCTAAATAATAAAGAATAGAGGATATCTATGGAATTGAATAAATTGTCAATAAGTTTTAAGTTCTTCTCCTTAATAAACCTTTTATCATGTAATAAAAATCGGCGATGCTGGTTATCGCGTGCAGAGTAGTTTCCGATCGCGATGGTAACTTTCGGCAGGATTCGAATCACACGCAACGCGGACACCGGAACGTAACGCCATCTGCCGCGGCGCGCCGAAACGAGATGGAGCGGTATACGGTGCTCGTCCGATGCGATGCATCGCCGGATGACGTATCGCCGTCGTGACGCGACGCGACGCGACGCTCGCGTTCAATTCGATGCCGACGACACGATACCGCGGCGGCCGGAAGAGAAGCATCGAGCGCATCCGGAGAGAGAAGAGAAGAGAAGAGTACAAGAGCAAGAGGGGAAAGGGAGGCCTTACGCGTCGCCACTCGCCATAGTTTCCTGTCCGTATTATGCGCGCGACGTGTAGAGCGGATAGAGCGAATTCTGACGTAGGGGAAGTGGAAGATATAGAAAAAAAAAAGAAAGAAAGAAGAAAGATAGAGACGGTGCACGCGGACGGGCGCGCGTGCGTGCGGCGCGCCGGCCAAGCGTGCACCGCGGGAATTAGAGCGGTCACCTCTTAGCCGATTCGGAGAACGATTTAGCGTAGGCAACATACGTTCGACGTGGAAACCGCGTCGGGAGATTATCGAGTCTCGCGCAGGATATCCTGCGCGCGGATCGCCGCGCCGGAGAGAGTTGGAAAGAGGCGGACGTTACTCGTTGTCGATCCGGAACTTACGTCAACGACGAGACATTAGTAGCCCCTATGAGTTTTAATCCAAACAGACAATACAATTTCCTTGTCGCAAATCAAACGAAAGCAAGCAGGCGAATAAATGTCTGGGATATTGCATTATCCCAGACAGCACGCATCCAAAATCGGGATATAGACGTCTTAAAGGCGTCTTTGAGACATCTTTTAGACGTCTTACGATACGATGTCTAAAAGACGTCTTGTGTCCCAACTTTGGACATGTCTGGGGTCCGTCGTATATCTGCAGTATATCTTACAGATAAAAGAATCGTATCTCTAATATTATAAATTTACAGATAACAGGGTTTAAAGTTTAATATTTCTATGAAAATTTCTAATACGACTTTTTCTAAACATTGTATCTTAGGAACATTGTAAGTTAGTAATAATAAACATAAGATCCTTCATCATTATATAATTTAAACTTCTAGTATATTGAAAAAAGTAAAGTAACTGCATTTTGATAAAAACTGGAAATATGATTCTTTACCTTTACAGATATATGTATACATATATTCTTTTACGAACGAATATTACCTTGATAAAGTAAACTCAATTTGGATTAGCTTAGTTGCTGGAATGTAAAAAATTAAAATCAGGGCACGTATATTATGGAACTTTTCGGAATAGATTCCGTTCGGAATTGTTCAGTTGTTTCCTAGATTTCTATTGTGTTTTCTAGGGAAAATGGAATAAAATTCCGATCGAAATCCATACCGAAAAGATCCATAATACGCATACGTGCCCTGAATAATTATGGCAAATAGTGATTTCCTTGACATTCTCGGTAATATCGCCATACAGTCTAAAATATTTTTATCTTATTTTAATTTTGTTTTTTTTATATTTTAATAAATATTTATATATTTATACAGGAACTTATAGCTACGATAGATATTTTTAGATATCTATCTTTACAATATTTGCATTCTGCAATATTTAAACTTTTCCATGTATCGATCAATAAATCTACTACGCAAACGACCCAAATGTACATACATGTTATAAAATAAAAAAAGGTAAGAGTCCACACACGATTCCATAAGAATTGTGGAAAAGCTATTTTTGCCGATCGTAACTTTTCTCTCGTTGGAGACGTTCTATTACGAGATTGAATCTTTGTACGAACGGTGTTTCAATAGCACAATAGATGACGTTAGAGGTGCGTACTTTCGTCGCGGTCTTACGACACGGTTACCGCAGCATGCGCTTTATAATGAACGAAATTGCCTCAGATTCCCATAGAGAGTTATCGAGATTCAAGAAGCGGGAAACGCGGCGGCGGGCCGGCCTTGACATCCTCGCAAGGCCTGTTGGATTTAGCCGCATGCTACATTTATTACTGCTACATTACGTTGATACGGTGGGGCAAGGTTACCCGCAGTACCCTCGTGCTTAATTACGCGTACGCGCTACTTTTCCGCCGAGCGTGCGCCATTGATCGGCGCGATTTCAATTTCACGTAGACCGCATTGTAATTTGTCCTATCTCTCTCCCATCCGTCCCCCCTTCCTGCGTTTCGCATCGTCCGTGATGATAAAGTCATTGCGCCTTCGTTGCATGTTCTCGGAAAATGTGTGGCACTTTATTTACGCGATTACACCGGGTAAAAGCGATTAACGCGCGCGCGGTCCAAGCGCGCGGAGAAACGATTCGCAGACACGCGATATCGAAGGCCCTTGGCTCCTCGAATGTAACAGGACCCGGCGAGGCTGGAAACGGCCGATCATTCGTTTCTCAGGAATCGATCGCCGTTTCGTTCCCGTCGGAAAACACCAAGCACCATTTATACTTTCGAGTATCTAACGGAATCTCTAAATAGATTCTTCCAATCCTGTAACAATATTAGGACTTTTACACTCTAATAAATATAAGATGGTCCAGGGGTTCGTCGTATTTTCTTCCATCCACGGCTCTCGTTAGTTTCATCGATCTCGAGAGATGATCTCTTTTTGAAGATATAATTGGATACCATGTTCGTATTTAGTTTCAAATATCATCATGATAAAAAATCTAATTTAATAAAGCTGATGTATAGTAGGTACTGATAAAATCAACTTACGATATTCCACATACATAAATATGAAGAAATAATTAAATAATCACCGCGTTTACTCTAGCTATATCTCAAAATATGTTGAAATAAAATTCACTTGAGATCGGACAAGGAACAAGATTTTATTATTCGCGTTCTACGTTAGAGTTTCGATTGTTTATAAATTACGATATGTAAAATCAAAATAGCACGATGGTCAAAACGACCGGTTCGGTCATTCCAATGATAGACCCACCGCAGGTTGGCCGGCGTATTCTAATGCGAGAGTTATAACGCAATAGTTTGCCGCGCGCATTAGGGTAAATCTCCGTGGTGCTCTCTTGAAATCAATAACATCTGGAATTAATATGTCGACGGGGCTAAATTAGTGCTACGCATGCCGCGGCACTGTGCATTAAGCGGGCGTGATTATTACCGTCCTGATAATTACTCTGGCAAACTTGGTTGAACGTATATAGACGCATGATATTTTTATTACACGTCGCGCGCGACCCGTCAAAGACTGTCACATAATTCGTTAGATGAAGCAAGGCGCTTCTCCGTTAAAGAATTGCGCCTTTTTTCTCCCAGTGGATATTACACTTTGCTTCAGTCGCGTTGACCGCGATTGTGAGCGATTTTTTCACGCTACCCAATACATTAATTAAATACAACTTTTATTGCGCGACTCTGCAGATCGCGCAGTTCTTTCCAATTAAAAAAGAAAGAAAATAAAATCAGTATCTAATATATCATTGGTAGTAATAGTACTCGACGAAAAAATACATATTACATGTAAAGAACAGGGGAGATATGTTTATTGTTTATCTTGCAGGTTTTGTTGCAATTGCATGTCGTAGAATTCATAGATATGTAGATCTTAATTCGCATTATAAACTAGTAAATTATTGCATTTGCATTATTTGCAATGTATACAGAGAAATATATTTTAAATGCCAAAATATATTTAATATATATAATAAAATTTATTTAACATTAAAGAAAGTACCGTGGCGACATTAATCACCAACATTGTATGATAAAAAAAAATATTAAAAATAACGAAGTTTTTTTCGAACGCCAAAATAAATAGAGAAAATCCCTGAAAAAAATATGATCTTAGTAACTCGATAAAAGTATCAAATTTGTTCGGATAACAAAGTTTTCAATCAGCGCAGCACGTGTATCAGATTTTCCAACATAGGCACCGAGTTCTATCTGTTCTATGATTTAAATCCATCCAAGCTCTCTCTCTGTCATCGTCAAATTAAATTAGAATCGGTGCGCGGACAGAATACGAAAATCCCGCGATTTTACGTAACATTCCCCGGCCATTTGCGACTTCCCTGAGTTTTTCGAACGACCCCTAATCGATTTTCATGTTCCGCGGACGTGTCGCTTACATAAATGCTCGCATTTTTGTCCCGACGAAAATGCACGCGACTCTCGCGTAATTTCGCTCTTATATCGATCCAGAGAGACACGAACGCGCATGCAGCCACTATATAGACGGAGAAATAAATGGGAAACGGGGTAAAGCCTCGTGTTCCAATTCGGCTGGGAATACACGGAATAGGAACTGCTCCCGCTATATTGAACGCCATCGATGTGTGTCGACGATATAAAAGCAGAGATCCGACGGGGAGGAAACGCGTTTTTCAAACGTGCAGATATTTCGCATCCCTCTATGGCCTCTATGCCATGCACTGTAACGTGACCTTAAAACATAGGCGTGAGCCAGACGGCGAGACCGGGAATAATCGAGTAAACTCTCTCTTCGCATATTGGGAATATCGAGTGAGTTCTCCTTCCGTTAATTTCCATATCGCTATAGTCTCGTCGCTGCTCTTCCAGGTTCATATAGCGTGGCGCTATTCTTTCTTATGCAAATCGCGGTCCCGCTTTTGTCGCGAAAAAAGAAGAGCCCGCACGAAATCGCTGCATAAGATCAAATATTGCCACAGACGTACGCGACGATGTGTTAATCGAACGAATAAATTTCCACTCTCCTGAACGTGACATCTCAATTAGTTCTTTAAATTTCTTCTATCAGATCATTCAGATCAAAGTGTCTTTTACTTGTTCAATTATTATTAATGATTAAAGTGAGTTCTCAATAAACGTATATAAATATCAAATGTAATGTCACTTTAAAGAACAATTCCTTTTAAATATTCTTATCCGTTTTTTATTGTAAATTAATAAAAATTGTTGCCTGTGATTATATATTTCAGTTTAAGTTTTTCTCTCTTAAAATATCTAATTTTATATTGCTAATAAGAAAAAATATATTTTTATGTCAAAATATAAATTACAAACAAAAAACTCATCAGAACTGAATTATTGAAATTCATTACATTTTTTTCTTCCCAAATTCCGTTATATTATTATTTAACACGCTGTTATTTATCGCATCTTGAATGAAAACAAATTATAACTGTAAAATTATTGTTTTGGAATTAAAGTGATCATCTTTCGGCTGGAAAATAATCTATCGTAGACATGATATCTCGGAGCTAGACAAAGAGAAAATTCGTTTCTTGGTCGGTTGTATAAGTTACCGTAATTCTCTTCTTTCTCTTAAGTCGATTCCTGTAATTTTCGCGAACTAATTCTCAACAGGTTTAACTTTTATCCATCGCATAATTATATCTTCCAATCACGTTCCCTTTATTTCCCCTCGTTCTCTTACTAATCCGTTTACCAAACTTCAGATCTCGGCAATATTACCGAAGTTTGCGAGCCTCGCAGCTAAGAAAGAACCAAAACCGAAGAAAACTTATTTCCTATCGCGCTTTAAATTTCTTTCTAACGCATAATACAATTCATAGTGTTGGAGCAGTATAGGAAGTATATCAAGCTAAGAACATAAAGCGCAAAGTTATGCTAAAGAAGTTCGGAATTCCCAGATTGTAATCGATTCGTACATAGGTACGAGCTTCTGAGTTTTCATCTAACTCGACAAATTCGACGCCGGACTCGGCACCGGATGTTGACATTCGACGTTCTGAACGTTAACAAATTAAACTTGATTGAAACGATCTATCAGCACCCCTAACGACGCGATCACGTATTTTAATTGACGATTGCTCGATAACATGCGAATGGATAGTGTCACAATATAATCAGATTTACATTCTAAACAGACGATGTAATAATAATGTGATTTTATTATAATATTATTTCATAATTAGTTAAATAATTTGCTAAAAAAATGGCGAAGTACTTTCAGAAACTGGTATTTCTAATACGCGGAAAAAGACTCTTTTAATAATGATTATTTTCTTTTTGAATGGCATTACATAAAGAGAAATTAATTCTTTTGTAATTTATAGGCAATTTAGTGAAAGATTCTAAAACCGAAACAGTTTTGCAATATATAGAAGATTAAGGCTCATATTCTCAACTCTCTTTTATCGATAAAAGCGCGCTTTTGTTTTTGAGATGCTATAGTACCTATATGTAACATGAACTATAGCATCTTAGAAATAAATGCGCACTTTTATCGATAACAGAGAGTTGAGAATATGAGCCTAAGAATCAAGGTTCAAGCAGACAGCAGAATATTATCTATAAATAAATGCGTCTTCAAAATATGATGAATATTGAAAGTATTATACTTTTTATTTCAATTTTGGCTTATCGTCACGTATATCCATCTTAAAACATAACAAAAAATTGAATGAAACGCACAATCGAGCAGATGTCTTACCGTTATAAGAAAATGTAACGGTAAGACATCTGCCTCCTGTCTGTTTTCTCCGTTATGTTACGCGCTATACATATCCATTTTATAAAATTCGTATTCACGGTCGATCATTTATAAAATATTACGATTGCGTCAGGAAAAACGAAATAAATTGCTCAGAAAAGAAATAAACTTAGATACATCTAAACGGATCGAGATACTTCCGGCAACAGATGTGTATTCCCATCCAAGCTTTTCCCTCTCAACCGTTACCTCCGAATCGCCGAACAGCCGATCGAATCATATTTCCCTTCCATTATATAAGATTATTAGAATATGCGGATTGCGGAGATAATTGAATAACGAAGTCTAGAGATGTACGTTATGTTGCAACAATGGAATAAAATAGTATTCTCTTGCACTATACATGTTACATTAATATTTTAACATCGTATCTTTTGTTTTATGTATGGAAACTTGGATATTATAGATGGAAATCCTTACAGAATTATAAATTATAGTTTTAATAATAAAGTTTTTAACTTATTTAGCTTATTTAATGCACAGATTTTTTCTCGGAAAAAAAGGCACCATTAGTTATTGCGACTTTTCAATTTATTTAACAAATTTTGTAAGTAATCTAAAGTTTCTGTTGACTTATTTGCGACCAAGCAAAAAATTTCCTTATTTCTTCCTACAAGAACAAAAGTTTAATTTATAAAATATCCTGCACTTTTTAATAACAAAATTTTTATATTCACGTTATTTAAAAAAGTATCTAATTACATAGCTTAATAACTTAAGCATACTTATAGGTACTTATGATGCGTCTGCAAACCATAAAACAGCAGAGACTTCAAACAAAATCATATCGAAAAGAAGCTTGTCTTAAGTGCAACATATTTTATAAATAGAAGAAAAAATATATATACGATATAAATACACATAAAATGATTATTTTCATTATCGCAAAATTTTAGGTACCTGTCGATTGTTTAACAATTTAACATATCTCTTTCCCTCTCTCGTTCTCGCTCTTTCTACACATACATACGGAGAAACAAACGTGTACGCACGCTTCGAGAGAACGGATGCGAGCAAAAGAGTTCTTATAGCCAGCGGCTAGGTCGTTTCTCGACCTTGCCGAGCGGGATTCCTTAGATGCGAAGAAGTTCGCCATTTTTATCGGTCGCTTACCTCGTCCTATCTCCTTTTATTGTTCCTTCCTCTCTGTATTGGATTACGTACAGAGCAAAGCTATTGGCTAAAGCAAACACTTTCTCGAATAAACAGGAACTAGAAGCGCACAGTCGATTTCTCTTTTGTAAACACGATATTACAATTCGTTCAATATATCTCCGTTTCAACAAATATCAAATATAAATTAATTAAATAAACTGCATACTGAAATATACATATATTGTATAGAGATATGATATACCTATACCTATTCAGATAAAAATCTATCCGCACAAACTGAAAAAAATATTAATTTTATAAGCTTTCCCCTTTGAAAAGTCGTTCGTTTTTTCTTCCTTGTATTATTACAATATTTCGTTGAATTATGATTTAAATTTAAACATATGTAAAAATTATAATAATATATCCCTGTAAGCCCATCTAAATGTGTCGATATTCCTCGTTACATATATATTTTATTTCGTTTGAAGAATCTCGATCCCGGAATATCTATTCATTCCTGACATTAGTGAGGTCTATCTGGTTCGAGCATTACTTTGCAACTCGCGAATGCGTCAGCTGAAACCGCGCTCGCACTCTCGTCACGAACCGCGAATAAAACGTTTTCTTAAAAAGAACCGCGACCAAGATGCGGCATTTAAATGCCAGTTCGAGCGGTGAAGGCCCGTTATACGGTCGTGTTACACGGTAGAAATAAAATAAATGTAAAGAAAAGGATGATCGAGGTAACCGGGTTCAATTGGATCGAGGCAAGATTATCGAGTTTAAGTTCAGTTCATCCGACGAAAGCGTTGCCTTGCAGGAAAATCGTTCGCGATCATGCGAATACATGCAATATGTATAACGCATTGTAGTACACGTAAGACTCGATTCCGAAAAGAAAAGCACGAAGCACAAATCTTTTAGAAACAACTATTCCTGCGTCTTCTTTCATGAAGCCAGAAAATCGATTAGAAGATTATAGGTATTTGAAAATATATCGAGTAGCTAGCAATAGACAGACAATATTACAGGTTCTTTAGCACTATAAAAGTTATCAGTCGATTAACAAATTAAAATTACTATTAAAGATCAAGCTGATCAAGAACCTGTTTTTTCTTGCTGAAGCAACTTTTTCCCTTCTTTCAGAGCCCCTCTTTATTATGTATCCGTCAAACCGCGCGCCTCTCATTTCCTTTCGCGGGCGAATCAAACGAGAGTATTCGATTTCGCGGCTAGCCAATATCACTTTTTCTCATAGCCGTGTCTCCGACGACGGTAACGTAACGTTAGCCAATTTTTATGGACAAGTGAAACGAGAAATGCGGGAAATACTGCCTGACTCGCACAAGTATGTTTGAAATTCGTTCGCAAGAATCACTAACTCGAATTAATTTGCATTGATACAATTTTCTTTTGTTTCGAAAATTTCTCTGTGTAGATTAAGAAACTATCTAGCAATAAAATTTTATTGTTTCAATTAATAAAAATATCTTTATCCACAAATAGAATCATGAAGAAGACAAATTAATAATTTTTTTAATGTTATATGCCACAGGAATTAAATTACTTTGTAAATAAAATATAAATAAAGGGAGAGATCGGTTGAATCGCTCCAAGATCGCGGTACAATAGTGTAGAGTTAGTAAAGTAGCTGAAACGAGCTCTTTACTTCTCAGTTGACTCCGGTAGCTGAATCAACGACGCGCGCGAAACAACAGTATTAGATGACGGAACAGGAGAAGACGAGCACAGAGAATTTAGGTCCACAAAGTAGATTTGTAACGGCTGGTGAAAAGGAAGGGTGACTCGGACGTTTTCAAACTAAAAAAACTCGCTCGCCAACTCGTTTCGACTCGCTTCGACTTATTCTCCTAACTGCGGTCGCCAGGAAGCGATTAGTGCTTTCGTGTCTAATCATTATACTTTCTCTAGAACGCGAGTTTTTATCTTTAACCTACAATTCTGCCTATAAATCAATTTAATTGTCGTGTATTCAATTTTAAAATTTATTACTTTTTGTACCATTTACCTCATCTTGTAGTTTTCCACTGAATTAGAGCGTTAATTTTTATTTTTGTCATAAAAACACATAAATGATATTGAATGTACCTATAAACTGAATTTTAAACTAACAATAAGTATTTATTTTATTTCTATCTATTTAAAATCTCAGTATTATATTTAGAGAGAGTCAGATTTAACTATTTATTATGCGTAAAAAAATATACTCTCGTCATTGCAATATTAATCCTACGTTATTTATCGACGAAGAAAAAGCGTAATTAAAATTTTAATTTTATAAATCTCGATAGATATAAGATTAAATCTGTGTTTACTCTCAAATACGGATCATATAGCGGTCTTAAATGGAATATCCCGTTCAATCGATGTCAATGCGCGCATAAATCGGCGGCAAAAGAGCGTAAATCGCGGCAGATTTTACGATTCTAATCGGTGCGGCGCGTCGGAGGTATACGATCGCCGATCTGAAAGGGAAATCGAGCATACGACACGCTTCAAACAGATTATCCGGACGATCGGCCAACCAGCGGTTTCGCCTCGTCGTGATCTGCAACCGCGAGCCGCTCTTACCCGGCAAATTTCTACTTTTATTTATGACGGCAAATTGCGCTTAACATGCATGGTACTCGAGGAAGAAGTATAAATGCTTGTCTGAATAATATAATGATCGACAATTGGAGATCGATCATGGAATGCTCATTGAACATTCGATTCAAAATCAAATAATAATTTCAATAAATTAGAAGGAAATTGTTTGAGATTGTAAGAAAATTTTTCGAGAATATATAATGAACTTAAAAGAAAGCATTATTTTTTATGTGATTACCATTAAAAACGCTGATGACTATCGATCCTCTCTAGATTGCATGTCGTCTTACCTGGAACATAAATAAAAAGGAAAATTAGTTGATTTTAAGTTAAAGCAATGATTGCTTCAATGTTTGATATGCATTCAATTTCTTTTTCTTTATTATTATTCAAAATGTTTATGCACTTTACATTAACCCGTCTCTCAGTCAAGGAAGTCCCGATCGTTTCTGGAGAGAAGTCGGTCAATGTTTACTATCGTCATTATAGCAGTAATTCAATTAGCTTAATGCGGTCGATATAATGAGCTCACTTGGCTAGAAGGTCTTCAAAGAGTAACTATGGAAAATAAATTTTCCCATATATTGTATAAAATAATTTTCATATAATTATATAAATTAGTAAAGAATAGAAATAAAATAATTGCTAAAAATGACAGTAATTTAATATATTTATTAATATCAACTATATATATTTTTTTTTTCATTGTTCAATTTTTATTATTTTATTTCTTTTCAGTCCCATCGTATCTCGAAATAAAATGCATATTTAACCGCTAAATATCACGCATAAAAATTTATATAATTCGTGGCAGATATAAAATTTGTATAAATCATTTGTACTTGTAAGGTTAAAAAATTTCTCAGTGCTGAACTTTATCAATAATAATGAAGAACGCTACAATTTTGAAATAAATTTTTCTTCGATTTTCGTCCCCTTCCGGTTGCTCACTTATAACGAAAGATACTGAAGTAGGCGTGTGACATTAAAATAAATCCACGAAGAATTGCAAAGGATCGCGGGTGGCGATTGGCGCGATAAATATACTCGCGACGACGAAGAACGATCACGCACGCACATTGATCTCTTTACGCGCTGAAACGAGGGCGTGACAACGCGACGCGGAGAAAGATCACCGGCGATCAAGGAGTCGATCTGAGCGCCGTAAAAATTGGAAACGGCCGAAAGGATCCGCCGTTTTCGCCTGTGGCGGCGGTATTACTTTATATCATTCGGTAGAAACG
This sequence comes from Leptothorax acervorum, assembly GCA_035220615.1. Lineage (NCBI taxonomy): Eukaryota > Metazoa > Arthropoda > Insecta > Hymenoptera > Formicidae > Leptothorax > Leptothorax acervorum. The sequence continues at coordinate 425,811 of JASTWQ010000074.1, forward strand.
CAGCCGCGGCTCGCGACCGCCGGCGCGCAGTGCAGCTATTTATATAAAACCAGATCCCAGCACAATAGCAACTTTCTACTCCTACACGGGAAGCGGTGGGGCCGACGAGTGTGTGGCCGCGCGCGCTTACACGCCGCGGACGCGCGCTGCACGCGCGCTCTCACGGTGCGCGCCGCATGCGGAAAAACGCATCAAAATTCCCTGACGCACGGGTGTAATTCTCCTTTCTTCTCTCGCCTAACAATCATGAAATTAGAGCTCACTCGTTATGTTAATTGCCAACAATTCTGATCTCGGACAAGCTCTATTGCAACTGACATAATTTAAGACACTGTACATTCATGCGCAGCATCCAGTCGGATGAATATAAGATAAGAGAAAACGGATTAATAATTCATATCTCTGAAGTTGTGCGTGCGAAAAAACCACATTTATCGTGGGACTTTGTTTCTAAAATAAACATCTTAAAAGAGCTGACAATACCTACTAATTTTCGAAATTTGTTAACCTTATAACATAGATGAAAAACGCGCTTCTTTAAAAGTCATATTTTCCATCCACTGCTTCATATAATTATATCATTCATATGATTCATGCTCCATATATTTATAATATTCTATATTTTATACAATATATATATATTTTATAGAGATATAAAATCCTATAAAATATTCTAAATATATCATTGTAAGATAAATTAGATTGAAAAATCGATAACTGTTCAATGCCAAGAGATATAAATTTTTGAGACGCAAATAAGTTGTTTAAAAAATTATCACCAGGCGTCAGTGATATAGGTAACAATAGCAGTAACAGATAGTATGCAACATAAGAATATCTACATATATTATGTCTTCTCTCTCAAGCTGCACAATCATTATTGAAAATACTTCCGAGAAGACTGGGATATTGATTTAAGACACCTTTCGCCGTATAATCCGCTTTCCGTGCGTCCCTACCCATAGAATAAAACTGCATGTAAAAGTAAAAATGCCACCCATAGTGCATGCGTGACATGCGTGCGCGTTCCTGGAACGCCTCAACACTCCGTGGAGGCGAAGCTCATTATTATAGGAACGTCGGGAAGCTTTATTTCGAAGAGGAACCGGCACGCCCCGATGTTTCCTCCTGGCATGGCGGGCCGTGCTAATCGCTATTTTATTTAGCAGACAAACTGGCAATTACATTGCTTCGCGAACAAGACACGCACCCACGCAGACCCGCTCTGGTGACGCCGTTTGTCTGGGTGCGTGTTCGTCGGCACACAAAGTACGAAAAGGCTGAAAAAGATCTTCGTTCGACGAAACGTAAATATTATCTGCGAGAAAAGAAAGAACGCGTGCTATAGAGAATTCACAAATATTATATATTCAATCGGAATTAGCAACTGTCAAAATATTTTAGTATAGAGATATTTACGTAAATTGCTTCTGTATTTCAATTAACATAAATTTCTTAAGATAATGCGCAAATAAGTGATTGTCTATTCGCTGCTTATTCTTCTGCAAGATAAAAATAGAATTATGTTAAAAATATCTTTTAATGTACATGTGCAAACATAAAATAATACATAGGAATCTTCATGTTTCTATAATTTTGTAGTAGATGTTTAATAAAATTCTGAATTAAATCGCATCTGCTCTCCATTTTCGCGAGGGAATAATATCAAATTATGTTTTATAAGAAATTTTCTTCAATATCGTTTTACCACTTCGGGAATACCTACTATATCTTAGATACCTATTCAAACAAGTTAAAATAACAATTTACTTTGTCTGTAGACAAAACAAGAATTGTTTGCTTTTCATCGATACCTACAATGTAATATAGGTATATAAAAAAAAAGTATGCGCAGAGCAAAAGCTTGATCGCTGCAAACACCTTTGCGCTTGTTATACGAATAACGACACGGGATCGCGAGGGAAACGAACGTAAAATCGAGCTGGCTATTAGCCGCAGGCATCACAATGTAATCCGCGCGCAGTCGAAGACACGCGATTTCGAGCCCGAAGTGATAAGCGCACACACATTCTTTCGCGATCGTGAGAATATCTAAAGGCCACCGAGCTCGATGACGGTGCTCGACGACGCGCAGCAGGCATGTTGCACAATACATTTCAGTCCATTAAGCACAAATCCCCGTTATATGATAGAGCTTTACGTAGTCTCGCAGTATCAGGAATATTACATCACGTATAATATGTAAGGCTTACCAGGTCTCTTTCAACTTCCGTCGAATATTAAGATTTTTAGCTGATTTGAAGTAGAATCTTTTTATTAAAAAAAAGAGAAATCCGACTCCATCCCCCTGTCGCACTTAAAATTGTCCAATTATACGTAATTTAGAAATCTAAATGCATACACGACTTAATCCTCAGCTGCATATTTAGATAAGATTTTATTCTTTATTTAATTCTAAGCGGTCTTGACTTCGTTAAAATATTTATTCAAAGTTTTAGTCACGATATATGATGTTAAATGTTAAAAATTGCGTTAAATCGCAACGCGTCGGATGATATCCAATTAAATGGGAAAATCTTTAAATTCGATGAAAGGATCCTCCATTAATAGGCTGCAAGGGGAGCCAAGGACGCACCATACATAATGTAGGTACTACGACGACGAAATGACATTGACCATGCCATAAATTGCATCGATGAACGGCGCGCGTTTAAAAAGCAATCATATAAATTAAACGAAGTCGTATAAATCTGATTTTCCGCGACATCTCTTCCGCGACGATATCTACAGAATGCAATTTCATGAAAATAGATATCTTCCACGGAGGACGGAGACGAATTGTTGAAATTGAAGCCGCGCTTTTCCTAACGTATTTTATTACCATCTGTAAGTATACAGATTGCAAATATGTTTGCTCAGTAGAATTTATTTTCGGTTTAAATAAAAAAATCTATTATAATAATTAATATTATAATAATCAATAAAATCTGTATATAAAAGTAACAAAATTTCTCGATACGTATTTTCTTAAATAGGTACATAAGAATATCAAACAAAATAAAACTCAATTAGTTAAATTAATAAAATAAATTGCTCTAAGAGAACAAACCGATTTAACGAGCACTACGCGATTGTCGATTACACTGACATTACACTGACATTTTTTAGGAAAAAAACGTGTTGCGTGGCCTGCAATTATAGGTGCTTTTAGAACGGTGCTCGCCGTTGCGTTAAAATAGAACATAAACAGCTCGCGGAACCGCGCGAAACTTGTTAACGCAACGACGTTAACTAGGCTGTCGAAGGAAGCGTAGAAAAGCCGCCCCGGAGGAGAGGCACATATCACGATGACCGCGTATCATTCATTGTGAGGGTATATTAACAACCGGTGTCAGGATCCGATACATGATACCTATAACACACGTCCGATTACGAACAATACTTTTGATACGCGGCTGTGGCTGCGCTCCCTCGGGACAGTGTCAAAATGATCTCAAGTGCAATTGTCACGAATATCGCTGTCAAGACTGATTGTCAGGTTCTCTTATACCTATGCCTATGCAGTATTACTGCTGTTGTGTCGACGTGAGAACGCTGAAGCGTCCTCGAGCGCGTTTACCTTGACCTTTCGCAGGTAATTTTAATCCCTCTCGAGATCGATGTAATTCGAGTGAAGTAAAACTTCGAATACAGATATAATTTCATTTTTGGATTACGCCAACGATCTACCAGATAAAGATAAAAAAAACGCTATTTATACATCTTTTTAGAGTTGTTGTATCGATCCATGCTCCGTCCTCCCGACCGAGAAATTTATTATTAAATTCCTTGACGGAAGTTATGCGACCGTTTAGCCTGAGCGTAGTCGATGGGAAAACTTATCGTCTGTATACTTTAGTCATGAAACTTAGTTACACGAGACTTCGTGCCGAAGGTGGATTAAAGTTTCTCGCATGGCGGCAAAGTAACTCCGTCCAATTGTACGATTGAAAATAATTGTATTACCATTTCCAGAATGTTCGGTACAAGCATATTCTTTATGGTACAACAAGGAACAAAGTTTGCGAGAGACGATAATAATTTAAAGGATAATTTCTGGAATAGAAAATATACAGATATAAATTTATCTCAAATTATATATGTACATTTTATATCGTCTGATAACCATCTAGCAATTAACATCTCGTCGTAAACGCAGATTTTACAGTTACAGATTGGTATAACCACAACAGCAAAGTAGACGTAAAGCTAAGACCGTATTACGGTTCTGCTGAAATAATAAAATCATAATGTAACATTCACCGCACAATTAGATTATGCTCGCCATGTTTGCGCGACGGAAATTGATTAGTCGATTTACTACACTGTGCACTGCGATATGTACGTAACGAAGCGACAGTGATTCCTTTTTCTCTCCCGAGGCGCTCAACCCTCGACATAATAAATTCTCCACGAAACGCTGCGTAGATCGCCCCTAATTTATTCGTGCGAAACAGCGCAGCGGAGTCAAGCATCGCGGAAGCACGGGGCGCGAATAATTCACGATACCGCCGTGTTGCGTTCACTTAAGGCTCTATCTAACTAGGAAGAGCCGTGGGCGCCATTATATGTGCACTCTCGTATTATCAGACGTGTCTAAGTTTCGTATTTACTATCCCGTGGCCGCCGGTATTTTTTCAACTTTTTCTCTCCCTTCTTTCCTGTCGACATCGTTCCGCAACCGCTCGTAACGCTTTCTTGACGGTCGCCCTTTGTTAGCATCCGACATACCAGAATACCGTAATAGTCAACCTAGAATATCGGCGAGAGAAAAAGAGAGAGAGAGAATGAGAGAGCGATGATCGCCGAAGGCACGTTGATAATAAGAGTAATAATTTAAGATTCAGGCGCGATCTTGTACTTATATACATATATGAGTACATATATATGAGCAGAATGTATAATCTATTGATGTGCATTACCTAAACGCATGTTACATTCTAACAATAAATGCACCTAAACGCTTCACCTAAACGCGCGGTACGTTGAAGTTGGTCTAAAACGTCCCTTATCATTTCTCAAAATAGGATTTCCAAAAACGTTGCAAGACGATCTTGTGAAATAACATTAGAGATCACTGTTTTCTTTATTTATTTTCTATATCGTTAGTTTTTATTCACTTCTTTACTCCGTGAAAGAGTACCGATCCTGAAATGTAAATATATGTAAAATAGATCAGTAATATAAATCGATTTTATTTTACCTCTTTTGTACTTATAACCTCAGAATAGAACGTGACAAGTTTCAACCACGCACTTTTACAACAATAATAAAAAAGCGTATGTTATTAAGATAAGACAAACTCTCGCAGATAGCGACGTTCGAAGTAGCGATAGCGCGTGACAAAGTAGTTTAGAAATGCTGTGCAAGTAAATTAACTCGTTTATGCCCCGTTGCGAAGTGCGAAATATCATGTTTTTGAGTGACAAATCCGCGACGCGGCAGGTGGTTGGCAAGGACATCGCTATTACGCAAAACGATGACAAAACGGTACTGACCGCGAGTCAATCGCGATCCTTAAACCGATTGCGACACGATCGTAAAACTCGATTCTCCGCCGAAACACGTTACTCGTCGAACCGAACGTCGCTCACTCTCGATCCGCGTTCTCTATTTTTGCGTTCTCTATTTTTACAAACACTATCGCTCGCATGCAAATCAACGCGAAGAAAAGACGAATAAACTTCGAACCCCAATAAAACGTCATCGCGCGCATCATCGGCGCAATTACCGATGAATTTACAGGCCACTTTAGTAGGTACATATCAATTTTACGATGTTAAAACGCGCTTTAGCCTCTCGGCGAGATATAACGCTGTCAATCGTGGCTCCGAAGCTGCCTTTTCCCATTAATAATCTATGATTGCCTGTGTCAAACGAACGATAGAATCAAATACTTCTTTCAAACATGAATAAAAACTTATGTGCTGCTTTTGTCAATAGCATCGTATTGCGCATAAAATCCATTACACGTGTTCTTCTAGCATCCGATAATTTCTTAGAAGGAATATTTATGAGCACTTAATAATCAACGTTCAAAATATTCAAATGAATCGAAATGTATACATATTTTTTTAAACATAATAATGTCGACATGCATACGTATATACATTTTTATGTCTAATAATGTACGTTGACCAAATAAAGTTAATCGGAATAAAAAATTCTTTCGTTCAGTTAAATATCAATTTGACGATTATACGTATATTGTCGCATATAAATGACAGACAATAAAGACTCAAAATGACGCGTCAGTCATAATGATATTTTTTGTATTTTACTCAAAGAAATAATTTAAAACTTTTTATTCAATTTTATAAGTACCTAAAGCTTATAAGTAAAGATCTTTATGCAAGTCAATAGACCGTTGCCAATATTATAATTGCAAACTATTGTACTCCAATTATTGTACCGGTATTACCGGTAATTCCTTTACTTCCTTGCAGCACAATTCTACAAATACCCAATACGTCTTCGTTAATGGTATCGATGTCATAGTTTCTAATTCTACAGTCATCTTTGTTATACAGTTGTTACATAATTGTGCTACTAATATCCGTATTTCAAAATAGCCGTTATTCATGGCGCGTACTCACAGTGTCGGAGAGAAGTTCGAAGCATAAATATCGGTAATGAAAGCCATGAAAGACGGATTTAAGCGGCACTTCAGTTCACGAGTACAGTGAAAGTGCGCGGGTGAGATCGGAATTATTGGAGCATCGGAAAGCTGTTAACGTTAATACCCATTTTACGATTCTATGGAAATCGTGGAAAATCCAGATCGAACTTTATTTCAACGTAACTTTGCCGATTTTTTTATACGCGAATAATGTAATCGTACATAGCTATCAGCATACTTTCATGCTGCATAATTATATATCCTTATTCACTGCACATTTGATATTTATTTTTACGATACCGGGTAACATTCTGCACAATGTCATTCAAGGCTGTGAATATTTTACTTTCACCCGAGTTTCTCAACGCTATCAATACGAGAAAAGAGATCGCTCGCGTGTGAAAGGCGTCCTAGTCGTTTCCGAAAGTATCGATCTAATAAATATTACATAATTGTCGTATATGTAACATACGCCATGCATTACGTGTTTTCACATACGCGAGAAATATTTGTTTCTTGCTGGAGTAACTCGGCATAGAGATGAGCCTGAATAGGTAGTTACGATTTTACACCGTAAAAAGGATTTCATATTTACATACGTTTTGCATTATGTATATACATACACATACACACGTGCATATGTAGGTGCGAAAAAGGAAGCCGCGAAAGGGAGGAACAAAACACCGTAATGTTGGGCGTTGAGACGAAAGACGGGACAAGCGCGACGCCGTAATAACATTCTTTATGCGCGTTTCACGAGATGGAAACGCCGGCATAATTCTAGAGCAGAAGAGTGAACACCTGCTGCCGCACCTCGAGGAGAGCACCCATTCACGGTTCTTCGTTTTCATTCAGCATTTCTTCTTACTTCGCGCCTTACCCGTAATTTCTCTTGCTCGCACGACTCCGCGTAGGGACGCGCGGTAACGAAGTAATTAATCCTTCGGCTACCTACATACGTGCCGTGCAGGCACGGTATACGAGTTCGCGGTAATAGCAGGAAACTTTTAATCCTGGCATAGCAAACCGGCGATCTCATTTACGATTTTTTTTTTAAATATAGTGTTATTAGGACGAGACGAGAGAAAAAGGATCGCTACAAATATTTTACGATTATCAGTAGCCCGCGACACGTCTCTAATCCATTCGCGGCGAACGGCAGGATTAGAGAGCTAATTTCTAGAACGCACCGTGATCAGGAATGTAATCGCGAATCGTGGTACTCGCGGATGGTGTGGTCGTCTCGATACGGCTGTGTAAATAACGTCGGATCGAAAGTAGATGTGCGCGATGATGAGAAAAGTTCTGAGCGCAAAGTTCTTAGCGCGATTCACGTTCTGCAGTTGGAAGGACCGGAATTGATGGTGCCTTGCGATAAAAGCAAGAAGCATCGCGTTAAATAACGATGTTAATACGGCACGACAATCTGATTCATAACGGTAATGTAACGTAACGATAATAGTTGTAGAAAATTATACTGGTCCCGGTACGCAATTAAAGCGTTACTTTATAATACGTAACACGCGAGTTCCTCCACTCGCCCATGTAAGGAAACCCGTTCCTGGGGACTTAATTTTCATCCGGGGCACTTTGTTTCCGGTTTGGTAACCTCCTGAGGAATTGCAGTAATGCGTAACACACGGCCACGCGACTTCTGCTTTTACATGCAACAAAACTCTCGCTGGAGCGTAATTATCGATGCCTCCCTGTCAAATATTTAAACAAAACTTTGTTGCTCTCATAACAAGAGTTTGTCACATATTACACTTACTTACTTCCACATGAACTCGAGATCCTCTTTAAATTAACTCATGTCAATGAGACATGGCAATAATGATTTCCTAATGACAAAACTATATAAATATAATAAAATCTCCAAAAATTTATTATACTGAATAATAAACAATTGGGCCCATATTTTCAACTCTCTAGTATTCACGGGAAATTCTAATAATCATTCTAATGGATTTTCAGCGTACCTAATTAGCCGATCGATTCTCGAGAGGTTTGTGCGCTGCAAAATCGAAATTTAAACGTCAGCCGTTTCCACGGTTGACCTCAAAAGTCGAACAAGCGACGGTGCGATATTGTGTAGACTTGAATAGGTAGACGAAAATGCATTATGCTGCGTGTAATTAGATTTCTACGCTTGCAGTGCATGAAACGCGACGAATTTTGAGATCGGTCAGCCAATGCCGTAAGCGACAACTTCGGTAACTTAATTACCCGCCCGCTAATTAACCATCCAACTTTTCGCTTAAGACAAAAGCAACGTTGGCCAACGTAGGTATATTGCGCGATCAGGTATCTCTCGTAATGATGAATACAATGTAACTTGGGAAACATTACGTTTTCTTGAAAGAGATGAACTAATATACGATAGATATAATTGCTAAATTTAACATATTCTGTGTTTCTAACTATAATTTCAGTAAATTATTATTTTCTTTCATGGCTTTTTAAATAGATATAATAGTTAAGAGCTGTACATTTCATAATAATTAAAAAATCACTAAATATTTAACTTTCATACAAAATAATTCTGTAATCTCTATAACTCTAAATCACATCGATGAGTGTTAAAAAAATTTCGTCTTTTAAAAAAATTAATCTTATTACTCTTTGTTACTTTGAAATTTGATTGGTTGTAAATCTGTCACTTTCATCATTTATCTCGATTACATATAAAACGTGTGTACAATTTATTACCTATATTGATAAATGATGGAAACATGATCGGTCATAATCATATTTGTTTGTAATAAACGGTTTGTTGATTGAATGATATAATCTGCATTGCAATTATTTGTTAATTATGACGCATACTCGTATACCTATATCTTGTCTGCGTTCGAAAGTAATTATAACTATATGCTCCAATTTTAAATCGACAACATTTTTAATTCTAATTACAATTTTCATGGAAAGAGGATTAATATTCCATTCGAAACGCATTTCAATCGGAATTGTATTACTGATTGAAAATGTAAAATTGCAAATTAAAGATTCTTTGCAGCAATTGTTCGCGTATTTCAATTAACTATAGATCCTATTTTTTTAAGAAGATTAAAAGAAGTTAACTGTTTTTAAAGCGATCCAGACTGTTACCACTGAAAATACTGTTTATCGTGCAAATTAATTCCTTCTTTACAAAAGGATTTTCTCTCCTTTCATCATCAAATTCGCAGACAACTTTGGTACATTTGTTTAAATCCTTTGTCACTCTACCGCGATAATTAAGCGCGCCGTCTCTCCTGGCTTGGAATGAGAATGAGAATCTGAAAGAAATAAACATTCAACAGGGTTGTCCCCGTATTGTCGGTCTCAAATTAGGGTGTCACAGAGTTGCAGAATCGCGCATTTGGTCGCGGCTCTTCCTCCTGTCTCTCTTTTTTCGATGGCAGGCAGGCAATTAAATCCACTGTTGTCAGCGAAATTACAACGGGAGTTCCGTTTCTGCTCTCACGTGACCGTCGTACAATGAGGCGAGGAGAGACACGAGACACCGCCCGTCCTGGTTTCCAGCATTCGACTTCCGCCTCGGAATCCTCGTCGAGGCATATTCTTGCTGCTTCGTCGCAAATCGAGCGTACGTAAAAGGGAACAAGCAAACTCGGCCTGCTCTCGGTCTGCCTTGGTCAGCTCTGTTGGCGACTGCCTCGTATCGTGACGGAAATTTACTTACCTCCGCTTCAATTTCCGACTGTTCCTTAAGGGTGGTTTCAAAAAGCAAATACATTGCTCGAAATCATTTAAGTGACTCTCAAAGCTACGTCTATAAAACATTTCTTATACATTAACAGATTTTGTAAATTTTATAAACACAGAGATAAACAACATATTTTTGTATCAATTCAACCAAATAAATTTTCTAATTTGTATAAGTTTATGTAGACATGTTAAATTTTTTTACATGTACCTAATGACAACATTTTCACTAAAACATGCAGAATCTCTGAAGTAATTTATGATACAAATAAAGAATTGCTTTTAATATTAATACCTTCTTTCTCTTTTTTTGCAATCATACATAGACTACATAAACATATAGTATCGTAAATAGAAAGAGCCAAAAGAAGCTATAAATAGCTATAGATGTAAAAAAAATGCATTTTTTTAATTTTAAAGTAAAAATGAGTTTATACCTAATTCTTTTCTAACAGAGACGAGCAAATTTAATTAAGCCATATTGCTTTATGTGAAATAATAGTATATCATTTAAGATATTAGAAAAATATTTGAGGTGCATCGTTGCTCACACAAAGGCTCAGATCAAGAATTATTTTCTTTTATGTTATATCGTGTTATATGAAATACAATTCCATATCTTAGAAATACAGTTATTTAGTTATGTAGAACATGAAAAAAATGGGTCGTAAAGATTCTCTCGTAGCTCCGGCAGTGTTATTCACTACTCTGTCCAATTATGTAGTTACTATGAGAAATAGAACTTAACGTCAAACTGGAACATAATCAGAATCGCAATACCTATACCAAGGAAGACATTTCTGGTAAAACGTGGGCGATCATTTAAAAACTCTTTACGCCGATCAATCACCAAGATAAGATCTTTGACAGGATCGGTTTCTAATAGCTTCATCTATCAGCTATTAATGTTCTCTCAATATTTATGAAAACTGGATGGGAGGGAGGAAGTGAGAAAAAGAAAGATAGAGAAAGAGACAGAGAGAAATATGATGTCTACGCGGATGTGGACCGATGACCTTAACCTACTTCCTCTTTCTTTTCTTCTTTCTCCCTTGCCTCCTCTCTGCCTCCTCATTGGTAAGCTTCTCGTTCTTTATTCTCTCTTTCTCCATTTCACATGTACTTATATGTGTAATGACTTATCCGTATGCAATCGACGATATCGTATATTTCAGCTCGTGGGCATATATTAATATCAAACCGCCATCCAGCTTAAATGAAATTGAATGTGTACGGAATACTAAGTAGTACGAAGTTTACAGCTCGGCTGATACGGCGAGGCGCCGTCTTTGATTAGTTATGCGATTTGCTTTCGTGTACAATCATTTGCTTAATGGAATATGGATCGGGGTGGCTTTAATCGATTAGTAGAAATTTTGGCGATTGATCTTATCGCGAGTGGAATTGGAAATGTTTGTTATTGAAACTGTATAGGAACTGTAAACGTAACGCTGAGAAATTGTGCGTATCCATTGACCCGAGTTTGACGAGTATCGTCCAGTATTTTAGAATACGAGTAAGACTTTCTCTCTCTTTTTTAACACAGCGAAGTATTTTTCGCGAGACGAGAAAAGTATTCTTTGACTAATGATATGAGATTTCTCTGGGCGAGTTTGTAACGGCACGTTATAATGTGAGACAGCTAGGAAGCCCCATATCTTATTAGTAGAAAATGTCGTTTGTGGGACGTGTGTCTGAGCGTTACTAAACGTTTTTATCAGAATATATTATGCTCTAATGGAACATTGAGTTAAGGAGAAAGTGCGAATGTTTTGCGTGCAATTTCTGGCCAGTCATTCGCGCGACACTTACATTTCCGCGTTGACACTTATTTCATCGTTCTAATGCGCTATAAATCATTTGATTAATATGCCGTGTCATTTCAACGTTCTATAATTAATATAATAACACGTTATTCTATTCAATAATTATTCAGTTTAATAATTTATCATTATTATTCTAGATCAAACAAACGTTAAATTACTTAGATGTCAAATTAATATTTTCGTCGGTTGTTAATAATATAAACGAGAATCTCAGTCAGTCAGTGTCTTCGCACGAGGATATGAATAATTGAGTTTAATATAAATTCGGGAAACTTAGAAATTTCAATTTCGCCGACTCTTGATAATTCCGTTAATTGATAATTTCGAGCGGAACGACTGGCTCGTAATTCGATTTAATAATGCCCATCAATGTGCATGCAATCAGGACGCTGCACATGCATCAGTTTGTTCGCAATGGGGTAATGCATAATCGTAAAATCGATTATCACGAGTAAGTCTCCTGGATATGTAGGTACAATCACGACGAGAGTCCCTCGAGAAACGCAATTCCGCCGCACGGCGCAAAGGCGGAATCGCAATGGAGGAACCAGTCGATTGAATGTCGAAAAACTGCCGTAATGCTTCAACAATCGCGCGAGCGCCTCGCATTCCGTTGTGATACGTGCGATTTTTTTGTCGCCGTATCTCCGCGGTGTTCCAGCATCGGCGACGTTCGGTGACATTTCGAGGGGAATTTAAAGTAAGCTGGGTATACGCGCGGCGACGGAAAAAAGGGGTTCCGAGATATTTCAACGTCACTGTCCTCTTCCTCGTTGGCGAGCGGGCCACGTTTGTGAGGGAAATCATGACGCGGCGTTGATATTGTCTTCCGCGGGCATGTCGTCGATGCGCCATCACTTTAGAAGTCATGTGGGAATGTCCCTCTCCCGACAACGCAAGGAACAGAGCAAGAAACCCGATCGACCGGTGTATTTTTTCAAACGATGTCACGCTACGTTCGCGAAAAGGCATTCTGTTTGTTCGAATCGCGATTGGGTTACCTCCGTCTTTCGCACTTTCCTGCCGGATATCACGATGGCGATTCTACAGAAAAATTCCAATTTGAATCTTAAATCTAGAAATAATCGCATTCCCGACACCCCACATTCCATACTTATACATCGCACATTCTACACCCCGCACGTTCTCACATTTCACATCCCTGTACATTCACGCACATACACATAGGTACATTTAAATACACAACTGTGCAATCTCTTCATGGTGCACTTTGGATAATACTGGTAGCGCTATCCCTCTCTAAAACGAGTTAAAAAAGTACTGTTTATTTCACAAATTGCAATAGAGCTCGACAAAAAAAGAAACGTACCTCAAAAGAGTATTTTATAAAAGATTTTAAAAAGGAAAACGACTTCGAAAGATCTGTAGTCAAAGTAAAACAAGTTTTTTCTCGATTCCGTACATAATTTCATAATTGAAGTTTCTTTTTCAATTTTCCATGATTGTCATAAAAATAACATTACTTAAATAGAAGCATTATCGACAAATAAGCTTATAGTAGGTATAGAAGCAGAAACTTTAGATCTTAAAATACTCTCTTGAAAATCGTGCCTTACGACCATTTTTTTCATAGTTATGTGTATATTTCGTTATTTTTATCCACACCCGGTTATTTTAAAAGACCACTTAAAGCTCATTAATTTAAGCAGTATAAATATGAATAGTGAAATGTGAAAAAATATAAATAAGTTCGGACTAAAATGTTTAAAAATATGAAATATTTAAGCATTTGCATTGTTTTGTTTATTTGTGTGACTATATAAGTAGAATAACTACCGAAGTTTGTTATTACATCGAGAAACTTTCTGCTATATTAAACACATCGAAAAGTCGTGCTTAAGCAGATGATAACGATATATCAATTTTGCATATGTATATCGCGAAAATTTAAATATATAATTTTATCCAATAACTGCTACCTGTATTACATAATCTCGAATTAATATTATGCCCGAACGAGCTATGAATGCTAATAGATGAGTTAACGGCAAATGTAACGAGTTACGCAAACAAATTCCGAAATAAAAACAACCACTTAAAAGCCATAATATAGGTAACGGTATTTTTATTAATTTGTTATTGATTATTTTTTATAGCCGTTTTACATTCACCGCGAAATATTATACGTAAATTTCCTTTCATATAAATAATATGTATATATTTATGAATAAAATTTATAATCATTTTACCATATGTCATTATTAATATCTAAATTATCATTACTCATTATTATTGTCTAAAAATTTACTGTGTTTTAGATTAATAATAATGAAAATAATAAGAGAGAAATTCCGCATCAGAATAAAAAATTATATAGGTAATTTGGAATTAAAAAGGAATGCGCGTAGAACGAAAGGAAGAAGTAAATATAATATCAGTGTATCACTGCGCATATACAATGTAGATCATAAAGTGTGCTCATAAACGCAAGTGCATTTCCTCCAGAAAATCGCATAGATGAGTAGACGCGCCATCGTGGTTTTCCAGCTGTGCACAAGGAGGACAACCACGAAGTAAATTCCGCTGATGTTTCAACGACGATGGAACAAGAACTTTGTTGTTGAGGGAGAGAGAAGATAGCGAGGGAAAATTTGCATTTCGTAGCTGCGGCATATTATGCTGCAGAAAGTACCTAAATCAACGGGAAAAACTTTTATATCGAGGGATGCATTTTCATGCATACAGACACATGCGCGCGCGCACATAGGTACATCTTTTGGTTTAATGAAGACAAAATATTAATCCTGAAAGAATAGCAAACAATATAATAGCAAAAATATATCTTAAGAAAGTGCAATAACTATAAAAGATGAAATTTTTCAAGTCCTTACAATCAAATATAATATAAATGTAATACTTGATATTTGATATATAATGTAAATGTAATACTTGATATTTTTATTCTTCCTTTTTTATATTAGAAAAAGATTATGCAGAAGTCATAGTGCCCTTATTTTTACTTAAAAAGTGTGTATGAAGAAATGTTGTAACGTATGCTTCTAATAAGATAATGAAATTAGCTTTTGGTAGATTTGCGCGTGATATGCATCAAGAAACGAAAATATTTGAATGATATACGAGATAAAATTGCGACATTATCCGAGAAAAAAGAGGAACAATTAATGTGATAATGTCTTATACTTATACATATAAAGTAATCGTAATGTTTGTCTAAAGGACCAACAAAGGTGATTGGGTACTGACAATATAAAGTTTGCGGCCATTCCTCTTTGTTTATTTAATAATCGTTTTGATATACGCCGAAATTTAATGCCGCACTTTCTTTCAAATCCTTGAACCTCCATTTAAATACGACCTCCCGAAATCGATCGAAAATGACTTTCACTCTTCGAACGATGATGTATTAATAATAATGTTGAAGACAAACGATCGGGCGTACACATTTTGCAATTGTGATCAAGGTTTGTTCAGAGTCGATCGATAATACCACCACAATGCGTCGCGCCTCGCAATAAGCATATTGACATTGTGCAACCGATATTCGTGGCCAAAAATACTATTGAAATAATACGATTTTTTGCTCCATTACTCACCGATTGGAAATTAATTTCCTGTCGGTCGCATTTACAATTCTATATGATGTGCGTGCACGCTTTGCATTAGCATAGGTTCTATCAGCGTACGAAAGTGCGCTGTATCAAAGTGGTTTCCAATTAAACTGTCACGATTAACGATGTCGATAACATTAAAAATATCACCCATTCCTCTTTTCCTTGCCATTGCTATTCCAGTGGCAAGGGAAAGAAGATTGACGACTTGCGGATAGAAAATTACTCAAACAAACACGTCTGACTCAGAAAAAAACCTCTTTTTGACATATTTTTTAATTTGTGACGTATAAAACGATTAAGGTAATGGTTTAATGTGATGACGTCTAAAGGTAAAGGTTTAATATAATGTTTCTGAAATAAAAAAAATTAAGAGTTAAAAATATTCTTGTAGAACAAAACTTGAATACTGTTCCACTCTGTATGTATGTGCATTTATAAATATAAAATTAGTTATACACACACATAATTTCATTAAAAAAGCATCGTAAAAGTTTTAATCCCCATATCTTGCATGAAAAAAAGCAATGAGATTGATACTCTCGCGTCAGCGTTATCTTACAAGATCTTAAAATAAAAATCGCATTGCGCGTGCTTAACCACGATTAATAATAACTGGTTACGCATGCATAATCTAAGCTCATTGTAGATTCTCTTTAAAGTTTATTTAAATTTAATTAAATTACGAGTATCGTGCAACTCTACAGATATAATTCTCAAGTTACAGAGATTAATGACATTTTTTTCATTGTTTAAGCGAGATTTTAAAAATGTTCAAAAACTTTAAAGATATCCGATTGTGATGAAACGTACATATCGAGCTCTTGTTTCCCGTTTAGACCGATCTAAAGAAGAAACATTGCGTACTCCAGATCTTTCCTATCGCGACAGAAAGATTTATAGAAGAAAGGCGGCGATCGGACGCTCGGGTGACTTATGATATTATACTTATATTCATCACTGTTTGGTGTAACAAAAGCAGACGGCAATTACGTGCCACGCGGCAAACCTGTTCCCGGATCTGTGAGGACGGGTTTCCGTTTCCCGGCTCGTTAAGGCGACACGGTCGAGCGGCTCATCCTGCAGCCAGAAAAGTGCGCGAGTCCGCTGTCGTGGGACTTCGTGATGTTTTGTCGCGTTTATTTAGCTCCAACAGCAACGAGTTCGCCATTCTGTCCCTTCGCCCTGAATTACTCGAGATCCCGAGATGAGTTAGCGCTCGAGATAAAACTTCCGTTACTTTTTCTCGATAAGCGCGGAAATTTTATTTGAGATACTGAATAAATAAGTACTTAAGACAATTTTCATCTTATCTATACTCATTCCATGTTTTACGCACGTATCGGTCGTTATTTATTTCTCTAATTTATTTATTCAAATGCGAATTTAACAAAATAAGCAAAGTCATTAGCTTGGAAGGTAGCCGAAGTTAAAAGGCCCAATGTACATTTGCTATCGATAAAACAAAATGTTTAATATAAACATCATTTACCGTGACATCACTTATTCCTTAAGTTTATCGAACTTTAGATAAAGATTAAAACATTTCATCAGCAGCATTTAAATGTCGATAGAAAGATTAATATCGCTTTCAACAACCCTCTTTAAGGTTCAATCTACTACGTCTCTTTCTTAAACAAATAAAAAGTTTCTTCCTGCGATGAAGAGTGAAGTAAGACGATTGTATCAATTATAACTGCTGAGATACATAAAGCACGTTATTACCGGGCGTCTGATTGCATTTATTGAATCATCATGCATTTTTGTAATGCGCTGAGGGAATCAAGATATCTAAATGCGTCGAACACCGCGGACGTCACGCAAAATGAAAAAGAGAAGCCTTATCGTCTTGGCTTTCATCCCCCTCGGAAGGCCCCGAATCCAGTTACTACTCGAGTCTATGTGCCTGATTACGCTGACACGCTAACGCTGACGGGATCTCGCGATAGTTAAATCAGCGGATGTAATACGGTGAATTAATTAACTGCTCCGTAGCCTGTCTCGGCCAAATTAGCAGCTTACACAGCCGCCGTTTTCGATGGGTGGTCTTAGAGCGTGCATTACGTAGGTTCAATTCAGCACTAATGCGAGAATCGAACTACATCAGGATCTCGCAGATCTCGCTCCATACACGTACACGTACACGCATTTGTGAATCACTTGCAAATTACTCTCCCGCATATATAATGCAAACTCGTGCAATTAAGGGACATATCTAACTGAAACGCATGGATATATCAACAAATGATAATTCATGGTAAAGAGATAAGCAATCGAGATAAATCAAATTAAGGTGATCAATCACGATAACGCAATCGAGTGTTTTGCAAGAATTACAGCGTGGTTTGAGATCCGAGCTCATTCCGCGTGAATTTCAGAAAAGATTCGGTGAAGATTTCACCAAACGATTATTCTCTTACAATAGACTGTCTTCTGATTGGACATTTCGTATCTTGATAATTGGAACTGAAGAAGATGAGAACCGATTAAGAGATAATCTACTTCAAATCACATTATGGCTCCCACATTTTATCTTCCTATTTATAACAAAGACCGAATAGCTCCTACGAACGTGTAGCAAAGTACTTTCTAATGACATCTCAGTTTAAGTATTTAGAAGGAAAAAAGCACTGAAAAAAATATTGAATTTGTTAAAGAACACGCATCTAAAATGTAACAAATATAAAAAAAATCACAAATAATTGTAATTGTAACAAGTAACGTTTTAACTTAAACGGGATATTATATTAATAAATAAATTGAATACAATATTCGTCATTGCCTCTCACGTGCAATTGTTACATTGATTCTATAATAGAGCATCACAGAGGAAAGTGGGTTCTCTCGCATCGTCCACCATTGCGAGAGAGTTCAAAACATTGATCTCCTCTAGCATGATAAATTACCACGTGCGTGGTGCTGGTGCGTGGGCTTACCACGAACCAATCGTAAATAATAAGAGCGTTAATGTTAGACCACGTTGGTCTACCGTGATTTATCAAGAACGCACTCTCCCACCGTTATCCCTCGCGATGCGCCTTTCTAACCTTTGGGGTTAGAAAGAGACGGAGAGTGAGTTAACCTACGGTTTAAGAGTTAACCGACGTTTGTGGAACCGGGCCTAATGTCCATTTCTACCAATGCAGATTAACTTTAATCTCGGTTTAACTAGCTTCCCATCTTTTTCTAGTTTTAAAAATTAAAAAAAGATGAAAAGCAAGTTTAACCGAGATTAAAGTTAATCTACAGTGGTAGAAATGGACATAAGAGAACTAACACCTAAACGGTAAATCTACCTCCCGAACCGCTGCCGCCGCTCGCAACAGAAGCCATAATATCTGAACTTGCGCGCATCTCGTGTGGTAGAATGAGATCAAGCGGTGGAATTAATTAGGGAGAAACCTTCAAAACGCGATGTTAAAACGTTATAATTACATCACCGTCCCATCGAATGCTGGTTTCTTGGATTTACATCGACCTCGCGAAATTACGTGAGATTCCGTAAACGGAGTTTCGCTACGAAGCTCTCTTTCACTCGCCGGGTGCGTTACTCCGTGGAGAATTAATCCTGATGCACGATCTCCGCATAAATCCGCACGACAGCGCCCGGGAAGTCGTGATTTCCACGAAAAAGAGATTACGCTGGGATAATAGAGCGGCGGCAATAAAACCGCGAAGTATCCTCTTGTAGGGGCGTTTACGACCGGATAATGCTGTCGATTTAAAAGTGGGAAAATGCACCTTCGATAAAAGCTAACAAAACGCGAGCGAAATAAAAATCTGTTGATTGTAAAATATCCGGAATGTAAAAGAATTAATTTTGCACATTTCTCCTTCCTTGCAATCGGCTCGAAGTAGTTACGCGATTGTTTTATTTCCGCGTTACTTGCTTTTAGTATCCTAAATAGAACTTGCATTCAATGCTTTGCAGCATTAACAATGCTATTATGATATTGTACCTTCTTATTCAATTTTCTCGATATATCAAACTATTCACATAATCGTACATATACACGCGCGCAACATTCATCTCATTTTTTATTGGATTTATGATCTCTGTGGAAAGCATCATTGTTGCTAATGTAAATGTCATCCACATGCCATTGTTTCCGACGAATTAAACGTACGTATTTAACGCAAATATGTAAAATATGTAATCTGCATCCTACGGTTCAAAGCGTAACTACAAAATCTCATAAATAAATACGTTTTAATTAACATTAATATATAAGTATATAAATTATATTTAAAAGAATTGTGATACTTTATTAAAGAGTGCATCTGTGTAAAGAAAACTGATTGTGAGAGAAAAGAAGAAAGGGCAATTGACTTTCAGATATGTATTTCAAGTTCAAAGAAGAGGCACTTAACATGACACACTTGAAATGTCCGGGACAGAAATAAGATAATCGGAGGAGAATAATCACGATCAGCGTGAAGGTAGTAGCCAAGTAGCGAATCGTCGCGGTGTTGCGGCTGCGGCTACGGCTGCAGCTGCACAACAGCCGTCCGATTCTCACCCACATCGCGGTAGAATGGGTATTCGAGAGGCAGAAAAGTGAAAGCCTCGACGCGTAACGATCTAAACTATATCTCGTTCTAGAGATAGAGACGACGGGGCACGGAGAGAGATCGGAGTTATATAGCACGGGAACGAAGGAAGAAACGAAGAGAGACCGAGAAGGGCCGAGCGGGAATGGGAGAGAGAAAGAGAGGGACTCTGCACTCTTGAACTATCCGGGCGAATGTAGACCACGAGAATGTGTCGCAACCACGTCTGTGTTTGCTACACCACCTCCCACATCTCTTTCTTCGGTATCGGTCTCTTGTCACTCGTCGGAAATCTCTGTCTCTTTGTGTTAATGGACCGAGAATTGCAAAAATCTCATTTTGTTCGAATGTCTACCATACATATGTGTATTAAAAGATATAATAATACTTATAATTAGCAATGCGTATATTAAACTTACTTTAAAGCTATTTTATAAATTCTTCAAAAATTCGATACTTTTCTTATACAAAAATATCAGTCATTACTCGTCGCACTTTTATTTAGTCACATTTGTATTTTTTGGTAAATAAAAGAAAATTCTGACAATTTTAAAGACGATTATAGAAAAGGAAATTTTATTGTACATTTATAATGCTGCAAGCGAAGAAAATTCTTCTTTTTTTTTCATTGTAAAGTATCTTCTTAAAATTATAAAATGCTGAATTATGAATGGTAAATTTAAATAAAAAAAAAATACAGCCGAATTGAGAACCTCCTCCTTTTTTGAAGTCGGTTAATAAGATCATAGTAGATAAATGAAAATAATATTTAATATTCTATAAATTTTAGAATATTCTAGAAAAATACGTCAACTCGCTATTTAAGTTAATCTGCTCAACGTGTTTGCCGAATTTTCTGTGCATCTCACTAAAAAAAAAAATTTAGACTGCGAGAGGTACAGTTAGGTAATATCGTTCATTGTATCTAGGTCATAACATAAGATACCGCTACGTAGATATCAAGACCAACGTGGACCGCGAGGATGTCGCAACGGAATATCTCCCTCACCATCTCCTACACCTCCTTTTTTCGACATTCACCGAGCCCTGCCTTTTGTTCGAGCCTTTCCTTCGTGTCCTTATTAAGCGACACAACGCGGATACTCGCGGACAAATATATAGGGTGAAATTTTTAAGAAGACGGGAAAACTCATCACGAATATCGTTTTATTCTAAAAATAGCCTTTAGTTATTAATAATAATTCCTTTTATTCTTTTTAGTAATATTGTATAATTATAGAAACCTCGAATTATATATCTACTCACTAAAAGGAAACAGACACTTTACAAATTTGGTCATTAAAAAAGAAGCTCCTTAATTTATTGCTCTCACTACGTGAGCCACAATAGATATTACCACTAATGTATCACATCTAAAGTAATGTCTGTTAATACAAGATGGTAAATGTATATAATATATTGTGTCGAGCTCATTATAAGAGTCCATTAAATAAATCCTAATAATATACAAACTCTGCGCATTAAGATAATAAGATGCAACAGTTCTGTCAAGAAAATTATACAGGATGTTCCCGAGCTACTTTCCTCTAGTTATAGATTCTTTCAGTAATTTCACGCTGATAAAAAAAAATATCATTCCAAGCTATCTTACGTAACTTTAACGAAGACTTATAAGTCTCCAGCGCGTGATACTATTAACGATATTTTCTTGTTGTTGCAAATCCGACTTTATAATAGTCGCTCGAGCTCGAGAAGTCGAGGCCGCAAAGCAGTTTCATAACGAAACACGCACGTGTCCCTAACAAAGGGGATTCGCACCGTCCGATTATAGTGGATCTTCTGGACAATAAGAGACTAGAATGGTTATCACCATCTCTGATGCCTCCGAAAATTACGCCAGGCTTAATGTTTTAACGGTTCTCTCACTGTGTATTATTCCGTTACGACGCGACGACTCCTTTACAATTCACAAACGCGGCAGCTTTAGAACTTCCGCTGCACGATCACGTTACGTGTCTCCCTACATAAACGAAAGCGTAATATGAATGAGACCATAAATGCCGCAGACATCTCGTTATTACTGTTGTTGTTACTATCATGTATAATATCTACTTTTCTCACTAAATAATATTTATTGAGAAGAAACAGAGAGACTGTACGTTTGCGTTACGTGCCTCTCTACATAAATGAAAGTAATAATATGAAAGAAACTGTAAAGGCTTGAAATAAATGTCTCGTTATTATTACCGCTGCTACTATCATCTGCTTTTCTCTCTAAATGATACTTTATTTATTTGGAAAAAAGCAGAGAGAATGCACGTTCATGTTACATGTTTCTCTACATAAATAAAAGTATGACATGAAAGAGATTGTATATAAATGCTGTAAATATAATAAATATATCTCATATTGCTATGTACAATATCTGCTTTTTTTTCTAAAGGATATTTTATCTATTTAGAAAAAGCGTGGGTAGAGAAATGTCCCTCCGTCCATTTTTTAAATAAATAATACGTAGAGATCCTACTTTTGGCGAGCACAGTTTTTGTAACAGAAAATAATTTTGAACAAATCAGATATTCAGTTTCTATGTCAAATTCTTCAGAAATAAAAATATTATATGGCAAGTTTATTCTATATTGATTGTAAAAATATTATAATTTTAAAACATAAAAATCGTACATGTGTTTTAACTTGACACTTAACTGTTCTACATAAATCTATTATGTATGCGTGAAAATTCTGTTTCCTGTTAAAGAATTTCCTTTGTCAGAGTAACATAATATGAATTTACTGAGGTCACACAACATACATACAACTCTCCGTTTCGTTTATGGTCTCACTTTAAAACAAACGTCTGCTTTTTACTTTCCGAGAAAGAGTACTTATCTGCCTTACTTTTAGTCATATGAACCATCAAAGTACGAGCTCGACGCGCTAAGTGCTAATGGAAAGCCGTCGGAACTATCTGACGTAACTTCGAAGATTTTCGCAGTCGTTGCCGCTTTTGTTTCGCGCCTCCGTTGCATCTGCGAAAGTCGCGCTCTTACGAAACCCGACGTCTGCGATCGCATGGCGGAGCGGAGCCAATAGACGTAGAGACAAGAAGGTATCACTTATCGACTGCATTTACTCTCGGAGGAACGGAGGATGGGATTCTCGAGTGAAAGTTAGCCGACAGCGGAGGGGAATGAAGTAATGAGAAGGAGGAAACACACAGAAGAGGAACAAAACAGATGCTAGGAGAGTGATGGGAAAAGAGGGGAAAAAAGAAGAGAAGACAGACCCGATCCGTGATCCGTACGTTTTCCAGCTGATCACACAGTCCGCATACAAACCTATCGCGATTCTAATTAAAGCACGTACTATTTTACCGTGCGAGGTGATAGCGACGATTTCTCTCGATGCGTCTAGCGCTTCGGCAATTAACGCTTCGCTTCGCGCGACAGCGGCAAAGACGAAACGAATGAACGATTTGAATCTGTAAAAGAGAGTGTCTCGGGAGAAATCTCGGCGGAGATAAATCGAGATTCAATTAACGGAGCAACTCAAAAAGTTCTTCGTTTTCAAAGGCATGCGAGAAGATTAGCTTTTCTTTGCTCCGTGCAAAAATGTTTAGCACCGTTAATCAAAATGATTATAGTGTATTATAAAATGGTAAAGTTGCGTAACATTCGCGTCACCGAAATTGGAACTAGATTAAGGGATAAAAACAAGGATCCTCGATATTTATAATGATAATAGCAACTTTTAAATTTATATTTCCTGTAACATTTAGCACCTTCAATACAGAGCAAGATCAAAATACTGTGCAAGTTAATTAATTAGCAATTTAATTAGCACATTATGTACGAGCAAAACATAACATTTTCTTTTTAATCTGTGTGTCAAATGTAATTACAGCATTTTGCAATTAATTAAAATTTGTCGAGTACGAAAAATAAATATGTTTAATAATCTCAAAATTTAAATATTCCTACGTTTAGAAAATTAGTTTGAATTTAATTAAACGTTATAAACGTGAAAATCTTATTATCATTACATTCAATTCAATTTTATTTAAAGAAAGCTTTATTTAGTCAAAGTTATATTAATGTTATAAACTAAAAATGAGAAATAATGATAATGGAACTACCGAATTCCATTTATGAAAAGATTAATTCGATTAGACATACTTTTCTTATCAAGGTTACTAATTATATTTTGATATATTATCTTGCTTGTGCTTTGTACAGTGTATATTTTCACAAAAGTCGCGTAGAAAGACGATAAGGAACGACACGAAAATAAAGATGAATACTGTTATTATTTTAATCGTTCCTATTGCCATTAGACCTACCGGAGATAGAACATGCCAGCAAACGTGCTAGCACGTGCTGCGGATTACAGATAAGCTATCAAGGGAAAGAGAAGACCTTTCTTAGCACTTTATCCGAGTTACGTCAAGATACCATAAATACTCATCAGATAAATTAAATTAGCAAGTTGCTAAAACAAGTAAGCCAGAAAATCAAGTTGCGATACTATTAATAACAAAAGAAAGGAATAAAGTTATCAAAAACCGATAAAAGATTAGGTAATCATATTATAGACTGTCATTCAGATATGTCATTAATTATTAAACACTTTCTCTATACACAAATACTCCAAAGCAAATTCCAATAATGGCAAAAGTGTATTCTTAATCCACTTTATAAGTCTGTATAATGAATCGCTGAAAGAGAAATTCATGCCTTCCTGTGAATTTCATGCTAAATACTGAATGTAGTTTACGCAGAAAACACATTAACATAATTATATGCGAAAATAATTAATAAACGAGATAATGATTGAAGATAATTGTGTACCTATATTTTACTGTGATTCATTAGAAGCTTATTGTGCATAAAATATCTCTGAAATTTACTTGTTGCTAAAATTATTTGCAAGTGTTGAACATCACACGAAAATTGTAAACGCACGAAAGAAATTGTGTGTAGGCAAAAAAATCTTTTATTACCTCATAATATAAAAACTCTCTTCGCTAATAATTTCAAGTCTTAAATCTTGATCTTCCATGTATTCTCGGAATACAGTCCGAAACTTTTCTAGACACTTTTAAAAGATTCATTACCTCCTTTATATCGCCGTATGCAATTAAACGTGAAGCCTGAGAGCCGAGTGCTCTCAGCCCGAAGCTTCCCCCCTTTTATACATCGTTTTCTTCGAGAGATTGCGAATGCTTCTTCCCGTTAATTGAAAATTAAAAATTAAATTTTCATGCGGTCAGTCAGGCGTTGCACGGATTGCCGTATTATACTATGATATTATACGCAGCATAATATTGAAAATTCTTAACCTAATTTTATTACATTTTAATACAATATGTTTATATTGTATATTACAGTTTAGTACAATACACTATGCTTTTTACGCGCCAAATATAAAATATACAAAACAACAAAAGATGTATATTTGTAAGATTATATGCGTAGTCAAAGAAATAACCACATTAGCTAATTTTGTACATTTTTCCCAAATAATAAATAAAAGATACGGAAGAAAAAATTCTGACGACACAAGCGTCTATATTTGAGTTAAATTTAAGATAACAAAATCACTCCGTTAATTTCCGTATTATCAAACTATATTTCATCGTACGATAATTTAATTAAAAACTTGATATCACTCGGATAGAACGGTAAAGAAAAACTCTTCCACGTTTCGCGTCGGAAAATATAATTTCTCTTCTTGAATTTTTAAGTCAGCTGTTTACTTGTCAAGCACGTGTCGTGCTTGGTTTTAAAAAATTCGCTTAAAATGCTTATAAGATTTACACGAACGTTATGCAATACGCGAGTGCAAATTACGAGAGGTGGACTCTTTTAAAACGCACGAGTTACCGTAAACGCAGCAGATTTTCCTCTTCGCTGCTGCATTATTATTTTTTATGTCGCTCGGAGGCACCGTCTGACATCTCTCAATTTAAATATCGTAACGACATTTCCCATTTCCATCTCGCTCGCGGTCACGCGAACTCGTCGGAGAGATAACACGGGATGATCCCCCACGTGCCCGGCGAGCGACGGTAGAATGGAAGAAAAGACGACCGAGTGTGCACTGTGTAGTGTGTAGCACGAAGAAAAAAAAGGATTCCAGGCTAAATTACGACGGTGTCCGTATTTCCCTCGTGTTTCCCTCGCCCGCGTGTTTCCCTGCGGCCCCACGTCACTACCACCGTCGCAAACACTCTTCACTCCCTCTCCCTCTGCGAATCTCTCGTTGTTGCACAGCCGCAAATACTCGATCTTTCAAGCCGCTCGCTCGAGCCGATCCCACGAGACAAGTGGCATCCTTTGAGAGATGCAAATAACCGGGATATTTCCGGCCTACAAGTGAATCACAGACTTATTATTATTTCCCATTTTAACTCTTTCATCATAATATATACATATGTATGTCCAATATTCTATTTTCATGTTAAAGCAATAACTTTATTTTCTCTTTTATATATATATATATATATATATATATATATATATATGTGAGGTTTTTAAGATAAAATTTTATTTTATTCTTCTTTAACAATTACATTTCATGTTTATATAAAAACATGTCTAACGTTTGAAAATGCATATCCTAAGACATCTCATGGTCGGCAACCAAGATTGAAATGCTAAGAATATTAAGAATGCAAAAAAACATTAAGAATAATGATTTCTTAATGTATCAAAAATTTTGCAGAATATATAAAAATTTGTCAGAACATATAAAAATCTCAGTTACGAAAAATAACGTACCAAACATGACTGTAATAATTGTAAGCATATTGGAATTTGAAAATTATATGATACTTAAGCCTAAAAAATGCATTGTAGATCATACCCTTTTAAAAATAGATACACGACGAGGTTTTAAACACTCTTCTTTTCTCACGGTGGCGATATTGGACAGAGAAAAGGATCAATATTGAAATTCTCTATCGAACCGGAGGCGTTGCGCGATCAAAACTTGTGTCGGTGTACGCGGAGACGCGATAAAATCCTACTGTGCCGTGGATATTGAGAAGACCCCCGGTCGACGCTTTACCCCTCTTAATTGCGTCGCGATTTGCATACGCCCTTTTTCACTAGCGCGGCAACGAGATACGGTCGGGATAGAGCGAAAGAGGAAGGTATAAGCAGGCGAGAGGACGAAGCCAGGCACATAGATCACGTACGAGGCAGATTGCGGGGTACGGACCAATCGCGGAATCAGGTACACGTGCAGTACGAGACGGTACACGATAGGGATACGTCTTATTATAGAACCCACGGGGTTCCACCTAGCGCTTCCACCGCGAGCGGGAACGGAGATACCAATGGAGGATAGAACGAGGATGAAAAAGAAAGGAAGGACGCGTCGCGGTGGAAGGAAAAGGAGCGACAGGAGAGCGAGAGAGAAACGGAGGGAGGAGAAGGATAGAGAAATGGGAACAGAAAGAAAACGGAAGGACAGAAAGAGAGATCGGAACAGAGACAGAGAGAATTTAACGATTACGTTGCAAGAGTCCGCTGACCTGCGAGGTCAACATTGTTACCTTCATTATTGGTACCTAGAGAACCAACTCGCTTCCCTCTCTATCTCCCTCATTTCATCCTTTTATTCCCCTCCGCCATTGCGACGATCAGAGACACTCTTTTCCGAGTGATACTCCGGGCGCTTCCATATAGTTGCGCTCCGAGCCAACGGAGCAGTAAATTTTCACGCGCAGCACGCACACGAGAGAGCTGTCCCTATATTTTCTCCATCCGTCCCGCAAAACCGATACTACCGTGTGCGCCACACGATACAATGTGTCTAGAAAAAAAGCGCGAAATGATATACTCGCGCCGTGTGATTCGTTACTCCCTTCTTGCGCTATATGTACTTGCGAGAATTAATACCGGATATTATGGCGTTACCGTCTAATCGGTGAGCACGACAAAAGTATTCGCAATGATGGATGCGATTGCTAATAACGTCGAAAAGAAATATATACTTGAATTTAATCGAAAAACATAGCAGAAAAGCAACTAGCTATTCTCAAAAGATAATTTACTGATCATTTAATGGATAGCTAAATAATGCAGATTAGTTAGACTTTAGGATATAATTTGAGATTGTTAAAATATGATGTCTGTGTAATTATGACAATGATTATAACAATAATTTTAAATAACGTAGATAAAAGCAGAAAAGTAGAGCGTACCAATTACAAAATTTTTTACAATTATACCTATTTATATATAGGACTACGTCTATTAACGTAGTATACGTAAACTACGTAATTACGTTAAATTATAGCAAGATCCTTTGAGAAAGCAACGTATAGCTTGTTTTTTTGAAAAATAGTAAATACAAATAATCCGAAAACAATTTGAGCGCAATATAATGGCCAGGTAAAACATATGTGTGTGTATATAAAGGAGAAAGGCAGAATTAATTATTTTACAAATAATCCAAAAGTTACTTTTTAGAGTAAATGCTTTGTGCTGCGACTACAAAAGCAGTTTATCAATTTGTCCATTTCGGCGGAATCAAGCTAAATGTTCAACAGAGTTATTAAAATCTTTTAGAAGACCTGTTCATGAAAAAGCGAGAGAAGTGGAACTCGTTTAACGATTCTTGTACGCACATCGATCTATATAACGATGAGCTCAGGCTATAACGCTGATGGATTACGTGTCTCGCTGAAAATCGTGTAAAGTGCGATTTCGCGTAAGTGGTCGCACGTGATGCGATACGCTTCCTTAATTATGCAGGAACATGTATACGCGTCACGTATAATAAACGTAGAATGAACGACACTGATAACGGCTTTCCAGAACATCGATTTCGGTCACACGCGCACGTCCGCCCGCGCATCGATCGATCGATCAGCAATCGCTCGTCCGCTCGTTTCATTTTGATGGTCTTCCGCGGAAAGTTATCAAGAATCGATTGGCAATTACTCTGCTCCGCCGAGTAGAATGATCGAGCTGTGTGATTGATAACGAGATATTACTTTTCTACGAGATAATCATTAACGAGGACGATTTGTTTCCTGCGTACTTTGACGTACTTTATTAATACAGTTCGTGTACACCTAAAGCATAATACGAGAAGAAAGTCAACAGCGACAGAGAAGAAACAGAAGAGATATTTCTTCCTAACTTATAATCGTACCTAGCATTTACACAAAGACATTTTAATATATACTCTTTATACAAATTTTGTTTGTAATTAGTTGTTCGGATATTAAATGTTGAAGAGAGAAATTGCAAAAATATAATTGAAACAAAATGGACCTTTATACTACGATATCTTGCATATTATTTCAAATTGTTCCCAATCAAAATTCAGTATTCACGATAGATGGAAAAAATATTAAAATAATTATGTTTATTCTAAAAACAAACAAGAATCATCAACGTAATTAGAAAATGGAATAACACGTAACAAATAAAATATCCTTTTTCTTTTCGAATACTCTGAAATAATGTGAATATACATTCGCAACGCACAGATATAGCGATATTTTGGATAGGATATATATGTGTACAATGTGTGTGTTTATATTTATATATACACACACATGCACATTGCTAATTTGACTATTCAAATTAACATCGAGCTCATCGCTATAGATCGATGTGCGAACAAGAATCGTTAAGGGGAGGTTACCGTTCAGAGGCCCAAAAAATGCATAAATTTTAGGAATTTTTTTTTAAATATAAAGTAAACACATTTGAGAAAAACTGTTTGCGGCTTTTATTTGAATACAAATGAAGAGTAGTTCATATTTTTTTCATACAAAAATAATTCAAAATGGCGGCTCCAGCTCCCATGACACGAAGCCGCGAGTTTATGTCCGCGGAGCGCTCTACAGCTTCAACGGATGAACCGATTTTAATAAATGACGGTGCAAAAGAAAGGAAATTTAATTTAGGGGGCCTTCACGAAGCGTTTCTTTCAAAAAATTGATTGCAAATAATTCTTTTCGAACGTTGAAGCAAAAAGAAAACAGGGAAAAAAGGCCCCCCAAATTTAATCTATTTTAATAATTCTTATGTTTTTTTTTGTTTTACATCAACTGGAAAGGCTGTGGAATGCTCCGCGCACATAGAACCACGCCGTGTGCGGCTTCGTGGACTGAGAGCTGGAGCCGCTATTTTTAATTATTTTCTTCCCAAAAAATTCTAAATTAGTCTTCATTTGTGTACAAACAAAAGCCGCGAAAAGTTTTTTCCAAATGTATTTATTTTATATCAAAAAAAAATTCCTGAAATTGAGGCATTTTTTGGGCCTCTGAACGGTAACCTCCCCTTAAACGAGTCCACTTCTCTCGCTTTTTCATGAACAGGGTTTCTAAAAAATTTTAATAACTCTGTTGAACGTTTAGCTTGATTCCGCCAAAATGGGCAAATTAATAAACTGATTTTGTAGTCGCAGCATAAAGCATTTATTCTAAAAAGTAACCTTTGGGTATTGGATCACTTGTAAAATAATTAATTCTGCCTTTCTCCTTTATATAGGTACACACTGCACATATGTTTTACCTAATGCGACGTAATGGCTACTGTTATTCACTATGCACTTTGTATAAACAGATAAAATTCGATATTGTGTTACTTCCGTATTGTGAATTTTATTTAGTTTTTCATCCTAATAAACACATTGTGTAAAAAAAAGCAAAGCTTCCGCAAGAGAGCATTTTAAAATATGCAAAGTATTGCAAATATGCAGTTAAAATTGCATTTCGTACTGTTAAGAACATTTTTGCCGTTGAAACGAAATAAAAACAAAAAAATACTTATAAAAATAAAAAGTTTCTCTTGATATTTACATGATAAAATTTACCAAGCTTTATTGTATATTCGCCCATAATACAATATTTTTGCGATCTGCGTAACCTGGGAAAATGTATTTTTTACGTCTGCGTTCGCGTTTGGTTCGGAATAGCGCATATTTTTATTTTCGACATTACGCGTGCAAAATGGCGCGTTTCCATTCCTACTCTCGTATATATGTATATATAACAAAATACATGGAAAACGTAACAAGTCGAGAAAAGCAAGCACGCTTGACGCAAAAATACGGTCCCCCGCTTCTAATGGTCTTCGGTAGATCCCCCGGCAGTAAAGTACGCGAATGCGTTTTGAGAAATATCGATCGGCGCACAGCCGAGTCACGAGATCATCGATCTGACAAAAGCAAACATGAATCACGGCGGTTTGCAGCCGCGTAAGGCGTTCCGTTCTTCGTTTACCCTGGTACGCTATATCACGCGGTTCCTCGCCGCGTTTTATTACCCGCTGTTATTGTTAGTTGTATGTTTCTCGCCGGGGGCGTAATACCCAAGTGGAATCGAGCGAGGCTCTTAGAGCGGATGATGTAAGAAGGTCGTTAATTATTTTCGGCCCACAGCTGCACAGGTACCAGGGCGTAGAAGAAGTGCATGGCCTGCGCTCGCGATTTATCCGCGGCGCAACGAATACGTGATCTATCATGGTGGGTAAGCCTGGATTTTTTAGTTCCCTTAAGCCGTATCCGCGTCGTATCTTCACGGCGTCCGGTCGCAAGCGTCTTCCCACTCTATCACATGGCACTACCGTGCTTTTTTACATCAGTAATACGCTTTAAAAGCAACGTCGTAGTTCGTAGTAAGTAAGACTGATCAGACCTAACTGTTGATCTATAATTTCGGTAAATATGCATAAAAGGTCAAACCTCACCGATGACCTTGACCTTGACATATGTTGTCAAGGTCATCACCCTGAGTGACCTTCAGAAGGTTTTAGCCAGCGATTGTTGTTTATTAAAAAGTTATTAACAAAAAGTTTGAAAAATATAGCAGTTATTTTGAGTATATTGAAAGGCATAAACGACTAAATGCATGTGAAAATAGTACATGTATGAACGAAGGAAAATCCGTTTATGCCTTTGGCCCCCTTACCCGCACCCCTCTCCCAACCCTGTACAGGATGGACCTCGCTCCAACTTACAAAGCACATATTTGTAAAGCACGCCACTAACCTATCCCAACCCTGTACATGGTGGACCTCGCTTCAACTTACAAAGCACATATTTGTAAAGCACGCCACTAACCTATCCCAACCCTGTACAGGGTGGACTTCGCTTCAACTTACAAAGCACATACTTATAAAGCGCGTCATTAACCTATAACAACAATTCGCTGCTTTAAATGACTTTCCTTTGTCCATACATGTACTATTCCCACATACATATTAGTCGTTTATGCCTTTCAATGCTCAAAATAACTGCTATATTTTTCAAACTTTTTTTATTAATAACTTTTTAACGAACAACGACTGCCGGCTAAAACCTTTTGAAGGTCACTCAGGGTGATGACCTTGACAACATATGTCAAGGTCAAGGTCATCGGTGAGGTTTGACTTTTTATGCATATTTACCATAATTTCCACATCATGTTATAGAAAAAGAAAAAGGATGTGTTTATTATTATCGTTAGACATTGTGCATTTCTCTCTAGAAAAACATTGATTATAATTGAATAGCAGACGCAAATGTTGCAAGCATACCGAAATGAAAAATCCATAGGTTGCAAGTTCTATATATTTAAAAATAATTCCTGTGTCATTCTGTAATTATTTACACTTATAGGTACTATTGCAACAAGTATTCTTACAGTAAGCATACAGTTGCTGAATTATTATAGTTACTAAATTATTTTTCTCAAATGCTTTACATCCTTTAAGAGAAAAGCGCGAGCGGAAAACTAATTGGTATTCGATAGAGTTTTATTTAAAAAAACTCCTACATAATTTTATAATTATGAGTGCGTTCGAAAATAAAGTTTGGTTCGTGTTGGGAAATGGTGAAGTTGGCGGAGAAACGAAACGCAGCGTTGGCAATTTTTAATACAGCCAACTTCACCATTTCCCAACACCAACCAAACTTTATTTTCAAACGCACTCTATATGTTCTAGCAAAAATAAAAAAATAGCACTTCTTAAAATTAAAAAAAAAAGACAAAGAAATTGTAAAACAAACAAAAGAAAAGCTAATTGGATTTAATTATCGGAATTAATTCTACTTGATGTGTTCAGTTATATAAATTTTGATTCACTCAGTGAATATTGACTTTTCACCAGAAATTAGAAAAGCGTTTATGCACGCAAAAATCCAGCACACTTGTTTATACGAAATATAAATAGAATATTACGCCGGTTTCACAGACAGAACAATCAGCACATCTGTTTATACAAAGTACGTGATAAATAACGTGCAAACAGTATTAACGTTGTATAATTTGTACATATTTCATTAAGTACGTATATATACATCCGAAATATCGGTACGTCAGTGCGGTCTTGCAGCGCTGTAGCAAACGCACGAATATTACGTCTTAAAACATTCCAAGATAAACCAAGAATGAGGACTGTAGTGTTCGCCGTGTGTATATTGGCTGCCGTCGTGAGTACTGACAATTAGTAACTAATAATCTCCTTTCCAAGCCGTACATAACATAGATCCAATTAATCCTTAGATATCTTTCTGACCTCCGTTTGAACGTCCAATTAATTAGATTCTGGATTTAGAAACTCATTAAATTATAATTCTCTAAACTTAATAGCAAATCTCTGTTCTCGACTACTTCTCGTAATGCAATAGGTGTTATTATTCATAGACTAATAATTTAAAGAAATAAATATAGAACAAAGATATACAACAAAGAATGTGTTATGTTACTGGAATTTTTTCACTTTATAAATACCAAAACTGCGCGCAAAATAATCTGTATTTTATCAATGCTAGAGAGCTTCGAAGTTACCGTACGGAACGAATGCATACAATTGTTTTCTATAAGTAAAATAATTAAAAATTGTAACATAATATAGTGATATAAAATATAGTAAAATAATATTTCTAAAAGTAATTTTTCTGTGGATTTCAGACGGTGGGTGATGCACAGTTAATCAATATAATGAAAGCTTTAACATCAAAAATGTTCGATGCCAAAGAACTGATTGAGTTTCATTTAACGTTTGCAGAATGCGCCATAAAATTGGGTTTATTGAGTGAGTGTTTTAATTAAATAACAAATAATTATTAAATATTTTGTTGATATTCTTAAGTAGACACAATAATAAAAAACTACTCTATGTGTACAATATATATATACATATTTAGGTAATTTATGCTGTTATTTAAAAAATTTGTCATTAAAGCTTCATATATATATATGTTTTAAAATTAAATCTTATTCTTAATAACAAAAATAAAATAACGTAATAATATTTCAATACAATTTTTATATAAAACATTATTTTTATAATATTGTATATTGGAGTACTTTTAGCACTTTTTATTTTTCACGATATTATTTTTCACGATATTAACTTTCTGTGTGTACACATGGCGTCTGAGCCAAAACAACATCTGCCCGTAACTGTAAAATTTGCAAGCTTGCCAGAAAATATTAAATAAACAATGTTTATAAAAATAACTATAAAATCGTCGACTACAATGTAGACAGATGTTTCATGAATTTTTTCAGATTTTTTTAAATACTTTAAGGTAGGGAGAAATAGTGTCGAACATGACAGACCACACTCTCCGAGGGTGCAAAAAATAAGTGTACACACGGAGGGTTAAGCAATTTACTATAGTAGGTATATTAAAAGATAATATTATAGTATATAAGAATAAATGTGTGTGTGTATGTGTATGTGTATAGTTACAGTATATTCAAAATAATTTCATATACTATATTATATTATTATTATAAAAAACATTGCGTTATTATATTGTATTATTTTACAATACATCGTTATATGTATATTCCATTAACGTAATCAAATTTGTCTCTCTGAGAGAGAGCTACTTTAAAAATTCATATTCGGCGATGCAATATCACTTTCGGAAAGCAATTCCCCGACAATGACGTACATAGTATTTCATGCATTTGGAACTGTGTTATCATAAACCTATTCATAAATTGCAGAGATCGCTAGCCCCGAGCTATCCTACTGTATAGCGCAAGAGAAAAATTTGGTAAGCAGAATTAATTATCACATATCACGCGGTACAGAGTGAACCATTTATAATGTTAATGACAAATATCTCATAAAATATGCATCCTATAAAAAAATGATTTAAAGAAAACTTGTTTGGAATGAAAGAAGATACAAGATGATACTATTCATTTCATATCACAAGTGGCGCTACTAATAGATCAAACAAAGGTCAACTTAATTTTTTTTAATGGAAACCCCCATTTTTTTATTTAGGCCAGTCATATATTAGACTAATTTAGGGGGTTAACCTTCCAATTAGTCTTCCCAGATTGCAACCACCATGAATCGCTTTGATTTGAGGTGCTATAATAGGGATTTATTTTACTTCGCAAAATTAACGGGGAATAAAGAGTTATTAACAATATTATATAAACAAAAAACGCGACTTTTTTTGTTCTTTCTCAAATATTTCGAAAACTAAGCAAGATAGGGTAACAAACTATACGTACCTTTTTTGTAGAGCGTAAAATTATTTACAATAATGATCCGAACAACATTTATCGTCAATAAGTCAGTCGTTTAGCTTGCACGCGCCGTCAAACTCCGAAACTCGGATCCCGAAAACCCTCGATTTCATCGTTTCTTTATGTTTATTCGGAACTTTTTTTTTAATAATGCAAATTTTACTAGGTAGTTATTAAAAAGATTTCTAAGAATGACAATTTTATTAAATAATTTATTCTCTGACAAAAATTCGAAAATATTTAATAATAATGGCAGTATTTTTTAAGATAAGATTTTACTTTTGTCTTCTTGTTTAT
The DNA here is from genome assembly GCA_035220615.1 of Leptothorax acervorum. Classification (NCBI taxonomy): domain Eukaryota; kingdom Metazoa; phylum Arthropoda; class Insecta; order Hymenoptera; family Formicidae; genus Leptothorax; species Leptothorax acervorum. The sequence goes on from JASTWQ010000074.1 coordinate 461,868, forward strand.
AATAATTTGTATTGCTTTACATAAGTATTTTTATCAACAAAAATAAATTTAAAAAATACAGAATTCTGTACTTAATGAAAAAATAAAAAAATTTTTAGTCTATCAAATATACAAAGTGATGGCCATTAATAAAGTAAAAATACTTATACAAAGTAGCCTAATATAAATTATTATAAACAATAAAAAGTATATCTTTAAAAAAATTACTCCTGCCCTCATTATTATTAAATATTTTCGAATCAAAGAATAAATTATTTAACTTATCATTCTTACTCAGAAGTCTTTTTAATAATTAGTAATTTCATAGATACGTGTGAAAATATTATGAAAACAAATGTTCCTTCTTTAAAGCCGATTATCTCGAAAAATTTGCATTATTCAAAAAAATGGTCTAAATAAAAAGTTTTTGTTTTTATCTCTATTGTCATATAAAATAATAAAAAAATAGAGGTTTAAAAAAAATTAAGTTAACCTTTATTTGATCTATGTATTGTAGCGCCACTTATGATGAAACGAATAGTGCCATTTTGTGTATATACATATGTATAATTCCAAACAAGTTTTGTATAAAACATTTTTTCATATAATGCATATTTTAGAAGATATTTGTCATCAACGTTATAAATGGTTCATCCTGTATAGTGTATTTAAATATAAATTTTTTAACTCTTTTTATTTAATACTTTTCAATTCTAGATCGATGAAGATGGTGGAATATTGTGGGACAAAGGTGTGAATTACATTAAAACACTCATTCGTGACGCGAACCAGTGGGATGAAATAGATGAGTTATTTATTAAAAAGTGCAAAGAAAAATGTAATTAATTTCAATATATATTTATATGCAATGTAATTTATTATGCATTTAATTTATAGTACTACAAAACATATTTTTAACGCCCTCTTTTTTTCAGACGATAAGTTCGAGGGAAGCGGGTTTGAAAAATCCTTGAAAGCAATGGAATGCGGATTGCCAATGGTGAGATACATTATACGACAAAAAATGATATTGTGAAATAAAAATTTTGTTCTGAAAATATGAAATACATATGGAATAATGTATAAAAGTTATATATAATATAAAATGTTTGAATTGCTCTATTATTTCTCCTTGAATACAAATACAGATTCCTGTGAGATATAGATAAAAAAATTTAAATATTCTGTATAATAGGCCATCTACTTCCACTGCTGATTTATTAGATAATATATGTATAAAAAGCTTTCGAATCAATACGTAGATGATTCTCAATTACAGACATGTACAGACGGTGTTAAGATTTTTAATTATTATTGGACATCTTCTTTAAGTGTCCATAGATGAAAATTTCTTTGAAACACGTTACATGTTAGAATTATTTGAAAAAGAGTGAGAACTCCGTCCATTACTTCGAAATATTAAAAATAGGTTCTTTAAAGAAGTCAATAAAGCGTACCAGAAAAGCGTATCAGACGAGTTGCTCGGAATAAAGTTTCCTATATTGAAACGCAGAAGGTTTAATATTTACATTTTGATTAGAGATCAACTAGAAATATACCTAACCGATCGTGAGAAATGGAACGATCACTCTCGTGAAACCTGACGCTATTAAAGTATGTCAAAGTACAGCTGTTGTGAAACACTCCGCAATATTACATATGCAACAAGAGAGTTATTGAATCTCAGTCATTAAACGTTTGTGTAATAGTGATATAAAATTAAGTTATTAATAAATAAGGATAAATATAAAAAAATGGGGGAATAAAACTCAATAATTAAATAAATAAATTAGTTGTGTGACATATGCATATTTTTTCAATAAATAAATTAGTTTGACAGTAAAATATTTCCTGTCTGTTTTTCATGTTTATCATGTATGTTTGTCAAATGCATATAAAAAAATCTAATAGAATATTGTTTTATTTTATATTGGCTTGTATATAAAATTTAATCTTGGAAACAGACAGAGAAATTAAACGCAAACCTCAAATTCTATTTAAAAAATATGGTAAAAGTTTACAATAACTTACACAGCTCGGATTACTTTGACCTTGACATATGTTGTCAAGGTCACCCTTCTGGGTAACCTTCAGAAGATTTTAGTCGGCGGTCGCTGTTTATTAAAGAGTTATAAACAAAAAAAGTTTGGAAAATATAGCAGCTATTTTGAGTATTGGAAGGCATAAACGACTAATATTACGTTTTTTTTTATAGCAGAGAATACTTTATTTCGCGAGTATGTGCTTCAACTTACAAAGCACATACTTGTAAAGCGCGTCACTAACCTATAGGTTAGTGGCGCGCTTTACAAGTGTGTGCTTTGTATGTGCTTCAACTTAGAGAGCACATACTTGTAAAGCGCGCCACTAACCTATAGGTTAGTGACGCGCTTTACAAGTATGTGCAACAACTTTCTAAGTTGAAGCACATACAAAGCACACACTTGTAAAGCGCGTCACTAACCTATAGGTTAGTGGCGCGCTTTACAAGTGTGTGCTTTGTATGTGCTTCAACTTAGAAAGTTGTTTATAACTTTTTAATAAACAAACAAAAAAAAATTTGGTGGGAAAAATTATTTAAAGCAGTGAATTGTTGGTATATTGAAAGGAAAGTTACCAATCTCTGCTTTAAATAACTTTTCTTTCAATATACCAACAATTCACTGCTTTAAATAATTTTCCCACCAAACTATTTTTGTTTATAACTTTTTAATAAACAATGACCGCCAGCTAAAACCTTCTGAAGGTTACTCAGGAGGGGGACCTTGACAACATATGTCAAGGTCAAGGTCGTTTATGCCTTTGAATACTTAAAATAACTGCTATATTTGTCAAACTTTTTTTGTTTATAACTTTTTAATAAACAGCGACCGCCGACTAAAACCTTCTGAAGGTCACTCAGGAGGGTGACCTTGACAACATATGTCAAGGTCAAAGTAATCCGAGCTGTGTAAGTTATTGTAAACTTTTACCAAAAATATTTAGAAAGGAAACATTAATATTTTCCTTACTGTATTTTATAGAACTTTTACTGTAATTTAATGAACTTACTGTAATTTCTTTACTGTGTTCTATAAACAATTTATTTTTATTCTAAAAATCTTGTTTTGCAGACAGTTTCATGTGTAAAATATTCAATAAATTGATTGTTATATCAATTTATTGAATATTTTAATATTTATATTTTAGTCAAAATTGAATATACTAATCTATTCTAATTTATCCATATCAAGATAATAGATTTCTATAAAATTTTATACTTATTTCTCCTATGTTATATTTATTCTTGTTAAATATATTAAATATACATAATATTGCTATACTATATAAGTATAGAATATACAGGGTGAGTCATTTTAATCAACGCAGGCAAATATCTCGAAAAATATTGAAAATACGGAAAAATATTTCAGACATAAGTTGTATGGTCTAAAGGGGGACATAAGATGGTGGCAATGATTTGACCTTGGATGGTTGTTTGAAGCTCACGTGAACGTCATTTTCAATTTCTTAAATGGAACCCCCTATATTGTAGTATACCGTTTAAAAGGGCATAAAATAAGAAAAATTTTGGCGCAAACCAGAGGTCGATACGTTGACCCGTTCGGGAGTTATTTAGGGTCAAAAATTGACTTTTTCCAACTTTGACTTTAATAACTCCCGAACGGGTCAACGTATCGACCTCTGGTTTGCGCCAAAATTTTTCTTATTTTATGCCCTTTCAAACGATATACTACAATATAGGAGGTTCCAATTAAGAAATTGAAGGTAACGTTCACGTGAGCTTCAAACAACCATCCAAAATCAAATCATTGCCACCATCTTATGTCCCCCTTTAGACTATACAACTTTTGTCTGAAACATTTTTCCGTATCTTCCATATTTTTCGAGATATTTGCCTGCGTTGATTAAAATAACTCACCTTGTATATACATATATAAATATTATATATACATACATATATGTGTATGTATATAATTTTCATAGATTTATTAATAAAATAAAAAATTATTTATTCACCTCACCACGGTTGCTTTACGGTCACTCTATATCTTCCAGGCTTTCTTCTTTCAGATTCTTTCGTTGCATTCGCATATATTGGCATATAACATAATACAACACTCGCGAAATTACAATCGCGCGTACTGCTCACCACAACAGAATAACCTCGCACGTCACTTCGCACGACACTTCCGACATTAATCGCGCGCGACGCGAACTTTGCTATTGTATATGGAATCCTATTGAAATGCGATTGTGAAAGTAATGCGAAACTAGGCGATATACTTGTGAATCTGATAGATTTGCTTTATTAGCACAACAAACGAAATCTCAAATGGCAGATTTTAATTAACAAATCACAAACAATGCGCAAATTTTAAATTTACGCTACGCAATTGATACTTATACTGTTCTCACAATGTTCTGTTAATGACCGAAAAATTCGAAAATGACGTTTACATTTTAATATCATACATTAATAAATTAAGTTAATATTTGATAAAGATGCAATCTGCACATTTGAAAGTATTATACAATCGAAATTCGATATTGCATTTATTAATTTATACGATATGTTTTAATCGTATAAATCCAGCGAGTTACTCATATTATTCAAACGATCGATATCACGTTTCTCATTACTTTGATCCAATTAGGCATATCACTCCGCGCTCTCAATCCGAAGTGCGACGTTCAAAAAATCAAAGCGCGACGCTCGACGCTAATCCATAATTCCTTTATCGTTTCAATTCCTGAGTGATACGAATAAATCGCGAGGAATATTTTTGTTTCGATAAATAGCCAATATATTTACAATCGTTAATTGCGGATGTTACAATCATACGGAATAACAATTAATTGTTTGTAGAAAATAATCGCGATGTCTCCCGGTAATCGACACGATTGCATTTCGATGTAGATAAAGCGATGAAACACGGAGCGGCACGTGCCACTAGCTGCTGACACAAGTTTCGCTTGCACGAATGACAACACGACCGCGGACCGCGCGACGGCCTTGCATATTGGCAGCGTGCGCTAACGAAAACAAACACCAAGACAGTATGCCCCAGTCAGTCCATGAAATATTTAACATCCTATGAAATGTATACCATTATAAAATGTAATAAAATGTGTATTTTGTTTCTTTTCAACTTAATTTTGATAAATATTCTGTTGATTCATTTTACGCTTTGTTCTGCGGACTCATTAGCGCCTAAAGTGCCAATTAATTTTATTCTACCAAGAGAACGTTTTGGAATAAAAAAAATTGTTAAATTCTAAGAGAGACTAATGATAAAATTTATTCTAATCTGATTAATATGCATCTAAATTGTATATAGTAAATATCTTGTACTATCATCACATATTGAATTTTGCGATTCAAAAATAGTTTCAGAGACTTCGGGCATATTTAGGAATTAAAGAGGGTTATATTTCTCCCCTTGTGCGATACGAAATCCTTTCCTTTCGAATATCGAACGTGAAATATTAGTCGCATCATTAAAAGAGCCGGAACGATCCATGAAAATATGATGCTACGTGCATCTATCGATTTCTTACTTTATTTCTTAAAAATTACAAATCGGAATAATAATGCATATATCTGGAAATATATACCGAAATAAAAGCAGGTCGAAAGGATCGTAGAATTTTCCCAACCTAGATAAACGTTGATAATACGCCACTAATTTTCCCCGTTTATTATTGCCACATGTTGCCTCTTTATTATATCGTTTAACTCCGCTGATTTCTAACATTAGGAGACCAATTAATTTAAGTGCCTCCTGAATCATTAAAGGATGAAGCCCTAAGAGCCTAGACAAGCCGCATTCACACCGATCGTATATCGCCCCGTCTAAAGCAATTAGGAGATATGTAGAGGTGTGTGTGTGTGTGTGTGTTGTTCGCAATAATAATTTATAAAACGGAGTTATAAGCTAAACGACTACATAATCGCACCCTCTCAAGCTAAAGTGCCATCGCAAAAATTTTCAAGTTTTATAACATCGTAAAAAGCGATAAAATAATATTTTATTTGCTGCATAATTTATTCAATTAAATATGATAAGTCATTGTGTAAACATCGATAGTACACGAAACGATATATAGATAGAATATTGCAGATTTTAATAAGGAAAAACATCAAGTCTAGAAACAGAGCTACGAGATGAGTAGGTATATATCTCGATAATATTTTCTTCAAACTTGTGCATCTATCTTTCATGTAACAAATTTACAATATCAGAGATTAATATAAACTACAAGTTGGTTTACATTAAATTTATAGGCTGTCAGGATTTGAGATGAGTTGCGGTCCGGTGATTGACGAGCAATTTACTCGGAAATACGTGTGCGGTAAAGACTTGTGACGTCAGCTTTAATAATGCGGAACATTCTTCGTGAGAAACATTTTGTATTAAAATTACACACATGCAAATTACCGCATGCATAAAATTTTTTGTAAGTTAAAGCTTGAAAGCACTAAGTACTTTCAAAGAGTTTCTTACGAGTAAATCAAAAATAATTTTTCTATTATTCTTATTCATATTAAAAAATTTAAGAGGGGAATAATTGAATAAACCACCAAAAAATGCGTTCGTATTATCGTGCAACAAGGTATAGTAATATTCCCCGTACATTGACATTAAATAAATTGCTCAGAGAAGATCAAGTCGTGATAAATATCACCTCTCTCTATCTTTCACGCGTTAATCCGTAAATTAGCATATGTATGAAAGCTTCATTTATCTAGAAACTGCGCGTTTTACGACGGTCTCTTTAAAGATCGGCTTTCAGCCTCGGCGGCACGTTGTTTTCGGCGTGATACCTTTTACGAGGGTCGCCTCTTTATGGTTACACCTCATCACCCGGATATTGCGCTCCTGTTGCGCGCCGCAACACGGAAAAAAAATTTACGAAATTTAGTTTAAAATTCAAACAAAACGTGAGCAGGACTAAAAGACTGCGCAAAACGTTTAGTAAAATTTGAAACAAAATCAGCTTATTTCTAAAAATTATGTTATGAAATTTATATACAACCGAAATGTTTTAAATTAATTTTTACATTGACAATATTCACAAGAAGAGCATCAACTATTAATCTATCTTATATTTTAGATATTATAAATCAAATTAACATCTCTATCATTAACATCCACAATCCACAGTTTACATAAAAATAAGCTTTTGGACATTCCAAATTTATAAAAGATCTGGTTGAAAAATAATACCGTTCTACCGAATTCGATACACTCGGTCATCCTATATTATTGCATATGCGAGAATAATATGTGAAATGTCCCTGACAAAGAAAAAAAAAAAGAAACGCCTCTCTTTAAAGATATAAAACTAAATCGGCGAAAGAAGCCGCAGGAAGGCGGCGCGGCGGCAGCGACGGCGACTGGGTGGCGGTTGGCGCGGCGGCTGACGCACCATGAACTTTAGTGGCTGTATATCGATTGTGTGTGCACCGCGGAGCCAACCCCAGGAGACACCTTCTGGTCTGCTGCTGCCCTTGACACCCGTTCCCAGACGACGTGGCTCCTACGCTGGAGCGCAATGCCAACGAAAGAGAGAGGATCGTGCGTCGGAGAGACGAGGATGGTGAAAGGATATGCGTCAACATGCGGCGAGACGCGCGCGTTCTCCAAGAGTACTGCAGTCGAATGCGGATCTATTCGAGAAAGCGAGAGAGAAAAATAAAGAAAAAGAGAGAAAGAAATCTTGTCTACTTTAGATATTTTCTTTCCTAAGTTCGTTGATTCTAAGGGAAACATCACTATATGGCTTCTACAACAAAAGAGAAGAGAAGAGAATTCAAAAGAAAACAAAGTTTCAAATAAAAATATTTTTCTTTTGAGAGATGCAACTATAGATATATATTATATGCGAGACTTTTGGAGTCACTAAAGAATTTCGTTATTTTAATGCTATATCTTTATCAACGCTAATTAAATTTAATTTATCGCACACGTATAATATTTATATTAACTGTGGAATATTTTGCACGTAGCTAGATTTCTTTCTCTTAAATCTCGAACAGGCCTACAGTGGCCTACACTTCTGTAGTATCGAAAATATTTAATAAAAAAATCACTGAATGTATGACTTTGAGATTTATAATATGTATACGTTGCATTATAATTTGAATTTCGTTTCCCTCCGTCATAATGGTTACAGAAGAAATTATTTATGAAGATATGCGTTTCCTCAATACAACACGTCAAAAAGAAACAGAGAGAGAGTCTATTAGAATTTCATGTAAAATTATATGTTTTCACACGTTTTCCGCGGTGAAGATACAATATGGCAATTGTCTAAACGTGGGTGCGCAAACACACGCATTGAAATAATAAGGCCCCGTGCTTAACAAAATAAAATCTCGGAAACATGTTCAGCAGGTCTAGCGAACGTCGTTCGCAGTGCGTGCGGCGTGAAATTTACGCGGGCGGGCGGCACGTTTTTCACGATTGTATAGCTTGCGCGTGACAGTGCATGGTATGTACATATGTGGATTTTAACACATTGTGGAACGCGCACACGCGCACAAATATTGCCGCGCGCAATCACCCTGCAACAGTGAAATAAACGCGCATTTAAACCGCGCCCGCACTGGATTTACACTGCGAGATATACTTAAACATCAAATGTTTTTACGCTGTTTTTTAACTCTTCCGCATTTAATAAATTGTAACAATGTGATTCAGCGTGAAGAACATGCTTTAGAATTTAGATAATTTAAATAATAAAGGAATTCCAAACTAATGCAAAACTCGGCGGGAAACGTGACAACACATCATATATTTCCCTTGAGAGAAATAAATCGACAAGCGTTTTATAAAATTTTCACGAACACGCTCGTACCATCGAAAATTACGATACGTAAAAACAATGCAGGTTTATTATTAAGATTCAATGTGAAGTTAATTTTTACTCTGGGAGAAAAAAAGATAGTTAAGCAACCCATTTTGGGGCCCAAGAGTAGTAATCAAATTATTTGAATTGCTCGTAACACTAATTTTACGTAACCTCGTATTTAGACTAGAAATACGTCATCAAAATGATGACGTCAGAGGAATAATATCAGTTCAAAAACCTAAAAATTGACTTGAGCATGCAAGTGTGAGTGTTGGTTATGAGAAGACATCTCGAGTCCTCCAAACACAGTTACATCATCGAATTGCTGTTGCAGTAATTGCACATCTCAGTTAGACAACGACTATAAGGGATATTTTAACGAAAAAAAAAAAAAAAAAATTTTTTTATTTGTAAATTGTTCTTATTTTTTTCTATTTTTTAGTTAATCTGTATTCATGGTTTCGCATATATTCTATTTTATTATTTACAATTACGCATTGTTTTACAATTTTTGTATACGAACGCATTGACGGGATTTGAACCTAAGAACCTATAAAATTCCGGAATGGTAGCCTAGTACGCTAACGCTGAGCTAACAATCTATTTTACCGTAACTATTCTGAATCTGAAACTTATATTTCTGAGCTCGAACAACCACAATCCCAAGTTATATAGATTATGAATATGAGTTAAGGTAATCGCATTTGTAAGATGATTAACTAAACTTTCCACCGACAACTGACATTTGCAAAAACGTAATTAAGATTTAGAGATACGTTCCGTCCTCATCTGTGACGTCACAGTTCTCTCTTAAGCGAGATTTCTAGTTAACCCCGCGTTACTCAAAATCGCAATTAGCTATTCTATCTACGTCAAAGATGTTTAGGTTATACTAGTCAATTTTTTCAATTATTTCTGTCGATATTCAGTTACGCAAACATAATTTTTACTTAAGGGGCACCAACCAAAATGCTAAGTTGCTTAACTACAAAAATAACGGTCAAAATTTCTCCCAGAGTAGATACAATGAATATCCGCGCTTATTTAAATGCAACTTTCTTATTTGCTCACACTGCTCCGTTGTTCCTGACGCGCGCTAATTAGCCCAACTTGTTAGATAATGATGCATTATCCTTCAAGCTTTTGGATAACTACCGCGATAATGAAGAAATGATTAAAAGAAACAAAATCGTGTCGAGAATATGCGGCAAAAAACCGTACTGATGCACGGATACTTCTCGACACGCACTGTTTCTCTTAAAAAGCGCAGAGCAATAAAGGCAGCTCATTTGCAAACACTTTCGTCTTGCTTACCTATATCTTTTCTTCGCGGAGGACATGCACATCTCGATTTCACTCATCTTATATTTGCATATAAACTGAAAAATAAATCAATCGTACAATAAAATCATAGCGTGCGCGCGAAAGTCCGCAAAGATTTATCGCGTTATTTATAATTTTAGAATAAATAAATATTTATAACATTTTATGAATTACACTGAATTTAACTATGGTATAATTACACCATATATTGTGACAAAAATGTTTTGTTTAAAGATATATCGTAACAAAAATGTTTATAAAGAAATATGAAATTTAATTTTAGCATGTGTTACCGGCGATAAGAGATGCATAGTGCATTCTCACAAGCGCGACAAAGTAGAATCGTTTTTATAAAATAGGGAAGTCTTTTTCAGAAGAGAGACGATTCTCTCTCGATACGATCAGTATAAAATCGGAATAAATTGAAACGTTTTCACGGCACGAGATAAAACATGAAATTTTATTGTTTGAAGCAGCTCTCGCGCCCGATACTTCGTGCTTGCGATGCAGTCAGAATCGATTGCGAGGAAGTGACCTCGCAACGGTACAATATGCCACATACGGCACGAATATATTTTACAACGGTAATAAAAGTTTGTCAACTGAGCGTTTTTTGATACGTTTTTTCGTCGAAGGCCTGCGTTCAGAGTTGTTGCGCTAAACGGCTAAATCATGCATTCATTCTGTACCTTGTAATTTATGTATTTCGCAAATAATGCTTTTACATTCGCGAGCTTCTAGACAGCAACTCAACAAGATATCTATACGTTCAAAATATTGAAGAGATATATCTCATATAACGTTTAATTTATATATTCGACATTTAACGATAAAGATTAAAACATTGAACTTTGTATAACAAACAAATGTGTAGCCACATTTTTACGAAAAATTTTAAAAATCTAGATTATAATTTAGTAATTAAGTGAATAATCAACATGTTCTTTAAAATATATTGAGATATAGAAAAATAGAATCACTTGACAAATATTAAAAGTATTATTTTGCCGCGATTAATTCTTACCTGAACATTTTTTGCTATCTAGGAGAAAACCTGTTGAATACCGCGACTTTATTTCATTTACTTGGAACGTATAAATTCTCTACGTATAAAATCGGATAAAATAAAGCTTATTTATAAATCCATGTGCCATCTCAATGTTTTACATTTCACAAAAAGATTCATGAGATCTGAATAATTTTCGTCAAAAAAACATCTAATCCGATGTAACATTCTCGGTCCGAAATGCGATTCCTTTTATGAACGCGTTTTACATGACTCTCGTTACACATTTTCGCGCATAAAGCCGAAAAATAAAGTAGATTATCATAACTTTAGTCGTGTGTAATTCAAATCTCGTAATGCAACGGCGACGAGTATAATGTTATCATCATTGAAAAGTAACCGACTGGGAAACAAGGGAATAAATGAAATATGCGTCCACCTGGATAAATGCGAGAGAACTATGAAATTTTGCACGGAATTATAAATTCTCTTCACATCCCTTGCAGATTTGTCATCTACAGAAAACGATTCACTGCGATTGTTGCAAGACTGATAACGGTCGTCAACGTTCAATTGTGGACAGAGATGACTTCACGTTTGCCATCTTCCTCGTAAAAAAATTTTCAACTGCGCTCTATTCAACTTTCTTTCATGTTTCAAACGGCTTTTTGTGTATCTGCAATTTTCTATTTTTCTTCCCTTTATGTGGTAACTTGTATGTTCTTGTATTTTTCAGTGAAATAGAATTTTTGCACAAAACGCATTACGAATTTCACGATCTCTTATAATCAGAGAGAAATCTAAATAAAATGTGATTCAATGCACAATATAATTTCAAGAAGTATAACATATTTTTTATATCAATTACCAATCTCTTTTCTATTTCATAATAATATCGAAAAAATATGTATTGTGCGTATGTAATTATTAACTTATATGAACAAGAGATAATCAAAATAATATCTATAAGAGACCAAAATAAAAAATGACAAAAATTATCTTGATTACATAATAAAATCACACTAGCGTTTTTCTATTCCGACAATATTTTTCTATAAAGTTCCATAGAAAATATATCATTTCAAAATCTTGAGTATAACATTGCCTACCTATAAAATTCATTCGCTCTACCTCCGGGGTGAAAAATATATGACGTTTCTTATGTTGGGGTTGTGAAGATTATAGCGGATCGAATTCGCCGATTCAGTGTCTTGCCGTTCCCAAATTCCCCGCCGAACTTTTGCCCCATATATAACTCCCCTCGTCGTATATTAAAGCAAGCACGCCTCGCATTCCACATTCCGTTGCCGTCGCTTCACTTTTTTCAAAGCCACTTGCTGAGATTAGGTATCCGCTATCGTATATCAGCTAGCAGGCTTCGTACACGGGAGCGCCTGCGGCCACACACGGATAAGTAACGTACGCTTTGCTCCATACACGGCGAATATCATAAAGGTAGGATATCTCCAAGTGAGAGAGAGAGAGAGAATACTGGCCGAGGGCAAAGCGTGAAAGGAAAGGAGAGCGAGAGAAGCGAAAGACAGGATCAAAAAGGACGCGCGACAGGACTAGCAGCCGAGTGAGCCGAGAGCTTCGAACTGTGGTCAGTCGGATCGAGCTATATAAGTCCTGAACGACCTTGCTGCTTTTTCAATGCAAGGACGACGTCCACTCACGGTAACTGTGGGAGAAGGACGTGACGATACTCGGCTTCGCGCGCGAAGAATGGAAACGGAGAACACGCGGAGTGTGACACACGTACATACGTCCTAGGAGGCCTTCGGGTCTTGTGGAAAGTCCTCGCTCTGATATGGGTATGTTCTGTTCCCAGGACGATCGGGTGTGTGTAACGATCGACCTGGTGGGTGCCCTTTCGGCCACGATGACATCGGATACGAGGTGACCGTAGCCGGGTCGAACGTTATGACCGCTCGGTGTGTCGCAAAGCCCGTAATTGTGAGAAAAAGGGTCGGTTGTAAAGGCTACGTAGCCGACCAACAACTCATGCCCTTTGCAGTGGCCCTGCCCGGGGATTTATAAAAATTGGATACCCCATCGCGTGGAACGGCTAGAACGAAACCTTCCTCGACGTCCGCGGGTGTTGCCGAGGGATAGAACGCCGATGAAGGATGACTTGCTCAACGTGTTAACGTAAACATGGGAAGAGCGTACGTCGGGTATTAGATGTATCCTGACCTACGGCGGTATCCTGTAATGTGTCATGGATATTTATCGATATCTTAAATCATTGAAAAATATCGTTCGCGATATAATCGCAAATATGACTCGCCGACAAGTCAACGTGACAGCGCATATTTTAGATAAAATAAAGTATCACCTCAATTTTTTACTGTTGTTATTCTGCACCACGTTTCTGAATAATTAAGATACCGGCTAATATTTCTAATACTTTTAAAACCTATTAGTCGTGCAAGACCTATTTTAGTTCAAATTTATCTTCAACAAAAAATAATAAAAGAGTTGGACTCTATAATATGCATGCGATACAAGGGGTGATGAAGAATCAATTAAACTGTAATTAACCAAGATTGTTGAGATTCACAATAATTTATAAATATTCAACATTTTTTATAAATGTGGAAGACCACGTAATTTTCGACAGTTTTGATCTTGATAAGAAACAGTTGATTATTTTAGTTTTTTAATTATTGATATGATATATACACGGAAAAAAAATCGCAGTTGGATATTATTTGGACGAAAACATCAGATAGTTGTTTTAATAATCCAAATATTTGGATCAAATAATATCCAATTGGTAAGACGCCCGAACGGAATGCGGGAGATTCCAGGTTAGAACCCTGGCTGGGGTAATATTTTTCGCAATAAGTTCTTTACAGTGATTTTAATATTAAATCGATATCGATTTAATTAAGGAAGGGAGAGGGAATTTTTAATGTTCCAACAATAGCTGTGTTTTAAGTCCGACAAATAATCGACGCGCAGTTTAATATGTTGGAAAATACGCGTATTAAATACATATTGAAAATAATATTGAGCTGCCTAAGATCCAAGCTTGGACCGTATGGCCATTTCCTTAGTATTGATTAATATCCATTTGAATTAACTGTTTATGTTTGTGGCAGCCCGTGACGTCGACGTTTAATTAAAGCAACTGCATTTTTTTCCGTGTACATATACTACATCTTCAACTGATACAGGCTGCGGTCTATTTGATGCTACAAATGCTTCGAAGCGTTCTTTGTTTTCTTCTTTCTTCATTGAAAAAAAGGAGAAGAAGAATGCTTCGAAGCATTTGTAGTGTTAAGTGAACCGTAGAGAAGCACGTTTTTTCAAAATGCTGTACTGAAACAAAATCCGAGCTCTCTATGTTAAGTCTGAAGTCTGAACCTGCGTCGCGAGGTCGCACGGAGTCTGATAAAGATTATCCAGACTCCAGATCTTGTCACGTAACAATGTGGCCGCAGCTGAAAATAATGTTTTGAAATGAGCACCAGAGTCACCATTACCCCTTTCCCATCTTCGTGCGTGCTTTTGTGCGCGGTCGTGTTCCTTGTAACGAAGGAGAGGGACAGAGGTTAATGGACGCGGCGTGCAGATAAGAGGTTCACGAAGCAGGTTGAAAGGGTGACTTCAATGCAGCCGAGAGTTCGCCCGAAGGCTAGAGCGTGGCACGGAGATCGATCGGCAGAAACGATGAGGCTTCTTCAGGGACAACGAGAAGCCCTTGACTGCGGGAACACCGCGTGAGACGCTTCTCATAAAAACCGCTTCTTAGGGGCACGTGCGGATATAATAGAGCTCTCAGCGTAATACAACGCATCAATCACCATGCATGTATTGTGTATACATATAATAGTTTTCGAAATTACTCTGTATAATAGTTAACTAGAAGATTGGACAGGCGCGAGCTATAGACAGATAGATGCGCCAAATTTTTTAACGAGTTCACGTGAAAACAGTTTAATCCCTAATCAAATCAGTTTTAGATTAAAATATGTCGTTGAAAGATTTCATGTCTCTAATTATACTTTAAGTTTATCTGTTTAATTCTCTTTAATTTGTTTATTTATATACATTAATTTAAAAAAATTTGCTGTTTTTCAAAGGATCAGGATATATTTTATTAACTTTTTAACACTAACAAATAAAGGAATGTCATTTTAGTACTTCAATATTTCTACAATCTTACTGATTATAAGTCACAGTAAATATTTAAAAAATCGCAAATGTATAATAGATTTTAATATATATAATATAAATATTGGAAAAATTTCTCATTAAAAAAAATCATTATTCCAAGCATTATATACATATATAATGCTTAACGGTCTTAACATATATTGATTATTCCAAGCATTATATACATATATCTATATTAAAGATGCAAAAGAAGAAAAGAAAACTAAAAAGAAAATACGAAAGGAGATCGTAGAGCAAAACTGCTTTGAAAAGATTCCAATGCCGCGTTTGAAACTTACGCCGCAATCTTCGATATCTTCGATACCTAAATTCTATATCGAACAAGATGATTGCGTTCCAGATCGGCAGCGGCGGAATCGAAAGGGCACATTGTATTACAAGACCCTATCTTATTGATACAGATATTTCAGAACGTCCAAAGAGCTTGAAAGCGAATATTCCCGAGTTCAATCTCGTGAACGGCCTTATTCCCACGAGTAGAACAAATCAGCGCGTGCACGTCCATTAAAGTAAATAAAGGAAACCGTAGTAGAGGGGTGGCTTGCGAGAAGAGCTGCTACGAAACGAAAAGAAGATTGAATCGGACCTCTTGCATAATTAGCTAGAGGTTATTTGTAGCTCGAACGTCAAGCAATAGAATATCTTACAAACAATTCTGTCTTTGTTCATCTCTGCAATGCTCTTAAATAAAATAGATTTTTAGCAAAAGAAAAGTTGTGTGTGTATGTACTACATACTTATTATTATTATAAAACAAAACAATTATTATAGGTACTTAAAATAATTTCAATTATTATCATTTCATTATTGTTATTTTAATGTTTCATCAATTATATAATCATATTGTACTGTTAAATAGTTAGATGTGCATGGTAATTCCATTTATACGATAATCCCAAGCTGTCCTGTATAGCGATTTAACCGCGCCGGTCCCGCTTTCGTGACCGGTAATTGTTAACTTGACACGTCGCGATCACGGGAAAGAGCACCGGGACTGGTAAATCCAAAACTACGATACGAACAGCGACGTGGATACGGGCCATTGTCTCCAGTCTCGAGAGGGTTAATCGCAACGTGAGTCGAGAAAGCCGGACGGCGCGTCTTCGATCCCTTCTCCTCCTCCTTTTCCTCCACACACCTCTTCGTTTCTCTTCGTCGAGCCTTTCCTGCGCTCGTCCGTGCTACATCGACATTAGACCTAGAAGTTAGAACACGTTCTCCACACAACGCGGCATTTGCCGTGGAAGAGTCGGATGTGCTACGGCGTGCATGCAGGCCGCGTGTATATGCGTTTGGCTTGCTCGCCCGCTAGCTTTCTTTCTCGCTTACGTGCGCTTACCGCGGCCCATCGAGATGTATCTTCGTACACACGAGCGGGAGAAGGGAAACGAAGGTGGAGGCGATTAATCCTCCCGCGCGCAGAATTATTTCGTAAGGCGAAGGACGATAAAGGTCGAAGCGAGTTGCTGGTTGAGAGTCGGCGAACGGGAGAGGCATAAGATCGTACGTTTATTCCTCGCCAGTGCTCGCAGGAACGATTATGTTTAAAAATAACGACCGAGAACTGGCATAATCACGCTGATGCGCCGTTTTAAAATTACATTTTAGATTCGTTCTCTGTGAGATAACATGCTTAATGATCTCGCAGTTGCGGAGAAGATTTGCCACGGCTATATTCAAGAGCAATGATGGAAGATGTGCCCAAGGTATATGTTAGTTATTATGGTTAACCATAATTTTTCATTTCTTGTTTTTAAACACGAGATTTTTTCGTAAGATTATGTGTCATGTGCAAATAGATTATACAGTATACACGTTTGATAAATTGGAATATCATACCAATCTGAAAACATTTTTGATAGATTACTTTACTAAAAGCAAATTTGCGTGCAGAATATGACGCTAATTGTAAGAGTACATTTGATCACGTCGTTTAAAAGCAGGACAGTTGTCATAAGTAGAAAATATATGACAACCCAATAAACGATCTTGGATACCTCTCTGAAGTCTGAAAATTAAAAACATATTTCACTTGTGAAAGGGTCACGGAGCCACACACGCGCGTAAATAATTTGTAATTATAGTGATCTTCAAAACACGAGGCGATCGTAAAACGCACTTCGCGTGGCGAAAGCCGTTAAAGGTCGACTTAGAACGCGAACTCTTCGCGCCGCGTAAGTATAAGAACACCGCGTAAGTATAAGAACGCTTTCCCGATTTATACTCCATTAAATGAAATATTAAACCGCCAAGAATAGACGTCTTCTCCCAAGGAAACGTTCGTGGAGAAAAGGAAATCGCGGAAATGGTCCGCGACCTTGATAAATCTCGGATATATTGCACAGTCACATAAAATAAAAGGATCTTTATGATATCTTTTATTAATTAATCTTTAATATTTAAAAATATAGGAATAAGTATTATTTAAACTGTAAGGAAGATGTAAATTTAGATTTTAGGTAATTTTTGGAAAAGCTTAAATTGTTCCAAAATAAAACTTTTCATAATTTTGTTTATTAATTAATTAATCTGTATATTATTCAAAAATCTACATCTCAAAAATTTTTTTTTCCAAAAATTTATGTGCCTGGAGTACTTGTATCTTATTATTTCAGTAACTAAAATTTGTATTATAATCAAATATATTAAGGTAATTTTAACAAACTTTAAATCCTCAAACAATTAAACATATGCAAAATAGCATACGTCTCTCATATCCAATCTTTAAACTTTAAACTATTCTATTAGAATTAGATACCCGAAGACTTCAAGATCGCAGACGCACATCAAGTGTTTTCTTGTCAATAACTTCGAGCACGGAGGTTAATCGGCGTGGTGTAAGGCCTGCGGATACGAATGATTGATAATCTCTTGTCATGCATGGCGAATTGGAAAACGCGACCGTAAGAGGCCTCGAGATAGACGCGCGACGTGCCACTTCGACGACATTACACGTTGATCCGCGACGGCGTCGGTGAAACTTTTTCCTACCTCCGCCCCATCATGAACGATAACGCGAGAAAGTATCAATTAGCTCCCATTTTTAGATCAATGCTCCTTTTCCCGTAGTCTTTCACTATCGTATCTGCGGGAATCTACCTTCGCGACTCGCGGTATAACTTTTACTTTCCAATTCCAATGTCCTTCGTATTCCGCATCGGTGCCACTGCGGTTAGTCGCCGAGCATCGCATTATATGAAATGCTTCTTAGACAATTACCTTCCATGGCTTCCCATTTTCTTACGACGCTAACTCGCAATTAATAATTACTATAATAATTCCCAAACATATAAAAGTGTATGGATGTGCGTGTGTATTTGTATTTAATCGAAATATAACTACATCTGTATCTTACGCAAACGAAGATGATATACACTCTATTAATTATCTTACGTGCCATGAAGAATTTAAAAAAAGTATGTTGCTAACACTGTATCATATTTCGTAAGATAAAATCATATTTATTGTAATGTATTCACGACATTGTCTTAAATCTCGCACTGGCTGGAAAGAGTTTCTTTTCTTTTCGATAAATAAGGATATAAATTTTTTCCTCCTCGACAGCGACGTAATTGCCGTCCGCGTTATTTGCACTTTTATCGCTACCGAACGAATGAGCGCGGTCGCGTTTATTTTCGCCGGACAGAACGAACCGAACGAACGGATCTCCGCTCCGTTCGGAAACCGTTGCGCAACCGTGCAGCAACCGCGCTCCAGGCGCTAACACAAAGGGCGTGTGTTAAAAACGCATCTTTCTTTTCTCGACCCCTGCCTCCACTCTCGACCTTTCCTTCTCGTTTTCTTTCTCTCTCTCTCTTTCTTTGCCGTTCTCCAACGCACAGGTAAGTGCTCGCGCACATGGCGGCTTTTTACGCCGGAGACCCGCCGGCGGTTTTATGCAATTTCTTGTTTGACTTTAGCCGCCGGCTGGGGCAAGAAGGCAGCAATCGCTTTACGATTCTCACAAATGAGTTCCTCGAAGTCGCGAGAAGGGGGAGGGGGAAGGGCCCTTTCCGCACTTCGCGCGACTTGTCGTTCGCACGTTCGTTTCCTTCCTTAATTCCTTCTTTCTCTCTTCCTTCCTTTGTCCAGCAGAGCCTCTTTTCACGCTTCGTATAACCTGACCTCGCTGTCGACTCGCTCTATCGACTGCCATTATTTTAACGCGTCGATCGCGCGACCGTTCCCTCGTGACCCTCTTCGGCTTCTTCCTACACGTCGGACGTATCGTATTTTCGTTGAGTACTAACTCTCATACCTTTTCGCTAACGATACGATAGTTTTTGATACAAGTGATAAAGGTACATTTAAATTAAATGCTAATTGAACATTGAATGAACATTTAAATTAAATGCTATAATTGAACATTTAAATGAACGTTTGAATCAAAAGCGAATATTCATGAAAGTAGATATATAAATGTCATGCAATGTGTGCAATATCTGCAGTAGGGAAACATTTGAATTTCGCGACGTACCCTTTGAGAATCACTGCCGTACAGGCATCGAAAACGCGTTTATTGACTTTGAAATGCGGGTAGCTTATTTCGGGACAGACAGAGGTAGCAGAGTGACTCAACCAAGTATTATATGTAAATGCGCTTTAAGCACACAACGTGTACACAGTTCGGAAGCCAAGAGACTAGAATACCATTGTGGCCCTTTTACTTCTTCCTTTTTAATATGCTTGTCTTACGCGCGGAGAATTCTAAGAATTAAACGCGCCAAAGTTTATTTGGCAGGAAACTCTCAAGTCTTAACAATTTCAATGTCCAATGGAGGTGTAAATAGCATCTGTTTTTGCCGCTAAAAAATATCAGGATATCGTTTCAAGGAAGAGAAATATCTATCAAAAAAAAAAAAAAAACGCAAAGACGGCACGTCAAAGATAAATCTCATTTAAGTGAGAGGACTTCCATTACTTCCGACACAATGGCAAGCATAAAAAATTCTGTAATAGAAGATATTTTGAGCCATAACCAGGCAGAATATAATTTCTTTTTATTTTAACGCGTTTCTCTATCTCTTTGGCGAGATGTGTTATTTACACATCTTGTTCACTTTTTTAAACTTTTATTTACTCGTACTTAATTTTATAGAAAAATATGTTTACGACGAAATGCACGTAATAGAAAATGCTAATTAACTTTTAGATAGAACATGTTAATTAATTATTTTGCATGTCTTCCATAACATAGAAGTTTTTCATTCTCTCATTAACGACCAAAACAATTGGACAACTGTGCTGTATTGAAGAGATAACATGCACTGGCTTTCCTAATGATTATAATTATACACCACGTAGGATGCAACGTTAGGACTGTCTACTGTCTTATTACAAGCTTGATATTACATAATGAAAAGTATTGTATTTCTGAGTGATGTTTACTCTGTAAGAAAAGCCAAGAAATTTCCTGAATAAAAAAGTATTTCTTTTTCTGGACGAAGGTACTTAAAAATATGTATTTAAGAAAAGGTATGTGCTTCAGAAAAAATATATATAAAGGGCTATACGACAAATGTTCTTCTAGTTAAGACAAACCGCGTATATTTTACTTTCTTACCAAGTTTACTCTCTGCATTTTCATCAAAAAATAATAGATGAGAAAATTACATAATTTGATATATACGTATAACTTGTCTCTCTCGAGATTACAAACTTAATGCTAAGTTAATTCGTGAATACTCTTAATGCTAATACGATAAGTTAATTCGTGAGTACATCTGAAAACAAGAGTCACTTTAAAATCAATTAACAAGTATGTAGGATGTCTTGACTTTCAGGTTTATTATATTCTTTGACGAATTTAAAGATATTGTTTTCTTGAAAAAGTTTTCAAAAATGCTATTACTTATTATAACTTTTTAACAAACTTCAAATCAACATATTGAAAAGAAATTGGGAAATAAATTTTGAAACATACAAGATACGAAAAGGTAAAAATAATTAAAATCTAATATTTTGTTTGGTAAGAAAGAAACTCTTTAAATATGTACATTTGTATGTCCTACGAGTAACAAGATTGATAACGTCTTCCATTGAAAAAAACTCGCTGGCACTGGCAGCACTGAGTGCTTGAAGCGTATTTCATTGGTAGAACTAGTGCGCACGTTCTGAGTGCTGCCCATTTCATTGGGAGTGCAAAATGCTCTCAGTGCGCACTGAGTGCGGTAAAAGTGGCCCCAAGTTTAGAGGCCGGGGTCACTACAGTGCTGGGCCAGTGTTACATTATTTGAATTTGAACTGTTTACTACTGACTACTGTGATAAGAAATATGGACTTATTTGCAGCACGTAAATTTTTAGAATCTTTGTCTTCATCAAGTGAAAATGAAATTCTGTTACTTATTGCAAACACGAAAAATATAAAACCAAGTTATGAATTATGTGGATACTATATTCACTTAAAAACCGATGATCAGGTAATATTTGATTTTTTAAGAATATATTCTTGATAACATGTATAATGTGCGATAACATGTGGTGCGTGTATATGTATGTATGTACACACACACACACACACATATCATAATACACACCATAATATTATACACAATATTGTATACTATTTATATTTGTTATAATATTTTTAAAAAAAATATTTAAATATTTATAGTTGTTCAAAAATTAAGTTACGTTTTCACAGCTCACTCTTCAATTATTATTTTGCAATTGTGTAATTTTCTAATTTAATTTTTGTCAGTTTTGGCGTGATTTTCGATTGCAAAGAAATATACTTGTTCCATGTTGATTAAAAATTTACAAAATAACGAAATACCTATATATAGCGTACTGCAGAGAAGATCATGGTGATACGCGAATTTCTGCAGAAATTCACATTTTAACATTTGTATGGTTAGTAAGTTTTTAATTACAAATAGGATTTATTTGCACTATAACACAGACTTTTGTTAAACTTCACTCTTTTTTTGTTAAATCGTTACTCGTTTTCCGCTTTTTTCTTAAAACTGAGTTTATTAGACATATTCCATTGAGAGTGCAAAACTAGCTAGAACTGGTGGTGCTTCGTGATATCCCGACAAAAAAACTCGAAAACTAGGGGGTACTGAGTGCCAGCGAGTTTTTCCCAATGGAAGACGCTATGAGTCACTGCAAAAAAATTGCTCTTTATCTGACAATGAGTATAGCATCCATGACGCGAATTCTCGCGAATTAATGGAACGCTACGTGTTTTACGTTCGTGCCTGTCAATAAAGATATTCCGTGGGACGATGTTACTCTCGTCTTGCCTTCATGTCTATCGTCTCAGGATCGTTACGAGGATTCCACTCCCTTCGTGCTTCTCTCATATACATTCCCATATACCCGCGTCCGCGGCACCGCGGCATTACTATGACCTGCCAATCGAGACTCCCCCTACGTCATTTCCCGCCTCTTCTTCTCCAGCAGTCGGTACTGCCCCTTCTTCGTCGACCTCGTGTACTTGCGGGATCCGGTTTCTTCTTCGTCTACATCCACATCCCCCGCGATCTTTTCCTCTTCCCCTTTCTCGCACGTACGTCCTATCTTTCTCCCTTCTTACGTCTCGTAATTTTGATATAACTCTCACCAATGGTTCACCATTACTGTAACGTACTAGCTGCGATCCTCGCTTCGTTGTCGTCCATCTCATTCTCTTCTCCTTCGTCGTTCGACAAAGTTCTTTCCTTTTGTTCCGTAGTTTCCTTCAATCTCCCCTCTCTCTTCTCCCATATTCCTCTTTCATCCACTTAAGCATCTTGCTTCTTCCACCGATACGTTCGTTAGTAGTTCGCCGCGCTCGATGTAAAAAAAAAGAAGGAGATACGCTCGAGGTAGCCAGAGGAGGGTCGCGTGGAACGTCGCTGGCCATAAAAAAGTGTACTTAAAGCGCACTTAGCGTCAACGTGATCTTCTGTCCGAGATCGCAAATTATCTTTGTCGCTGTAATAATTGTTTATAAGAATGTCAACTATCTGCCGGCTGGTGGCTCCCGAGTTCCATCTTCCATCAGCGCGATCGCTGTAAATACACGGCGATGGCGACGGCGACAGCTTTAAGAACGACTTTTCTCTCATGGATATCGCGCGCCAACTTGCCCATTTTCTTCCCTTTCCCACAACGGCAAAGAAATCTTTAATGCATAACGTCTTACCACTGCCACTCCAAACTTTCTTCGGGCTCGTCTCTTGGGTATCAAACTCGTATCTCTCTTTTAGTTTCTTCGACTCCCACACTTGTCAGCATTCTATCTCTCAAACCACGGACCACTCAAATACCGAGGACAAAATTGGAAGAGTCTTATTTAAGAGATTCTCTCTCTCTCTCTCTCTCTCTCTCCTCGCGCGCGCGCAAACATACGCACACATACACGGATTTTATGTATACAGAGTGTCCCTTTTTAATCTTTCCACGCAATTATCTCCGGAACTACTTGTTCTTTGAAAAAATATTTAAAATAGAACTTACTTTGTTTCGAGGGGGACATCTTATTATGAACACAAGTCGATATCTCAATAATTGTTTGTTGGAGGGAAAAGTGGTATAGGAATTTTTGACTTGATTTGGTCTCAAGAATATGCTGTTGCAAAGTAGTACCCGAAAATAGAATATTAGATAAATTATGTTACAATATATATATATAAGTATTTACAAAAGTTGGGGGATTATTGTAACAGCATATTCTTGAAACCAAATCAAAGTCAAAAAATTTTGTATCACTTTTCTCTCCGACAAACAATTATCGAGATATCGTGTGCTAAATATCGAACAATTTACCTTTTCCTTGAATATCTAAAAACATATCAGGCAAATAAAAAAATGTTTTAGAAGAAAGTTGTTCAAATTGATTACTAGAAAAAAGATGATAAAATGAAAAATAGTACTCATTTAAAAAAAACAAAGATTACCTTTAAATCTTGGAGACATTACCACTTATTGTTAGACAAGACTTATGTCCATAATAAGATGTTCCCCCTCGAAACAGAGTAAATTCTATTTGAAATACTTTTTCGAACAACAAATAGTTCGGGAGATAATTGCGTGGAAAGATTAAATGGGACACCCTGTATAGATAACACACATTCGTTTACATTTAGACCTAAAAAATATCGCGGTTACCTAAATGTCAAAGATACTAAATATTTCGTCATTCCGTTCCGTATCGTCATATTTTTCAGACGCATTGTCTAGGTCGTTGAAACTTTTCGCTCGCCCCCGGTTTTCCAATAATCGCGAATCTCTTCCTCACATCCTTTTTGTCAACCTCTTCTTTCGCTTTCCCCTTTTGTCTGTCGCAGCTCATCGCTATGCTTCTCACAATAGAATCATTATGTGCTTGTCGGAGTTTTCTATCCCCAGGGCAAATGGAAGTTTTCCAGAGCCGGGCGAGTTCTCTTTCTCTTTCGCGCAAATTTCTACTTTCGCCATAAAATCGTGCCAAACGCAACGAAAATCAATACCAACGAAATAGTCCTCTCAATTTTAATACAAATGTAGCAATATACTCATTGACAAAACTTTAAGTAACCGCATATAATTTAATGTTTTCAACTAATTGTAAAAAATATTAAAATTTAAAATTAAAGTTATGTATAAGTATATAAAATTCACAAAATTATGAAGATTTTTGAGAATTCCTATTTAATTTTTATCTAGTTTTACGTAACTCTTTTGTTAGGAAGTCTAAAATGTAGCACCCCGCCGTTACGTATTTTTCATCACTAATGAAATAAGGCGTGATATTATCTCACGATGCTCTAAAATGGCTCTAAAAATAAAATTGTTAAAAAATAGAACACAAAAAAGGGGTAAAATACCGCGTAAAATTACAGCTCTCTATAACGTACAGTTATTATTAAGGAGTCCGCGTAGACTACCATTTTTAAAGAATCTTAAGAAGCGATTCCACTAGAAAGAAGCCTGACATATCCGTCGACAGGCAATTGAACGCAATAATATAAAAATATTACACCACAAGGGTGCAACAGTGCCGCTTGTTGCAAACTTCTTACTCGACCGATGCATCCTGCGTAGCTTTGACCAATCACGACACTTGCATAGTCACCGTTGCGAGTACGATAATCGATTGACACGCTCGTGTCCCGTCGATTCAAACCGGGGAAAAAAGCAAGAGGGGCACAAGAAAACTTTAGAAAACGCGAAAAATCCACAACTCATGCAGAGACTTTGTTGTAACTAGGGGGAAACGGAAGATCGTATAGTGAATGCATCTCTATTGCGTTGTCGAACGATGCAATATATTTTGTAACACGGTGTTTGAATAATATAAGAAGCGAGATAGTATCAAGAGATATGTACGTCAGAATTGTCGGACTCTTCTCTCATTAACATTTTTCTACGACCTTCTTGCAAAACGTATAAGTATAAAATCTATGTATTTTGAATGTATCTTAATAAATAAGCAACAAAATATAAATGTCATATTGATAAATTTAATATTTCCTGAATAACTTTAAATATAAATTCAGAATATAAAAGGTAATAGTTAGCTTATAAAAAAAGAAAGAGAAGACAAATGAATTCCAGTGTGTAATAATGAATGGCTATTGTAACTTCGATTTACGTCGATGGAAAAAGGTATACACGCTATTGCTGCTGAAATATTCACAAGGAAAATCAATACATGTGATAAAATATTCCCGGTTACGGGAATACAATGTTCATTAACATGCTTAACTCTAATTAGACAATATACAACGATTAATATAAGTTGCATAAACAAATATATAACAATTTTTTTCACAATTAATTTTAAATCAAGTTTATTTTATTATCTTATTAAAATCGTTATTATCAGACCTAATGATAAAAATATTTAATATTGGAAAAATTTAAACACTCCTACGACAAACTTACTCTTACTATTATTGTTGATAAAAATCTGAGAAAATCGATTCCGAATTTATTATGGGATATACAGTCGCAAGAACATTCTGCATATAAATGCGGAAAACAATCTTTTTTCTGTGGAGATGAATTTCGATGAGGATTTAATTGGCGCGAAGCGGACAGAGAGAGAGGAGGAAAGGATCGAAAATAAAGTCCAAAGAAGTAGAGAAAGAAGACGGCGCGGCAACCGCCGCCGAAGAGCAATTAAAAGCAATTCCTCCTGGCTGTATATCACTTTTACGTGCACTACGGCTACGGGTCCTCATTAAGATCGACCTTCGACTCAACCAGCAACAACAGGATCCTATTGCTCTTGTTGTTTTCTCGAAATACGATCCGTCGGAGAGACTATACGGAAGACAAATTTCGTACGCGGGTAATGAGAAAAGAATTTCGCGACGTGACGTCTTTAATGCGTGGCGAATTTTAATGTGCAGACTACGGGTTGTGAGATCTCTTCGGCGATAACAGAAATAGCGTGCAAATGCGACAGCGCAGCGATCATAAACATATCGCGTAAAATCGCGAAGAATTACAAATTTGCTTTTAAATACTCTATTTGAAAGCGTACATGTCAATAATGAAATTTATTTCTCGATACTGATGAGAAGATTAACGGAGATAATATTATATCGAATACCTCTGTGTATCGTGGATATACGTAATATCGCAGAATAATTAAACATGTAAATTATTTGCTTTATATTTTTCTCGTGTATAGATAGAATAATTTATAAGTGTATAGTTAGAATTTTATATATTTACTTTTGCTGTCTTGTATTGCTGTCTCTACAAATTGAAAGCTTTATCAATTAATCATAAATTTACTTTAATATAGCAAATTATGATTTAACAGATTGTAAATAACTTATTTGAGTGCAATTCACATCAGCCGACCGACTTATCAATTCTACTGGACAGTGTTATTTTCCTAGAAATGGGTCGCGATCGATCGAACGTGAACCGAGAAAGTCATTACAATATATATAAGCATATATACTGGTTTTTTTTTTTCTTGCACATTGTATCACCGTGAAGCAATTTCAGTATCTCGTTTTAATATTTATTTATTTTATTCGTCTCATTTCAATTTCATTAATTTCCTTAACATAATAATTATTAATTATACATAAAAAATGAAATAAAACTAGTCTACTATATTCATAAAAAATGAATGCAAAGTTTATTTGCATTAACAATTTTGAAGAAATAAATTAAAATGTCTCTCTGATATTTTATTTCAATAATATTTCACTATCTTCATTCTTTATTTGCGATATATCCAATTACTCAGCTTACCGATAAGCATTAACTTATCGCGAGTGAGTATAAGCGATTTATATCGGCCTAACAAAAGCTGCAATGCAGAGTCAAGACTTTCTAATAATATCAGAAAAGATATTTCTGCGCGCTCTGGTAGAAACTACACCGGGGAATCTTGCACCAGTCTAATAGACGACGCATGAATAAATTTGCATTGAATATCACATGCGCATAAACGAGGCAGGAGGCAGCAGAAGAGGAAGAGGAAGAGAAAATATGAAGAAGTTCGCGCGGGTACGCGAATGCGCGTGTGGGGCATCTATGTATTTAAATTGTAGATGACCTCCGCAAAACTCTTCCCTCTGAAACGACGGGATAGCGAATGGAAATAGGAAAGATGAAGAAGAGAGAAAAGCGGGGATCCGCGGAGGAGCAACACGTGCCTTCAGGGGGGTCGGTCTCTACTCATTCGTTTTCTTCCTCTCATACTTTCTGCCCGGTCGATGGGACGTCGATCACGCGCGTTGTTTTCGTTATTGCTCGCGGGAGAGACACGGAAGGCAGAGACACGGAAAGAAGAAACGGCGATGGGAGCCAGGAGCGTGTGAAAGACGAGAAGAAAATTTCGAAGACGAGGGACCTCGCCGCGCGCGGATTCGCATGCGAACGCCCGAGCAACCCGTGCGATTTTGTGTTAACGCTCGCGCGAGGTTGCGTGTCTTTGACGCCACATCAGGCTTTTCGAATTCCAATTAACTCTCGCCGCTGCGGCGTCGTTAACTTTTGTGAGAGAAATTCATGGCTGCGATTAACACTGTGTTGCAAGACTACCGATCTTCGTCACGTTTAACGATAACGCTAACTCATCGATTCTTAATCTCTTTCCATCGCGGAGCCTTTCTTACGAAATATATTACGATACCCAACATGATAATTGCATGTATATTTTCTTCTAACTGAATTTGGCCGTGTATATACCTCATTTTTGCTACATCATGTAATAATATGACAATGAAATGTTTCTTATGTTTGCAAAGTCTCAGAAATTTATATGAGTTTAAAAACCGCTAATATAAATGTGAAGAAAAACAAGACTCTTAAAAGTACTAATAAATTAATAATCTCTCTTAACAATAAAGATAATTTATCACATTGTAAAATATTTTTAAATAGTAGGTAAAACATTTAATTTAAATTTTTAAAACTTTGATAGACGTATAATTAATTTCTATTAATTGAAAACCGCTGTTGCGCAAGAACAATTTTCTGTGAATTTGTATCAAACTCGTTAAGTCTGATTGAAATTGTGTGGTAGATACTGGAGAAATCGCTTTTTTGCGATTCAATTTTATACAATATAAAAATAATATGTGTTTTGCAAAACAAAAAAAATTTCTGTTTGTTATTACAGCAAACAGAAATAAATTTTTATTAAGGCTCCTGGATAGTCACCGCGGCCATATTGAATTCTTGCTATCGAGGCGAGGAAAACACTGGAAAACACTTTATTTTGTTGTGCATGCCATTTCCAAATAAAAAGACATTTCGATAAAAAATCACTATAGATCGTTTCAGAACACTTCCAAAATTGACCGAAAACTATCCTTTTCCCTCGACAATAAACAAACAGCCATAAAACGAAGCCTAAACATACGGGAAAACAAGCCGTTTGACGACTATCGAAAGGAGTGGAAAATGTTCCTTTCGCATATGTATTCCTTGCAATCTTCTTTTCGGCCAATTTTATGAGTTTCACAAATACGTTAAACGTTAGAGCACAAGTATAGAGCTAATAATAAGGAAATAGCATGTACAACAAAATAGGATTGTTAACATGTCACTTTCCACGTCTTATGGCTATTTTCTCGCCTTATAGTTCTTATTTCTACCGATGTCGCCACCGTCAACGCAAAGTTCTCGGCTGAGTATCCAGGAGCCTTAAAATAAAAAAATATATTTGATACGGCATTATTCTAGAAGTTAGTGGCAAACCATGAGGAATTTATTTTAGAGGGCTTGGGGCAGTCCAACTATTCTCACGAGTTCGATGAGGGGTGAATTCAAGAGTTGGTATATTATTTTTATTTTGCCGCAATTTTGTGGGCGGTTTTGTGAGCGTGAAGGGTTCATTAATTTTTCGAGGTGAATAGACCGTATGTGAAAAGAGGGAAGTTATTCGTTTTTCTTGCACCTTTCTCGATTCTGACGTTCTATCTCGAGATGTTTGATGTAGGTATCGAGGACCCTTAATTGACTCGTCGTTGCGGTTTGCTGTTGGAACACAAAGTATCAAGATGAAACGAGCCACAACAAGTCGGTTTGTCGGCTAACGCGCGTGGCTTTGACGCGGGCTGCGGATTCGCGCGCATATAAAGTTCCAGGTAGATCGAAACGAGGCAGAGAAGAGATGAGCATAACTAAAAAAGGAGGAAAAAAGGAAAGAAAAGAATCGCGAAGAGCGAAAAACCTTTCGCGACGATTGATCTCGCCGAAAGCCCGTTGGTTAGCTTGCCCCAAGCCCCCTAATCTTCTTGCCTGCCGACATCAGGGATACCTCAACCGCATGGGTGAAATAGGCTGCGATTCCAATGGATCGCTATTCCTCTTTATAGATATATTATTAGATAATTTTCCACATTATTATTTTATTAATTATTATTTTATTTTATTTTTCTGATACTAAATTTGAATGTAAAATTAGATTAAATTTTGGATTACAGTTGACTAAGCTTGTCCAGATAAATTTGATCCAAATTTTTTGTAGACAGAATTAAATTTTTAGTATCTAATCAGACTGTTTTTTCGTACCAAATTTTATTTGTCTTATTAAAATGCCAGATTTTGTTTGCAGAATGCTCGAACGTTTCAAGACAGTTGCGTCGCACGGCCCTGAGCAGCATCGAACGAAAGTTCGATGTGGGCTCGAGGAAGAAGCCACCTCTCGGCCGGTTTCGCGATCCCGTCAGTAATTACTACTGCGCTGGAAACTCTAAACAAGGCATCGGGACGAGCAGTGGATCGATCCGGTGGTTTCGGGTTTCTGCCTCGCAATGTCCAGCGTGCACACACGCGTCGAAACCTCTCCGACGAGAAACCCAGCGAAGTTTCGTTTTGTTTCGTCCCGGCTGTCTCTCACGGGGAATAAGAATACGTTTCGACGGGATCGCTGAGAGACGATCGCACACCGCGATTGGCACTGCCGCGCAAAATGTGCACCTATCTCGTTTACGCGGAAATAAAATCGGCACGCGAAACGACACGCGATCGCGTTGCATTGTGCGTTGCGTGTGACGAATTGCATGAAAGAAATGCGTGATGGCGATGCACTGCAAGCACTCAGCTTACGGTACACTAAAAAAATCTCCCGTGTAAGAGCCAAGCCCGTTTCCGATAATTTTATTTCATTAGTAGAAATGGCCTGTATAAAAATTAAATTAGATTTTAAGTTCCAAAAAATCAGCCATTTATCCCTGTCTGGCAAGTTTAAAATTAATCACGATATATGCGCTAGCAGTTACACATTTTAGTTGCTGAATGGGAAAGGTAAAACGGTCGGTTAATTATGGAATGTTGGCTTTACATATCTCTCTCCATGTTTATCATTAATGTATGAAATTGGTAGACTGTGTGATAGCTAATACAATCAACCACCAACACGCGCAAGTAGTAGCATAATTAATAATAAAATGTAGAGCACATCAGGCATTTCTCTCACTTAACATTGGTAAACTTAACATTGGAATCATCTGAAGGTTTGTGATAAAATTGCTATCTGATGTAAATATATATATTTAAGAGCACAATAACAAATAATTATATAGATTATAGATATAGTCATGATAAAAGCCCATATTCTCAACTCTCTCTTATCGATAAAAGCGCTCTTTTATTTCTGAGAAGCTATAATTCATATATGTTACATATACTTACTATAGCATTTCAGAAATAAAAGAGCGCTTTTATCGATAAAAGAGAGTTGAGAATATGGGCCAAAGTATTTATCAAATCTTCAATCTTTTTAATCTTATGATTAATGATTAATAATGTTTGACTCAATACTTTGACATTATCTCTTTTGCACAAATAGCGTTATGGATGACGTAAATAGATTAGGACGCGACTTTGTTTCTCCTTTTCAGCGCATATTTTATAAACTCAAAATAATAGTTCATAAAACTAAAACTGTTTAATAAATACAATTAAAATAAAACTTCTTGTAATATAAATAGATACGAATAAATACACGTTATAAAATTATTATATATTAACTGCAAAAATAATAACAAAGTTAAATTATACACGCACTTTTTTTACTAACGCATGAAATAGTTTATTTCATATGTAGAATTTCATATATGTAAAAGTTCAAATATCGAGTCGACACGGACAGTATGTCAACTGAAAATTATTTCAGATATAAAGTTCAACCACAGAATGTGATTCCCCCGTACTTTCATGCACATCCTGTGTGTATAACGTTACGGGCGTTCGTATCGATTCGTGGATCGCCGCCGGAGTCGTGACTACGGATATACGTAGTTTCCGGCACGTATATACGCGATTCTCGTTCGGAATAAAGTGAGAGTGTGCGCGAAGTCGCGAGCGTGCGCGCCCCATCGTCTGGACTTTTTCGCACGTGCCGGATAGACACTCGATATGCAGATTATGGGAAGCCCCGCGTCTCCTCGCTAGCGGAAGGCGTAAAACTTGCGGTCTCGCATTCCGCTCCGCGGGTAGTGCCTTGCGAAAAGCACATACAACTCAGAACGATTAAAAATTCGACCGATATGACGCAAGCGGGCACATCCTCGAGTCGCGGTAAGCATGAGGCGTCGCAATTTCAATGCAACCTGCATCCTGCCTCTCCTTGTAAGATAAAGCGACGCGATATGGAGCCTATTTTTAGATGAGCGTTCCTTTTATTCAAGAGAGAAGGACCGGTTTTACATATTGTAAATATGTAAAGTCTATTTCCTAAACTCATGGAGATATCACAAACAGAGATATTAGATTTCTTTCTTCGAAGAACGCGTCGTGGGAACATCATGGATGCAATATCGATCGATACTCCCGTCAAGGGATTATGAAATTTGAAACATCGTTTATTTTCGGATCGCGTCGTTATATGTATATAAATTCCGAGCACCTTACTCGCGTTGTGTGCGCTCGCGCTGCGCGAGGATGATTCTTTAGCGGCCTGTTTCTTTAGCTCAGCAATTCGGCGTAGAGTTACTCCGTAGGTACTTGCATATATACATCGCATCCCCGATCCCGTCTATGCAAGCCCGAAGCGATAATGTAGCGCGATATAAGGTGTTGCGCGGATCGCAACGTCACGCGTTCGAACGATCAAAGTCAGGTACGTCGTTACGGTTCGCTGAATTGGATTCCGAGCGACGGGAGTACCAGCGTAATGGAAGTGTATACACTATACATACTATTTTTGAAACTCCTCCATGAAAAAGGAACAAAGTTGCGGATCTTTAAAGGGATACGTATAAGTTATTATTCATTGCTCCCGATGGATTTTGAAATTTTTGTGACGGAAAAGTAAATAGAACATGTAACCGGAAATGTTGTACATAAGTTCAATTATTTCAAATGAACCATATATAATTATATACGATATAATAAAACAAAATATTGTCCTTTTTCAAAGTTCTTTGAAAACGGCATTAAATCACGGAGCCTATTAATTTTTAAGATATTTTATTTGTATTAAGGGTCCCAGAAAAGGAACTTGCATCTTAATGTAGGTACCTATAGGATCCTAATTAAACAAATTTCTTAATTTTTGAAAGATTAATTTTATTACGGTATATGACACTTATAAAGATGTTTATAATGCCAGATTTCTTTAGTCAGAATTTTACCGAAAGGTTGAGCTGATCAAGACTCAGATTTAGGAGTGCTTGTTTAATGTCGAAGGCAAAGTTGAAATTTTTTAATTTGTTAAGATTAAATCGCTGCACCATCCGTGAACGATCAACGGCACCGGTCAACCACGTAACGTTTTGTTGTCACGCGGCTGTACGAGTGTGTCAAGGCTGATCCGGCAATCGAATCGCCGATAGGCCCGCGCATGCATATCGCCATCGCCATATTCTCACTTGTATGTATAGTATCTTTCGAATCTCTTTATTCTCTTCAAACGCTTAACAAGATCCGTTCGTCCACGCCATTGTAAATCACGTGTCACGTTTCGCTCAGGGATGCGATATATACAAGGTATTGTAAAAATCGTAGACTTTCCTTGACCTATAAAAGCGGATATTTTTTTATAACATCCTTATTATCGAAACGACGCTCTGTGAAGTCTTAGCACATTTTCGCAACAAATCTTGTGTTGTCTTATTTTTGTTAAATTGCGCACATTTATTTGTGCCCATCAATAACAAGATATAATTGGAAAAATCTTTAATAGAAAAAAATTAGATTATATCGTTTCGACATATGTATATAATTCTGTGTTGTTCTATTCCAAACCATGGACAAATGTATCACCATCTATAATTCGTAATATCTATCACTATACATGCAGAATTATGGAGCGTACAAGGCGATCCGGAACTAACGGATGATCGATTGTTATATGGCATTGTAGCGTGGAACGATCGACAAGATCGAGTTACGTACCCGGATGTATTATAATACGCGAGTTTGCTCTTCAGAAAACTGCTCTAACAATATATATATAGCCAATATTTAATTAAATGTTATATAAAAGATAGATAAATTAATAATTACCTACATTGACAAGTCTCATTTTCAAATAATCTAAATATAGAATTCTGTAATCGTATTACATGTATAATTATTCAATATATTTGAAATCACGAGAGAAATATAAACTGCTATAGATATAGTTAAAACATAAAAATTTAATCGATAAAAATTTGAAATTTGATAAGACAGCAGATTAGATTTTAGGCCTAAAAATAAATCGTTCAATTAATGTCACTTTTTTAATATTTAATAATGTTTTATTTTGAGTTTTTATTGTCCAATTACATCACATCGAAAGTTAGATATTAAAGTTATAAACTGATAAGAAATTAATACTATCTGTATATAAACTGTGTTTATGTACGTTTTTAAAGTTTTCGTTCTTACTCATCAGAATAATGTAAGTTGAAAATATTTCATGAACCGGGTTCTTTAAATATTTCAAAGCCATTCTCGACTCTTTGCTATTCTTTTATGCGCGCGTAACCGCTTCTTTCGAGTTTCCTGCTCGACGCGACATCGAATCTCATCGTATCGTTCGTTATTCATCAGCGCTCTTGGGAAAAATAAAGAAATGTCTCCATCTCCATGGATCTACGATGAATTTCCAGGAAATAAAATCTTAATGGTTTACAGTCTATTCAATATTAAATTGCAGTATAAAAATCTTTTAAGAGTCTCAAAATGCAATTAAATAAATAAATTAAATAAAATTTGATAAATTTATTTTAAATTTAAATATACATATAACAAAATAATATATAATTTTTACGTTTATATGTATATCCGACTGTCCCATAAATTATACTTCTCTTATTTTGAGAATGGGTGGCAGTGTGGTCTAGTGATAGAGCGCCAGACTCGTAACCACGGGAAGCCGGGTTCGAATCCACTTGGTCACAGAAATTTTTAAATTTCAAACTGTACCCTCCGTACGAGAAATAAAGAGGAGATTCTCATGCGAAGAAACTGGGCTCCGTCTTTCGGAAGAGACGTTAAGCTGTTGGTCCACACATAGCAACTGACAACTGTTATGTGTACCCCCCCCCCCCCCATACCCCGCAGAAAGGAGAGGGGTCCCTACTGCGTAAATAATACCCCAAGAAAATTTCCCATGAATCGTCTTGAAGTCACGATGTTCGGCAACAAACGAAACGACTATGGATGGATTTTGAGAATGCTTGTAAAAGTACTTATTTAATGTTTAAAAAATTCACAAACATTTTATTAGAATATAGTTTTTCTACAATTCTATAAAGAGAAGAATTGTAACAAATCATCCACGGAGAATATAATAAAAAAATCTTATTTCTACTCATTTATATATCATTCTATTATCCAATATAAAAAAGAGAATGTGCAATGAGAGTAATGCAGAAATTCTATTATGACCATCAAAAGATTTTCTTCATTCTTTTCTTCTTAAATCTAAAAAGAAGAGCAACATTTACTCGTGTCATCGACCGAGCAAAAGTTACGTACGCGCGCGAGACGAGAAAGAAAAAGGATCGCAGCAACGTCTAAACTTCAAATAACAAGCCCTTTTTTTCGACTCCGTTGGGCTACCTATCCTAGAAATTCGTCGTGTAGCAATGAAACTCCCATCACCATTGGCGCGACGTGCACGAGGAAGATAAACGGAGACGAAGGAGCTTGTATAGCAATCGTGTTAAACGTTCCGCAGTACCTATCGCCGTAGATTTCGTGCAAACACGA
Organism: Leptothorax acervorum; assembly: GCA_035220615.1. NCBI lineage: Eukaryota > Metazoa > Arthropoda > Insecta > Hymenoptera > Formicidae > Leptothorax > Leptothorax acervorum. Next base: position 497,814 of record JASTWQ010000074.1, read on the forward strand.
AACTCGCCGTACGTGATTCTTTTGCCAACAGGTACCCAGTCGGAAGGTACATGAGTCATTCGTGACTCAGGTACTAATTCGTCCGTGGATGAAACGTTAAAACCGTATGATTTTAAATGCGGTGTGAAAACAATGTTATCGCGAGTACGCGCGCGCGCACACGTGTTTTAGCGTACCTATCCTGCATCCTGCCGTTATCGTCGAACTCGATACGAAGTCCGGCTCGATAAACAATGGCATTTCTTATTTTATATGGACCTCGTACTTCCAGTCGATACCATTCCCTGCTCCGTATAAGATAACGTCTCTTTATGCGTGTAATAAAAAGATTACGAGCCTATAAGAGCAAGATAAAGGCGTTCCAATAAGTTGTTTGTTACATTTTCTGTTTGTTAATGTAATTGCTATTATTGTCAGCTGATGCAATTTGATAATGCATTATCGCACGCAAATTTATATATTGTTTCGGCATAAATACGATTCTAAAATTCTTTTTTTAGATATACATAATAAATTCTCTCTCTCTCTTTGATTTCAAAAATTAAATTCTTTTTATTATACACATTTCCCAAGTTAAAAATGCAGAACTTTTCGCAAACACAATTAAATAATAGAGAATTATTTACTTAAATTTATATTATTTATTTAAATTTAATTTATTTTTTCAAAATATAAACTGATTGTGAGATTTAATTATTACTTACTATTATTCCAAAATATTTAAAAAAATAATCAATTATAAAATCAAAATTGGTCAAAAACAGCGCGGGATAATCTGCAATATAACATATATATTTATAAATTAATTTTGTTGGTGGCACTGCTCGTAGTTATGTAACTATACAAGCAGTTATTAATCTGAGTATACATCAGAACGCGTAATCTGCGATCATTTACGGAAACTCTAACAGATATCTTCAATTTATGCCATTTACCATCCACTAATTTAACAAAGTTTCGCCTCGTGGATTTCTGTACTGTACACGCTACTAATTGACCTGACCTAATGGTAATATCACCATTACATATATATATATATATAAGAGTTTCACGACCATAATAGTCGCAATTTTGAAATAATTAAATTACCAACAGTCATTAAAATAATCGTGAATAAAAATTTTACTACAATTTTATTTCATTATCCCGATTAATAAAAGATATATAAATAGTCTTTCTATCAATATAGAAACGAGATAGAGAAATGTATTTATAAACTCTTGTACTAAAGTTGCTTCAATAAATTATATCTTAATTAAAATTAATTAAACTAGTATATCTAAAGATTATATAAGAGAAAAGAGGAGTAGAAGATACACCAAAACAGATATTAATATCCAAAAATTATTAACTTCAATAATAATTTTTAAATTAATATTAAATATAAAATCTTAAAAATGGAGATTGTATTTGGTTAATTCTAAAATTAATATTCAACTATGCAAATAAGTAAGTTACTCGTATCAATATTGACTACTGCAAGCTTTTGAATAAGTTAATTTTCATCACTAGCTACATCGCGCGAGGTTCTTCTTAAAACAAATAGATAATAGCAAAAGTTCAAAAGTTAAACGTGGCAAAGAGAAAATGGAACACGATCTCTCGTGTAATCTCGATAGTGAATGTATCAGTGATTAGTATCAGCTTTTTGTGATTAAATATAGAGTATTTTCTCAGGTCCTGAAACTCGACGGAAAATCTTTCTCGATCTCTATGGAGGCACAATGGCCGACTGATCTTAATTGAAACGCCTTAATTACATCTTTCATCGGTGTGCATGCGAGCGCGAAAGACAGAAGTGAAGAAGCTGTCATGTCGTCGCGACTTCTAGGAGGCTTTATTTTCTCGAAACGAGAAAAGAAAGTTACCGCCGTAGCAATTATATCTCGCAATCGATCCCACAATAGTCTGCCGATTCCCGCGTTAATTAGGGACGACCGCTTAATTGGGTGTTATCGTCTCCTCTTCGTTAGAGGCACCGTGTCTCAGGAGAAACGCGAGAAATAAACACTTATGTAATCGAGAAATGATACGCTCGATCGTAAATTAATTCTTATCCAAATAACGCGAGCTATTACATTAATAATTTCAATTTAAATTTTAATGTAAATCGAGACTACTTTAAATAAAAAATTTTAAAAAATTACAATATATGTATAAAAATCTGATTTAATTTTTTACCTTAAGTATATACCTAAATTCTCTGTGATGGAAGCCTAATACAACTTATTGAATTCTATAATGTGACATTTAAACTAAAATTTAATTTCTATTACCTTAAACTAAAATTGCTTTCAAAAATCAATTTTTAACTTTGGAAGACTACATATTATTGCACAAACACAAATATATGTAAATAATATTGCATAAATAATATAGGTATACACCGCGGAAAAAAGTTGCTTCAATTAAACGTCGACGTCACGGGCTGCCACAAACATAAACAATTAATTTAATTGGATATTATTTGAACGAAAACATCAGATAGTTGTTTCAATAATCCAAATATTTTATTATCCAATTGAATTAACTGTTTATGTTTGTGGCAGCCCGTGACGTCAATGTTTATTTGAAGTAACTTAATTTTTTTTCCGTGTACAAATATTTTTATATAATCTTATTTAGAAAAAAATAATGTGCAGTATATTGTGTTTATAAAGTAAGATGCTTGGATAAATGTCAATTCTAATATTAATTAATATTATCATGTACATGCATTTTATTGGGATCTGACATAGGAGCGTGGCTTAACTCAATGGCGACGACATGTAGGGAGTTTAACTAGTTATTTTTTAAAAATTATGTTTATAAGTATAATATCAGTGAAATATGCGAAGGGCAGGTACATTATTAACTTTTATATAAATATAATACAACTGACGATTCTATAACGTGCGAACCGGGAAGCAGTCTCCCTACATGCTGTAGTTCAATTTCCAGCCACCAGAGGTCATGGTGCTAAATGTCAGATCCCAATTTTCATACATGTCTCATGTCTTTCGACAATTATAATAAACAAAATCAATATTGATTCAATAGCGATCAGTGTTATATGTTTTACTCACTTCTGCTATATTAATATAATCTCTATATTGCCCATAAAATTATATTATTGTTCATGAGTAAATTAATAAATTTATTGGATTAATTGTTATTACATATTAACATTAGAATACTTAATTCAGGCAACTTGCATCTGCGTTACTAAATATAACATTATTGCTTTATGGTGGCATCAAATATGTTATATATTTAATATATAAATGTATAACAAATATTTTTAAACAATATGACATGTCTCTCACGAATACCCGAGAAAATGTTCGTGGAAGCGTGTTAAAGCGTAGAACTTTCCCCTATCGTCAAATAAAGCATAAACGCATTATAATCTGTGCATGATAATGTCAAAGAGAGCTGTATGAAAAACAACTATAATCAACATAATCAGCAGTAAGCCGACATAATTTTAAACTTTTTGTTTTTAAAAAAGGGTTACTAGATACATTCGCAGGACGGATACCTTAGAGATCGCTCAAAATGTCTACAAATAATTTATACATTAATAATAGCCTAATAAATGTAATGGAGTAGGAGTATAGGATTCAACATTTTTCGCAAACGCTGAGCACGGAAGCTATAACGCGTTTCCTGATGTTAACTTTATTGCCTCGGGGAACGAACTGCAATACAATTGCAGTGGAAAGTTCCGTGAAAAGAGATTCCGCCGTGCACAAGCAGAAGTAGAAACCACTAGGGCTTCTTTGCGACGCGATTAAGAAGATTCGTCGTTTTTTTTCGAGGACGCTTTTTCAGCTTCGCTGATTGATCGTTGCGACGTCTGTCATTCTTACCCAACATTTTTCTTACTTTCTAATTCTTACTGATGAATCGAGTTTGCCTTTGAGTCGGCTGTTAAAATATCGCTTTCCAATTTAAAACAAGAGATCGCGATCATTGTTCGCTGAGATCGTTTCAGTTTCTTTAGCTCTATGACGTATTTGTATACCAAATCGCGAAAATATCATAAAGAAAATTAATTATTACTTTAGAAAGGGGGATCTTTCTCTCTAAAGAGGAATGCAGTCACTTCTTATTTAAATAATATGATTCTAATAATAATTCGGAAACTCACGTACATATAAAATTTTTAAAGCAATATGTATAAAGTTATATATTTCACCACCAAATATAAAAACATTGTAAATAACATATTATCTTACAATCAAACCATATAAACTATAACATCATACACCCAATAAAATAATTCCGTCAAAATTGTATTTGACAGTATGTCTATAATATTGTATACACTATACAGCATAGTACTAATATTTGGCAGTAGGTGTATATATATATATATAAACGTGAACAAATCTCTCTGTATTTATTTTTCTGCTTCTAAAATTTACGGCAATATATGTATATGAGATTGCTATCTAAAACAATATGTTAAAAAAAATAAAACAAAAATTTCTATAAAAATACCACCAAACCATGGATATTGGGATTTTTTCAAATAACCAATTCTGAATTCACTTATGTAAAAGCGCCGCAGAGAGCATCAGCTTTCGGGAAACAGAACGTTATACGAACATTGCAAAGAAAACAATAACAACGAACGGATTTGTTTCATACATATACAGATTTTCGGTCTGGTTCGGCACGGCTTTTACGATATTGACCGTGTATAACATCAGCAGCCTACTAGGAGCACTAGGGCACGCTTGGGAAAGCCCGTTCCTCATGCCGGCGGATATTTACAACAAATACAGACAGAATTTGCTCGACGAGGGAGGAAGCCCGGGGTGCGTCTTTCAAATTAGCATTTCAATTTGCCGCGCAGGTGTCCCGCATGCTGCAGCCGCGTGTTAAACGAGGACAATCGAGCCGAAGCCGGAGTCGTCATCTACCACCTGACATTTTCGATGCAAAGCCGCCGACAGCGGAGCGGAGAAGCGTGACATTTACATACATACGTATATATACATACGTTCATATACCCCCAGCCCCAGCCCGCAGCGGCGTTTGTCGTGTCGTATCCGCGCTTCACGCTTCGACAATCTTCGATCGCTACTTTTCAGTCGAATCGTATCTCGCGAATCTCATCAAGAGCCGAAATCAAATCGGTGACGGATAGGGATCTGAGAATTTGCGCCGAGAGGCAAATCACTATAGATAAAAGTTATATACCGGAATATTACTCGAATACAATTCCCGACAATGATGTAGAGTTTTCATGCTATTTTATTTATATTATATTTTTTACTATATGAAATATTACATGTAACCATTTCTATAAAATTTAATTGTTTTTAAAATTATTGTATTTATTACTATGTAAATGTTATTAGAAATAACCTAAATTTTAAGTTAATTTATTTATGACATATTAGACGAATGAATATTGTTTAAACAAGCGCACCTACTATTTGACAAGTATTATAGTAATCACTTATTCAATAAATCTATTGTTAATTCCTATTAATATTCTAGTATTGTGCAGCAAAATTCCTTAATTGGTGAGTCAATTTTTGGTGTTTAAGTACGAAAAAATGTATCTTACGCCAATAGTGCTTTTGTTTTCATGAGTACATAGAGAAATGATTTTCAATTTGCACCATTGAAATCTGAACTCACCAAATTTACGCCGTCTTGAATCCGTCTGACTCGCGTTGAATTTCGCCGACGTGGCGTTCAATAATAACCTTGATATTGCGACCATACTTGGTATTGTTTACTAAAAACAGCACCGCAAGTCACCGAACGGTGAATTTGTAATTACAACCCGATACTTTGTTAAAAGAATTCTTTCGTAACGAGATCGATCTGTTTCTGTCAACCAAGTAATAATGTCTACAAGTTCATCCATTTTCAAGATATCGATATCGATAATTTGAATTCTAGTTAATTCCCAATGAAATCTAAAAAATGTTTAATATGTTGCAAAAGTCTCGATTAACATTTAAAATAAAAAATTAAATAAAATTTTTGATTTTTTAATTCTTATTGTTAACCGAAAATGTCCCAAGTTTCCATACATCAAAAATAGTTTTCAAAAATTTGCCCTTTTCTTTGTAATTCTAAATAACGCTTAAAAACCTTTACCAAAATTATTCTAATTTAAATTGATACTTATTAAAATAGAAAAATTATTACCAATTTTCATCTAATTTAAATGTTTTCAAAGATACAAAGTATCAACTTTACATTTATTTGCTTTATTACTTATATATATTTTCTATCACGTTTTTCGTACCTAATCATCGAATTCTTTTTGGGGTGCATCGGGAGTTTTAAACTGCCTCACGGAACTAAAACTGCGTACTACATCAAAATTCTGAATATAAAGTGAATTAACTTCATAAAAGTCAAATATTCAACTTCGTTGATTTAAGCAGATCCATTTGCGAGTAACAACATTGGATTTTCCAAAAGCGAAATGCTAATTCTTTCGCAGGAGATTCGCATGCATTAAAAGTCTTTAAATGTGCTCGTCATATCCAGCAGTAATGATATTCAAATAATCAAGTCAACATTGAACGTTTTTACCAAAATAAAAATATTTTATCAGATTAATTATTCGGGAACGAACGACGTCGCTTTCTATACCTCCAATATATGTGTGTATGTTCGATTTATGAGTATTTGAAGAAATCTGTATAAACTCAGCAATCAATAATATACGATATTTCTCTCTTTTACTTCAACCGCGTCTTTTTCCTCTATTTTTCGCAATAAAATTACAATTCTTGCAAGCAAGGATACAAGATTATTATCGTTGGCACATCTAAGGTATTAAACTACCCTTTATCGTCACCGACGTTTGCCTTATGAACGATCGACGTTTATATCTCTCTACGATAGTATCGTCGCTATGTAAGAGAGAAATGATCGACGGTGAGATATACGACGAAATAAACGTTCAGAATATAAAAGTAAGAAGTTAGCTGCGAATCGACCGACTGGTCGTTTTAAATGTGCTTAAATTAACTTGCGCAATGAGAGAGGAGAGAGAGAGAGAGAAAGAGAAGAGAAGCGTCCTGAGTCCTACATATAGTAACAAAAAGTAATGCATAAGCCCCATAGGCGTCGAGTCGTTTCGCGAACGTTATAGCTGTATAGCAGCGCGTTATTACTTTGATTGGCGGCCAATTACTACGATGTGGCTAGTTTATTTTAACGAAAATAAATAATTATCAAAATGAACCTCTTAACGCGCCGTAGGTTATTATCTCTATCTCATGCACGTGAGATTGGCAGGCATGCAACATTGCTAAATCATCTCGGATTTGTTAATTATTAAGCGCTGTCCTCTCCATTTAGACTTCAAGTCATGTGATAAGTATCGAAAGCGAATTCTATAATTGACAGAGCGTAACATGAGAGAGGCGTCGTTGGCCTCACGATAAATTATTCGCGACTGCTAATCGCCAAGAAAATGTACATTTTCAAATATTCTTCGAATAAACCAAACGTAAACTAGAAGATAGATGATAGATTACTCAATTTATACATATATGTATACAGCACGGTATAAAATTTTAATCTTTATTTTCTTCAAGTCGTCGGAATTGCAGACAAATAATATTAGTTTACGAAAGTACTCCGTATCTCTCGTTGCGTTTGTTTTTCAAACGAAGATTACTCCCGAACAACTCGGCCTGAAATCTCCACGTTGCAGCTTGCAGTTTAGAAATCTGGTCATCTTAACCGCGCGATTTGAAAGAGACTTTCAAGAGATTTCAAGCAATGAGGAAAACGTATCGCTCGGAATGGCTTGTTAAATGAAAGATCAGCACGCGTTTACTCGTGAGAGGCCGGGGAATCCAGCCGCGTGTCGGTTCTCCCGTATTTTACAACGGCACGTGCGGCTCATTATGGCGGCAGAACAACGGGCCTTCGTTACGCGAACAGTCGCGCCGGCGCGGTCGCGCCGGTACGTTCTGTTAACTGTTATCGTAAAGGTGCGGCTACATCTATCGTAAATGATTATCGTAAGCTCCTTACGACGATCGTAACGCTCGTCGTGACAGTTATCGTAACCTCATCGATGAGTTGATTCAACTTGAACTCTGACGATTACGACGCTTGTATAGCGTTACAACAGTATAACCTAATCTGTCAGCCTTCTCGACCAATTCCGATTAACCCGATCAGTAATTTCGTCAACAGCAAGACTTTTAACTGTATAATGTATATGTCGTTCTTTTTTATTTTTTTTTTACCTATCTCTTCGTGATTTACTACTTCGTGAATAAAAGCTGCTTTCAATATAACAAATCTTTTAATTTTTTATTTTCGTCGATTAAAGTTAATCGGAGTTGGTCGAAGTAACCCTAACATAGATATATTGTTTACGAGAGCTTCTTTGCTTACGACCACGATCGCAGCGTTACGATAGACGTAGACGCACCTTTAAGCATGCAGCGCGAATACGGTGACGGGTAAACGATCGTAGACTATTCTTAGAGAGACTCACCTCAGAGCCCGTTGTGTGGTCTTCATTTTCGATGGGCGCCCTGTCTCCCGCTCCAAATGGCGTCTCCTCTCTCGGTCCGCTTCGCCTCCGCACGATCCGTCCGTCTCTCGTTCCTCCTCGCTCCGCTCTCGGCTGCTATCACGCCGATTCGTCGCACCGTTGAGACGCACGGCTCCGGTGAATGGTGATCGGCCGCGAAATCAAAACACTGGATGGCGAGAAGTTCGTCGGACGTATCCACTTCGTTCGCGCGAGGAAAGGAACGATCGTACGATTACTAATCTCGGAGTCTCGGAGATCACACGGCAGATCACTGGCGAAACTGGTGAAAGAATCGGCAGAACATCCTCACGCACTCGGATCACGTTAGCATCTCACGCGCGAAACTCACGGCGTTAACTTCACCGGTCGCGAAAAACAAAGCACCACGAGATCTGTCACTCCTTCGCGGCGCGTGGCTGTTGACTCTTCTCGCGGTTTCCGATATTTATAGCGTTTAAATCTCTCCTGCGTCTCTCCTTCCGCGCGTGCAAAGATCAACCGTCGCAACGGAGATTCGTCGGTCGGGCGATTTTTTTTACGGACGCTCAGGAAGATCGACGATGTACACGTATACGGTTCCTTCTTCTTCGGAACGGAGGCAGCTGGCTGACGATCGACGCCTTCACCGCGGCATCGCGAGGTGCAGTGTAAAAGAGCGCCGCGAATTAGATCAGTGGGACTCGCGCAAGGCCGAGAAACTTAGGTCGCGAGCGGCGAAAGGCTTCGCAACCCGTCGCCCTCTATCTTCCTCTACCTTCTCCTCTTTCTCCCCGGTTAACTCCTGATTTGCCAGAGGTCCATTCGCGCCCCTCGCGTGTCTCGCTCCCTTCGTCGCTGCATACGAGTCTCTCGAATACGCGCGTAAACGTGAGAGCGCACCTGAAACTTTATATAGACTTTGAATATATCCGAATATACCGTGTTGTTTTCCACAATTGATATGATCTTCTTAGAACGCTCGAATCTCCTACCTTGATTTTGCGCCACTTTCCTAATGGCCTTTCTTCAAATTGTACTTCAAACACCGTGTGCAATTCCGCCTCTTACTCTCCTTCTTGCTTCGATCGTCTCGGGAGATCCTCTTCAAGAATTCAGGTTCCTCTTCGGAGCGGCCGCTTGATCTCCCATCGACTTCCTCGCTCGCTCTATCGGCCGCGAATCGGCACGGTGACCACGGGAAATCGCACACGCGCCCTCGCGCATCACACTCGCGGTCGCGTTCACTCGGTTCGGGTGATGCGCGCGCGCGCGGAGGCGCGGGCGGTCGGCGAAACACTGGCGTCGGGCGCCGACGCGAGCATCGCGCTCGCCCGCAAACCAGATATGGGATCGCGCTAACCTGCTTTTCGATGCGCTTCGACGATAAAACGTCCGAGAAGCGCTCTTCGTTCCTAGCGCCTCGATCCGCCCGGCGACGTTCGACGACTCCCCGTCGATTCTGTGTTAACCGCAACTTCACGACGCACTCCGATATGTAAGTTGACGTTGATCCAAAATTCACGCTTGATGCCGGGCGTCACGCATAAATCTGCAGTCTGCACGTTTCGACGAGAGCCACGGAGAACCAACTAACTGCCTTCAAAAGTGACGACAGTTGGCATCGATGAAACGGACACCTGTCGCCCTCCCTCGAATTTCCGCGGGCGTTTCAAAAAGCACCAAATATGGCGCCGGTGTCCGATATAATTCCTCCTTCCTTCTTTCCCCCGCGGCCGCGATCGATTTGTCAATCCAGCTCTTGTCGCGCAATCGATCGAGTCGCCAAAATTGCCGGCGCAAAATTCGACGATGCGAATCTCTTTTCTTCCTCGACGATCTCGCCTCTCGACCCAAGTCGCTCGATGATCGTTTCCTCCTTTCGGCCGGTCGCCGAAAATCCTCGTGCCCTCGTGCGTCGCGGAGGAGCAGGTGGCGGAAGACGCTGGCTGGAGCACTTTGCGCCGTGAGGCAACCGCAGCCTCCTCTGCCTCCGTATTATACGTGCAGTGGAGTCCGGCGCGTACGCGAAGACTGGTTTCACGAGAGAGGCTCCCTCGTGCCCGACCGGCCAGACTACTTCGCGGACGATAGCACGGGACTGCGAGCGTCCGCGCACGGGCGCGAGCGAGACGGTACACGCGCCTCGCCGCGTCGCGCCTCGCGCCGCGAGAGGAGAGCGGAGCGGAGCGGAGCTGGCGCACGGTGGAGAGCGCGAGCGCGGTGGGTCCCGTTCCACGGAAAGAGGCTTTATTCCACTGAGCGCGAGGAAGTACTGTTACTTAGACGGGGGCCGCAACGTAACGAGGAGTCGAGTAGCAACGCCGGGCGACGACGCGGCTCGGGACGCGCGCTGCATGCGCGCGATATCTCACGAGAGCCAACACGGCCAAGCCGAACGTGAGTTTTTCCTCGAACGGTGGATTAGGAATGATGGTTCCTCTGGCACGTTTCGACACGCGTAAATGAGACGTATCGTTGGGGGAACGCCTCCGTGCGATACCAGGTTGCGACAGGTGGCGTGGAACGCTCGTCCTACCACTCGTTTCTGTCTCTTCCGCTCTCTTTTTGCGAAGCGCAGGTTCCGCGACGAATCGCGATTCACCGTCGATAGTACAACGTTGTAACCGCGCGGTGCATCCTACCCTCGCGTACGTCTCGTCGTCTCGAACGCGACTTCCCGCAGTTCCCGCCCGAGTAGAGAAAGCACGGCCTGAGGGAGTGAGGGAAGGGAGAGAGGTGACGCTGACGCGGCGCCACTGCGGTTCGTAAACAAACAACGTTCGTCGCACGACGAGTGTTTCGAAGTAACCCACGAACGGACTGTCGTTCTCACATGTTCCGCGTCGCGTACTGAGTACTCCAATGCGTTTACGTGCGTTACCCGCGCACTCGATACAGGTGACTCGCCACCCGCATTTACTCCGAAAAAAACACGTGCGGGTGGACGCGGTTCAGCCGGCTGCCGGCATTCGCGTGCCGCAGCTCCTTTTCGTGACACGTTTTCGTTTCCCAGCACCGAGAAGACACTCACGTGTGCGAGTTTCTGCGTGTGCCTGGCCAAAAAATCTCTCTCTTCTCTCTCTCTCTCTCTCTTCCTTCGGCCGACACGTTGATTATCGCGGAGCGCGCGATACAACACAACGTATATACCGCTCGGCTGTCGCGGCTCGACTGGACGTCTGGCCGTCTGGGACGAGGACGGCCGACCACCTCCGCACCGTTGCTCGTCGCGCTCACGCTCGTAGCGTGCGCGCCGGCGCCCCGCAACTTGCGCTCGGAGTTAAGTCGAATGAAACGGATAATCAGAGGATTCCTGATCCAAATTAAGTACGTGAACTCGCCTTGGAAAGCGATAAATTCAACTTTCATAACGATTTTCTCGATTAATTTATGTCTGGAGTAGATTTCAGAAAAAAATTTAAATAGTGTTTCCCTGTTAAGTATCTTATATGCAAAATTTATATTAAGTCGAAGACTTGAGTTAAGTTTTTGAATTAATTGAAGATAATTAAGCATGATTTTTTCAAAGTTTAAATCATCTAGCATGAAACACGCTAATATAACAGCATAATATTGGTACCTATATTGTCAAAAATATAATTTATTCCTCTATATTACTGAGTGATATTTATTTTTGTAAAAATCACATTTGAAAAATTCTTACTCCGGCGAATAAAATTTTCTGTGCCACTGCATTTTTCGACTAATATATTTTCGTAAATGAAAAAAATGTGTGACAAATGTACAGTGGGTCACATAAAGGTTGCAACACTTAATTTTTGGATAGGTGATTTATTTTGGCAGTGATTCGTAATCTCGAAATATTTGTGCGTTTCAAAACTTATCCAAAAATCAAATGTTGCAACCTTTATGTGACCCACTATATCATATATTATCTTTTTTAAGGAAAATTAAACCGAAATTACAGATTTATTTCAATTCAGCCGTAATAAATATGAAAACATCTTGCAATCTGGAATCGTTTTTTCCACATTTAAAACAAAAAACGTTGAGGTTACTAGTTACTATTTTTTAAAACTTTGCTTGCTCAAGATTCTTTAGAGTTTTAGACAATCTATAATTTGTGTCGTAAAATCATAAGTAAAATTTTATCTTGCATTCCGACACAAATTATAGATTGTCTAAAGAATCTTAAGTGAGAGCGAAGTTTTAAAAGAATGCAAGATAAAATATTTTTGATTTTACGTGTCATGTAAAACACGAAGAACAATTAGAAATACACACAACTATAAAATATACATTAAAATGCGCATAAAATCAAAACTACGGTATACGAGATTGTAACAGGATTTCCTGAAATCCGATGCGAATTAGAGATACTGTCTAAAAGGCGTTTCCTTCGCGCAGTTTTAGCCTCTTCGAGATCAAAGATCCGTTGTTCGTTCGTTATCGGGCGGAGCAACGGAAGACGCGCGCGTATGTACGCACCTGCGCGTGTTCTCGCGTAAACAGTAAAGTAGGCTGTATGTAGTGTATGTACGCGTGTGCGCGAGAGCGTGAGGTGAGCGGGTGTAACCGGTTCCACCGATTTTTTCACGAAAAGCACTCGCGACGCTTTATAAAATTGCTCGTACCCTTTGTCGTTGTCGTCTTCGTCGTGTCGTCGTTGCTGGACGTCACGTATGTACATACATATGCGTGGTGCACACGAGATGCTTAATCCGAACGATCGCGATGTTCGACGCTCTCGTGAAGATACTGAAGATCTGAGAGCGAGTACTAGCGGCTATACTCGCGTTGCTTCAAAGCGGTAACGGCGCACGGTGATCTTCTCAAAAGACAGCGGCGTTTTCGTTTTAGCAAGAGGTTTCGGACAATAGATTGCCTTAATATCTGAACAAATGTATAAATTTTGACATACACAAAGCTAAAGGGCAAATTGGAACAAACATATTTTTTATCAAGAGAAATTAATTTCATAATGAAATTATGGAAGTTCCGCAGCACCGTTGCATATACTTATGTAAGATTTGTTGACGCCTCAAAGAGCTCGCATTCAAACAGAACTTGTAATTGGAAATTTTAATTAAATAATTTTTAACCCAAAGTTATAAATACAAATTATAAATGAAATAGATTGTAGCAATGTCGTCATTAATTGGAAAAATTGATTTTGCGGAAATTGCTCGTTAACTGTATTGTCGTATTTATTAGAATTATGTTCGTATAATGTGTAAAAAGATAGGGCAATATTCAATATATTCATAGTCGGCAATAATCGTGTATTATTTTATAGGTACGTGAATCTTTCAATGTAATTACTTATAGTTTAATATTCATAATTAATTAAAATAATATATGATAATGATCTAATTAATTGTAGATTATTATATAAAATAAAAGTTTTATATAGTACGTAAAAAAATTATTTTGCATTTTCATGAAAAATTTATTCATCAATAATTAGAATCATAAATTCATAAAAAAGTAATTATCAGTTAATTAATAATCGAACGGTGTTCTATAGCACCATTGTAATTTCATCGAAAATTTGAGTAAACCATCAATAAAATCTATGGTTATTCAATGCAGTCGATATAAATCGACCATAAACTGAGCGGTCACTGAATCGTGTTATGAAGTAAGATTTAATTGTATAATTTATCATGATTTTTGCTGTAAACTTTTTTGCCGAGTAGGTAGTATTGGCGTTAACATAGTGCACGGTTTGGTTCGAATTTTTTGTACCAGTTTCACAAAAGGCTTGCACGCTCCAGAGAACTCTGAACCAATAACAGAGATTCAATGGATAATCTCGACAAAGAATTCTGTCTCGAATGCCACGTGTATAAAAAAAATAGCTACACTGAGAATTTTTATTTATGTTTATATAGAGAAACCAGCTTTTTTTCATAGTTTTAAAATCGTAATAAAACTTAAATAGAATCTATAGTATATATATATCGTGATGTAATATAATTAACCAAACTACATGATATTAATTTCCTAATAAGATTTTCAGTATTGCATCATTAATTAACGATTTATAAGCATCTACACCAGAAAGTAATTTTCTCTGTTTGAACGTTCTGACCTTATGATGAAGACAAATTAATTAAAATAAAATAATTTAATTACGTTAACATCGCAAGCAAAATTAATTAAAACAAAAAAGTGAAATAGATAATTATCGCACCATATACCAAATTGAAACGTAAAGAAACAAAAAAAATTAAACAAATCTTTAATTTCAGAGATTATAATTCGATTTAACTAAAATAATGAATTTTTTCATGAAATTTTTCATTTACTTTCGTTTATATGTATATCTTTTATACTTGACTGTGTTTTTGTAATGTAAAGAAGCACAAGTTCGTAATTGTATACGGGCTCGACCTAATTTTTGTCGGCATTTTTGTCGTTGACTATCGTTATTGGACGAAGCATTCACAGATACAAACGTACGCAGACGTAACGTGCGCAAAACCGGCGCGCGATCCCTTTGACGCCGCGTTTAATAAATTAAGTCGTTATAGGGGTTCGAGCGAGACGCATAACACAAATAATCCATGGTGACACTCGCAATTGGACATGGTAGAGCATCCGCGTTTGCAACATCTGAGGAGTGAAACGGCGTTCACACGTATATTCGCATTAATTTTTCTCACGTTATTTACATGTTAAATTTTTTAACTAAGATCGAAAAGTCCAGAATTGACAATAAATGTCAAAGTAAGCGATAAAAGATAAAAAGTAAGCGTCGTCTTCATGTAGAATGTCTCCTTACTTGAAGAAATTATATTCGGAACTATAATTGTTACGAAGATCCGCGATAATCACGATAACTTTACAAGCAATTTTTATAATTTTGAAAAATATTTTGTCGTGTTAATTCTGCTAATTAATGCTTCGCTAATTCGCTATTGCAATTTTCTTTTTAACTATTATAATAAAATATGTATTCAATTTCTCTCAATCGGTAGCTGGTAAAGCAGCATATCGTCAGAAAATGGAAACAGAATACGCGTATAGTAAGAATTCTTTTATTGTCGTTTTGTTATTAATCCAATCGAAATTGTTTCAAAAAAAATTCGGAATAATTACGCCGCTGCAATGGTGTAATATTGAAGATTGCTAATCTTTTTTAAAAAATTTAAATAATTTTCTGTGCACTAACGCCCTCCCAATAAATATCACGGTTGGAGTAAGAAACAGCAAGCAAGTTTATAGATGATAAGGTGGGAAACGTTATTTCTGTTTGGGAATTTTACCATTGAAGCAAACCTAGCTCAATTTCTTTAAAAACTGCGTTGACCCAAAATTTCGAACAAACTTTGAATTGGAAATATTAAAACGTATAGCTAATCTTAAATCGACTGTGTTTATTATTAATTATTATTATTACCAACAATCGGCCATCGAACCATGGAAGCCACTTGATCAGGAATTCTATTCAGGATTGTTATAGTCTTTAACAGTATTTTATGGATGACCGCATGCACTCTTTTTTTTTCTAATTAAATGTAAAAGGTGCAATGAGCTGGCTTACGCTATCCAGCTCATTGTTTTGAATGGTTTTGAATTACAACATTCACTCGTACAGGCTTTCAACGTGTACTGCCATCTGAAGATGCAAGTATGAGGTACATGTTTGAATCTTTAGCTACTCTAATACTACAATGATACTGCGATAAGAAAAGCGCACCGTGCCAAAAATAAAACGAGATATCTACAAGACCTTCAATTTTAATGCGTTGCTAATTACACAATAGTATAGTTGAAGAAAATACCGATTTTTATTCAATTTGCAGCGTACAGATACGTAAAAAGGCCTTATATTACATTAAAATAAAATATATAAATTATATCCATGTCCACGACATCAGGCGACGCGCGTCATTTCATATTCAAACGCAAGTTCTGTGCGGCAGCTATTATTTGGCATCTTTGCAATTCCATTTTCTGTTCCTTCAGCTTGAGAAGCTGTTTCTTCAGCTCCAATTCCTTATGTCTCACGGCCATTTTCTCTTTGTGCCGCCTCTCCTTGTTCTTTTCGGCCACAGCAAAGTTCTTTCCCATTTCTTCTATAAATTTCTCAAACAGTGTCGTCAAGATTTGTTTATGATCTAACGTATCGCCGCCGTCTTTCTCGTTGATCATGGGTGCCAGAGGATCGCGTTGCCGATCGCCAGGCGAGTCGCTGCCTTGATCGCAACCGGGCTTCGGCAGAATCAAGGGATACTTCGCCGGTCCACTTGGCGGCTGCGGCTGCTCGTTCACCTCCAGATACACGTGTCTCTTCTTCTCGTTGAAGATCTCGTCCAAGGCGCGCTTGTGCTCCCACTGTCCGTAGTGTCGCATCCTGCCCGGTTTTTTCAGCCGCTCGCGGAACACAAGGTTCTTGTACTTACGCTCGAGAACCCGCCACTTGTTCTCGCATTTCTGCGGACTAAAGTAGAACCCGTAATTCTGCATCTCCAGCGATATCATCTCGAACATCTCCCGCAGACTCCTGATCTGCGTCGATTGCCCGACCAGCGATCGATATTTCTTGTACTGGCTAATCAGGCAGGTGGTGGCCTTGCTGGTCCACAGATTTAACGCGCCCACATCGACGCTTGACGGTATCGTGCTGGCGTTTTCCAAACTCGAAAAGTTATTCTCATGCTCTTCCTCGACGTAACATTGAAGGGTCGGCTCCACTTTGACTTCCATGTGACCGGGAATTCGGTCCTCTAACGAAAATAATAATTTAAAAAATTATATAATATATATTATATAACTATATAAAAAAAAACGATGAGAGAGAGCTACACTCGAGAGCTACACAATATTTAGTTTACAATGCTGTGGAAGATAAGATCGAGATAAGATGACACATTCCGCTATCACGATAATTAAAGAAATTATTATTTGCAAATTTTCTCAATTAATTAATTCAAAACTTACGTGTTTGAACACGTTCGTTATGTTATAATATTCGAGAGCACTTGCATTCTTTTCGTACTATAAAATTATTGCGCGTGCGCAAGAATCGCGAGTTTCATGCGATGATGCGATTGAATTTTCCCGCGTTGCGATGCGGCCCGTGACACTTTGGAAAACGTGACTACAAGCGCACGCGAAATCTTTCGAAAGGATCGAACAGATCCGCACCGTGTCCGAAAGCGATTTTCTTACCTTTCGGCTCCTCGGCCATGATCGTACAGGCGGAAATCAGCGCGCCGACGACGTTGCGACCGCACCGAGTAATCCGGTCGGAGTGCTATTCACGGATGCCGACTCAGCCGACTGTACACGGCTCTCGCGGGGGGCCGAAAAACCGAAGGAAACTAGTTCCAAACCGGTTTCGAGCTGGAACTGGTTCCGTACGCGTCGCGAACCACCAGCGTAACCTAACCTGATGACGTTCGCTCATCGGATCGCTCGTGAAGACGTGAAACGAACAGCAGCGCGACGGGCGACCTCGATCGCCGATCGTCGATTGCGTCTTGCACGAGTTTCGAACGCATTCCGAACCCTTAGAACATATATAAATATGGAAGGGAAATGTCTACTGTTCTCGAAAGAAAAAATCTTTAAAATATGTTTTAAAAATACGTAATGTCTCTCTTGCGAGTTACTGCTCGAACGTTTGTGTACATGTACATGTACACTTGCAAGAGAGCCAACTACGATTTTCTTTCTCACTTCCTCCGGACACATTTCAGACATTTCAGTCTGCAATTTCCCTTCCATATCTATATGTTTTAATTGTAAGTCCGAACCGGGACCGAACACGCTCCGTTTTCGAAATTCGATGGAAATAAAACGTAGGGCACATCGCGGAGAATCGACATATCGCGCAGACGGACGCGTACCGGTTTGCGCAAACTGCGCGTTGAAACCGTTTCACTTAAAATGGAAGCTTGTCGCCGGGTTAACTAGTTTTTAAGGTGGACCTCTTCGGCGAGAATACTTGGTAATAGGAATCAGACGTCTTGAGAAAAGACGTAACTTCGCAAACATTTTGCAGTTCCTCGAATGCTTGAATTGTACTTATCTATAATAAATCGGCTTTGTTATTGACAGACGCGGTGATTACATTTATCTTTAAACGTCGAGTTGGACTCTGAGCTTTAGATATATCGTATGCTTGTTAAGATCTAGATTATTTCTTGTTAAGTGCAGGAAATGGAATAGCGCGCGCATATGCGAGGCGATTACCGAATCAGAAGTAATTTGTAATTGTTATTAGCCAATTAATATCTTTCTTTACTTATAATTTGCATTGTTAATTTTCTCTCTCTCTCTCTCTCTCTCTCTCTCTCTCTCTCTCTCTCTCTCTCGCTCTTCTATTATACTAATAAAACTATTGAATCGTGTACTATATTAATTATTAGGATACATAAACCTTACATAAAGATTATTGTTAATATATAATATCTATAGTTATAATTAGAAATCTTTCACCTTCTCACATTCTTAACTAATTTACATTCTAGACTCTACCGTAAGTGAATTTCTTACTTATGTACTTGGTTACATAACATCTTCGTAACACCCATGCCTCGTGTGACGCAATCAAATGAGAATCATTACTTACGCTAAGTAGAGGCACGATGAACGGAGATTCCTTGACGTATATAGCTAATATATAGTTAATTTGAACAAGAATCTCATACTCCCCATATTTTTCGCCTGGTTGCAAAATCAGTCGTGTATCGATACTTTCGTTCTGGCTGAGCCGGAGCGCTCGCCTGATGGAATGCGCGCTAATAAGTTCTTTACAGGCGCAAAATGATTTTGCCACAACGTGTTCGGAAAACGCATAGCTGCGGTATGAGCGATTTACGAAGACGTGACGTACAGATGCGTAAGAACGCGCGCGTACCGTTCGCGGTTTATGACAACTTTTATACTATGTCGTGGAACGGAGCTAACGGGATTTCGATGCACCGATACAGCCGCCGGAATAGCGAAGATAAACATCGAGCATGCATCTGCCAATAGATAACTCTATCGAATAATTTCAGTCGGACGTTTTTCCGATTTCCATGTACATCGGTCGATCTACTTCAGTTTGCATTAGACGATTTATAACTCGTGTCAGATTTCTCGATAGAATTCGTAACTTTACACGCTATACATCTTGATATATATTTTTTTAAAACATATTTTAGAGATATGTATTTTATATACCTAATTTTTTAATTCAATATATTTAATAATTATATTTAACCAAAAATAGATAAATAATTGACCATGACTGGCACAACATTTATTAAAAATGTCGACACGACGTTGAGAAGGAGCCGAATTTGGCTCGAAACGTCGTGTCGACATTTTTCATAAATGTTGTGCCAGTCATGGTCAATTATTTATCTATTCTTGGTTATTAATTACTGGCGAAGAAATTCCTAATCATTGTTTAATTATATTTAATTTCATATATTTTAATATATATTTTTTATATAAATACAATATATTCTTATATTAAATATAATATGTTATGAGTAATATATATTTAATATGAGAAGTATTTTCGATTCTTCAATTTTTTTTTTATTTTTATATCTGTACGTCATATAATATGATAATTTTATAATTCCATAAACAGATTTTAATCTTCTGAATTCTCTGATGCGAATTATAGGTCGTTCAAAGTGGGATCTGTTATAGCCTAACGTCCAGCAAAATTTTCTAAATGATACGATAATGTTTGCGATAATCACTTCTGCTCAACGCCTCTGGCGCGACGTGTGATTTAATACCAGAATATGATCGAGAATACGCGTAATCCTATTCTTATTCGTGTAATTGCGGCGCCGGTTACGTTTCCCTGCGCAATCGTAACGAGACTGAGAATTACGCGAAAGTCTTTTTGTCAATGTAACGCAGGCGATCGCATCATGCAAGGGGAATAATCGTGGCCGATGTAACGACCAGCCGTAGATAATCACGTTGCCGTCAAGACGAACCTTTCACTGTTCTTACCGATAATTATGCGCTCCTTTAACATCCCTCGGACAATTGCCGAACTGAATACGGAACTGGAATAAGGAATGGAGCGACGTGAGACATGACGTTAACGTAGACAATAAAGCAGTTTATGGCTACCGAGAGGCACAAAGCGTATCGACGTATTGTAATGACCACAAATGCTCTGAAAGTGCTTATTTAATTAATAATAACATATAGTTCTATACGAAACTGTAAGTAATATATCTCATTGTTAAGATATATCTACCTAATAATAATAATAATTAATAAAATGCAACAAAAACCGATCTTCCTCGCTTTTTCTGAAGGAAGAATAGACTGCAAAATGGAGGATTCCACTTTGCGCGAAAGTTAAAGTTGAAGTTTTCAAAACACCTCCAAAAACAGTAAATGTATCTCAAAACAAATTAAATCGCGATATCTTGCTCAGGATTTTCTATTTTATTCTTAGAAAAGCACTTAATACATTAGGTATGCTTAACTAGGATTTACATAAACATTAACATTTTTTTTAAATTGACAACTTTAATTAATTTTAACTAATAATAATGTGTGACATAATGGTTAATTACTAATATAATAAATAATATAAAGTGTAATATAGCGGTCTGGTCCCCTCGACAGGTTTAGCGCTCCAGTCCACGACATTGCGTTGTTACGTGACCATGGAAAGGCATCGATCCCAATATACAGAGGCTACACGCCGATTTACTTTCCCTTCGAGGATATCGAATACCTTTCGAGTTTCAAACATTCGAGCGTCAAGCATTCCACGGTAGTTTTAATTCACGCTCGTATCACATGTCAGAATGTACACAGAAATCAAGGATAGGAATTGTGCGCGAGAATTAAAGGATTTCTGTCGCACCTTCGATATTAAACTAATTAGAATTTAACTTTATTCAATATTATCTAAAATATAACATAACGATGTGATTTCATGCATAAGAGAAAGATAATAAATTGTACGTTTAATATCAGTAGACATAAAACAAGAAATCCATCGACAAATACACACGGGATTGTAAGTGTTTTAAAACATGAAGTTGCGTTTCGGAGCGCGTGTTCTGTATCTAAATATTCGCGTATTAGGACTGTTGGTTATTCAAAAATTTAATAATTTGATAATAATTAATTTCTTATAACAATAACATATAATCAAATATAATAATATTACGCACATATGTATATAGGCACAAAGATCCAATCTGATTGATTACGGCATATTTTCTAGTTAGTCGTGTTATTCACATATCGGTATTTTTATATACATAGGTATATTATTATAATAATATTATATATAGTATTATGTCTCTTATATTTAATTAAGGCATTAACGAAGCAAGAACCTAGGATCTACGCCACTGTTGCCTGTGTCTACGTAATTTATTAACAAAAGAGTTGGAAGAACAATATATCGCGATTCCCATCTCATCAAGTGTATTCTTGCAGAGTACGATATAATGCACGGTGCGCAGTTCCAGCGTATGCATCATCACAGATAGACTTTGTCGTGATTGCGAGTGCCGAGACTGCCGAGAGCGCAGGAAGCAGACCATTTCGCGAGTCGTCTAGAACAGAGCGCATGTAAATTACGGAAGGGACGGCATAATAACACCCACGCGGGAGTGTAACGTCCAGCTCGCGATGGACGCGGAGAGCAGATCGGGGGAAAATATATGCGCGTATCATTCCGTCATGACGACGAGACAGGTTCAAGGGATATAAGGAATGAGACGAAGCGACCGGCGGTTCTCGTTACGAGCGCTAAGTCGAGATTCAAATGTCAAATGGAAGTCGTATATGTATATTTCAAGTGAAGTAGCTAGGTTTCTTAAATCGCGCAAGATTTAAGAGAGATTAGCTCGTTACAGGATTGTTCCGCATATCGCGAATTTCAAAGTCATCGCACGGGATCATAAGTGCCTACTTAATACATGAATTTGCACACATATTGCGGACATATTTGGGACTCGTGCTTTTTATTTAAATATTCGCGCGCATTAATGACTCATGACTGTTGATTAATTATTCAGTATCTAACAATTTAATAACAATTAATTAAGTTATTCGCACGCGCTAATTTAAACATCAATCGACGATTGAGAGATATGTGCGTGACGGAAATACTACTCTCATTTATGAAATAAGATAAATGGATAAATCATCTAACGGCTCTCCTCCATCGATCATTCACCAATACAAGCATTTCGTTCGTAACGCGGGATAATGTTTGGATTATCCGTTCTGCATATACGCCGCCAATGCGGATATAACGGATCAACCCTTAAAACCGCGACGCGTCCCCGCCGCGGCAACCCTATGCGCTTCGATTTTTTGCGTTCGCGCGTCATGTGCTCGATAAGAGCGCCTTCGCCGCTTGTCGGAGTGACATTACGGAGTGGAGTCGAGCGCGGCGGGAGACCGGGAGAGCGTCAAAGAGGGAGCGAACGAGCGAGAGAGAGAGAGAAAGCCAGAGGGAAAGGAGGGAGGGAAAGAGATAGCGCATGGAAGAAAGGAGGGGTGATTCATCTATACGCCACCACATGTAACGCAGGGCGCATGCATAGAACACAAGCGCACAGAAGTGAAAAGAGAGAGGAGCTGAGGAGGGCGGGCTGTTGCCCGCGCGAGAGAGAGGCGATCTCCGTGGCGATCGACGGACGGCGGCGGTGGAGCGGCGGCGGCGCGGCGGCGGGATCGCGCGGGGCAGATGGGAGCGCGAGACAGGCGCGTTGTTCGCCTTTCGACTTCGCGAGGGGTTTCGGTGTACTACGCGACGCACGCACGCACGCACGCACGCATGCACGCACGCACGCACGCACGCACGCATGCACGCACGCGCGCGCGCGCGCACACGCGAGAACGGCAGGCCAGATACTTTCGATTTCGTCGAGTGGGCCGGCTCTCGCGGTGCCGCCGTGGTGCCGCCGCACTCCAGGAGGCGGACACGCCAGTCATCGCGCGTTAGAGCGACGCGACGGCGTGTATTTATCGGCCGTATTCTCGTGACACTCCGCGACGTCAGGCAGAAGCGGGATTCGCGATTCGCGATTCGCGACGTGCCGCGCGTCGACGATCGTTGTCCCGCAGTGCCGTGCGCGTGTGCGACGGATGCCCGATAAGGCGATAACGCTGCGGCACACAGGTGCCGGACCTACGGAGTACGGATTCGCGTCAATCGTTCGCGGCAACACGAACACGGTGCGAACTCCGGTCGCGCGAGTGTGGCAGGTGGACGCGCGCGGTAAACTCTCTCGCGCGGCGATACAGGCGCGACGGAGAGAGAAAGAGAGAGACACGGTGCCGCTTTTACGCAGTGAGAGCAGGATAGCGGCTGAGAGAAAGAGAAAATGGAGAGACGATCGATTTTCGCATAGAGCCAACGGCAGGGCCCTTTCTCGCGGCGATCGACCGGCGAGAGACACCGGAGTAAACCCTGTAAACCCCGAAAGCATGTAAATATCCGCTCGGAGAGCACGACGGAGCACAACGAGCGTACTCTCGTCGCCGCCTCCGTTCACCTCTCGTCCTCGGAAACCGTGTGTGTTCGCGCGCGTGCTCGACCGTATGCTCGGCTGGCTCGGCGTGGCGGCGGGCATCGATTTTCCGGCGATCGTGTGCGGCCGGTGTACGACTCGTCGCCAGGAAGAATCGCAAAGTATATAGGAGTATGAGGAACAGGTGCGATCGCGCGGTCAGGAAAAACGCGTAAGAACGACGTACGTTATCAGCGTACGCGCGCACGTCACGGTAACGTGCCGCGAGAGGCGAGAACGACAGAGAGAGAGAGAGAGAGAGAAAGAGAGCGACGGAGAAAGAGGGAGCGCGCGATAGAGAGAGCGAGAGCTACTAACAACGCCGCGTCCAACATGGCTACCGCCGGCGGCAACGCGACGGCGAACGCCGGCAACGAGGCGAACGGCAGCAGCAACGTGCCGCAATGGAAGCGCGACCTGATACAGCGTCGCCGTCAGCAGAGCAAGGTCCTAGCGAACAACGGCGCGAGCGTCAAATTATGCAGCGCGATGATAGGCACGTCGTCGAGCGCGACGGCGCCCGACGGCACGGGCGGTGTCGTCGCCGTCGCCGAACAGAATGCAGCAACGGTTCAGGAACATCGCGCGATCGCCGGCGCGCTTCGCGCGGCACGCTTGACGGCGACCAGCAGCAGCAGCAACAGCAGCGAGGATACCACGTCGACCGTCGCGGTCGCGGTCTGCGGGATTGACGGTGGTGGTGGTGGTGGTGGTAGCGCGTTGCTCTCCTCCCCCTCCTCGTATTCCGCGAGAAGGCTGCCGACCGGTGGCGCCACCGTTGCCACCACCGGTGGAACAGCAACGGTGGCGGCAACGGCAACGGCGGCCGCCGATTTCGCGTCGTCGCCAGTCGCGTACAACATGCGTCTCGAGGCGGATTTGTCACTCTGCTCGGACGCGGAGGATGTTGTGAACGGCACGACGGCTAAATTCGCGGACGTCTCGTCGGAACGGAAATTGTCGGATTACATCGGCGAGGAGAGCGAGGAGGCGGCCACGAGAACGGCGAACGGCAAGCCGCCGTTGAGAACGACCGCGAGGATGAACGAGAGTAACGAGAATAACGAGAGTGACAACGGGTTGTCGCAACGCGACGAGATTCGCGCCGTCTTGATGGGAATACGCGGAATGGGGATGTTCCACGGCGGAAACCCGAGGACGCCGAAGGAGTTGTCGCGCGTCGCGCCGCCGAGTCGCGGTTGCAGCGAGGACGCGGAGAGCGACAGTTCCGAGGAGCTGCAGTACGGGCCGGGTATCGTCAACAAGCTCAAGTGCAAGTACCTTAACCTCACTCTGCGGGAGACGAGCAAGAGCCGCGCGTCGGTGCAGCGGTTCCGGCGCGCGGCCAGTCTCGAGGATCTGTTGGACCGAGACGACGACGAAGCGTCCAGTCACGAAAAGACCGCTACCAGCAGCAGGAAATACACGAAGCGGAGCGGCAGCGGTAGCGGCGGTAGCGGGATCGGGGGCGGCGGCAGCGGCGGCGGCAGCGGCGCGGGCGGCATCGTCGCCGCTCCGAAGACCGACAGGTACCGAAACGCCTCCAGGGGCAACGACTCGATGAAACGGGCGCGCAGCGTCGAGACCTTGATGAGGTACAACAGCGTGACGACGGCGGCGGACGAGGCGACGAATACGCGCCATTTACCGGCGGTACCGGTCGCTCGACCAGTGACGAACGGCGTACGCCAGGAACCGGTCAACGACCACATAATTCTCGTGGACCGTACGTCCGTGAAGATCGAGAGCCGTCTGAGCGAGCTCGATCGGCCCAAGCCGATCAACAAGCCCAAGAGGATCAAACCGGTACTGGCGGAGACGGAACGGCCGCCGCCGGATCTAGTCAGGACCACGATGAGAATATTTGAGAGCTCCGCGAGGAAGCTGAAGCCCAGGGGCGAGGTCGCCGCGAAGGTCGCCACCTTCAAGACCATCAACGACACGTTCAAGGCTCACAATCAGACGCAGAAGAAGCTGGCGCAGAAACCGCCGTTGCAGCCGAAGCCCTTCATCAATGGCGGCGGGGCACGCGCCGCGGCCGGTGTCGCGGGCGGCGTCGGTTCCCCGAAAAAAATCCTCCTGCCGCAGCACAAGCCGACCGCGGAGCTGATCGAGACGCAGGACGGCAAGGAGGAGTATCATATTGACGGCGTCATCACGGAACCAATCGTGCAATCGGTCTCCTCGGTGGTGAGCAAGTTCCAGCAGATCGAGAAGTCACACTCACCCTCCCCGTCGCCGGAACCCGCGAGCTACAAGCTGAAATTCTCACCGGCGAACAGCCCGGAACCGCCGCAGACTCAGACGTGCAAATCGAGATCCACCGCTCTCGAGATCCCGGTCAAGTCCCCGCCGGTCACGCCGGTGCCCTCGCCGAGGATCTTGTCACCCAGACTGCAGAGCCCGACCTCGCCTGTCAGACAGGGCACGCAGAGTCCCTCCTCTCCCTCTCCCGTCAAGGACTTGATCCGTATTCAGATCCCAAGTCCGCTTCACAAACCGCCGAGTCCTGTCAAGGGGGAATCCTCGAGGACGGAGCCGGAATCCAAAGTTCTTCGTCTGCAAATCGAGAAAGAGACACCGAGGACGAAGAACGTTGAGAGTCCTCGACAGACACGCGTTCCAGAATCGTCCGCCGATGTGGAATGGAAAGAGGACGCGAAATCTAGCCGCGTCGCGTTCGACGGAGAGAAGAACGTCGACGAGGAAATCGTGGACGGGCCGAGAACCATCTCCAAGACCGCCCTGGACAATATCGGCAAGGCCGGCACGACGATGCAATTTAACTTCGACGACAAGTCCACGAGCGACAAGAGTTATCTGCCAGGCGCGAAGCAGAATGGGCAACAATCGGCGGACGAGCCAATACCGGAGGAGGATAGTTGCGTGAAGACGGAATGCAGGAGCAAGGTGAGTTCACCTGCCAGCGTTGTGACCTCCAAAGCAGCGTCAAGATTGCAAGAAAAGCTCGAGCCTGAGGAGGAGAGCGACGGCAAGGATATCGAGGAGAAGCTGATCGTACCGGAGAGCAAACCCATTGGCGCCATTTGCAGCTTGGGCTTGATCAAGACCGCGGCGACGGCGACAACCTGCATAACGACGATGATGACATCGTCGTCGGCGACGTATTCGCAGGGCAACAACGAGACGAAGACGATACGATGCCAGCAGAAGAGCGAGTTCTCGCCGCCGCAGAAGCAGATCGGCATCATACGGCCGCTTGTCTCCACGAAGACGCAGCATCCGCAGCAGAATCTAAGCAATCGTGAGCTCGAAAAGAACCTGATCAATCGGGTCAAGAGCATCGAACAGCCGACAAAAGTGGTAGTGAGCCTGAAGAGTGCCGACGAGATACAACCCGCGAAGAAGACAAATGCTGGAAGTGGCGGCGGCGGTGGCGGTGGTGGCGTTGGTGGCGGCGGCCTCTGGGACACGAAACCGTGGAATCAGCAGAACAACACGATGGTATTCAACTTCAGCAACCGAAAAGACGTGCCGGATTACATAGAGAACGACGGCCTTATCATCAGGAGAAAGCGGGAGAAGTCGAAGGTGAGTCTTCACAACTTGTTAAAAATGCACTCTTTTTAGAAATGCAAAAAGCATCGGGAACACGTTCAAGCTATGTCGCAATTTACGCAAATTGACATGAGTTTTATTGCTAAAAGACTTAAGTCTTCTTTCCAGTAAAGTGCACATAATATTTGTTTATAGAAAAAAGTATTTAAAATATTAGTATTACATGCGAGATTGATATTTATACAGTCAACTATTTTCTTTAATTTGTATAAGAAAGTTGAATTAGAAGTATGAAATCGAATTGCTATAACTAATTTTGCTTTTCTAATTAAGTGAATAAATTTTATCGAATTGATATTCTATGAAACTTACGCATTAAGTCAGATTAAAATGAATATCTCCTTAAAGAAAAGATTAATTATAAAAGAATAATAATAATTAATTATTAAAGAATAAGAAAAGAATAGCTAGGATATTTAAGATAAAAATATAAGATTATTCGTCTCACTATAAATATTTATTTCCTAAATATATAAAAATTATATATTGTACAGATAGAATGCAATATTTTTTTTATATTACATCATTATTATGCCATATATGCTAATCAACTTAATAATGCGACATTTGTTAATAAAGTTAGCGTATAAATAATTTATTTATATATTAAATCAATATTATAATTGTCAATATTAAATCATAAAGCTGATATTAAGATATTTGTAATATAGCACTTTTATCTTTTTATTATTGTAAACGGTAGTAACTTTGTTAAAGAAAAACATCTCAAATGAAACAGATGTTCCGTGAACCAAGGCAATTAGTATAAGCTAACAAAACACGGTAGCGCAAATAATTTACTGCTAAGAGGTACTTACAGACTTTTTGTTCTCGTTTAGCTTTTTGCCTCTACGCGAGAGCCGGTATTCATTAAACCAAATTTTCATTAAATAGCACGTTGCGCTGCCACGAGGCAAGATGCAACGGATCGATATAGTTCAATAGTAACCTGGTACCGGCAACTTTCTTTTCGCGTGCGTAAGATAGTTCGGCTTATTTCACTTTCTTTAATACACCGCACCGGACAGAAGTGTCGCTTGACGAAGACGACGGTTTGCACCAATAACAACAGCTGTGGAATTTCAATTAACTCTAAATATTTCAAACACGTTTCACTTCGTGTATATATAGGGTGTCTCGCGCTTTCTTTTATCCAGCGTGGATTCTGTGACAATTCTGAAATATGTTTTTCCTTAATACCTATGATTGTCAAAGCATCTATATAATTTTTAAATTATAAGTGGGATAATTATTTGAACGAGAAGCTTTTCACGAATTACATTTCAAAGATGCAAGCGGCTTATACACTTCATTATTCAAATAAATTGATGAAGAATTTTAGTTAATAGCTCAGTCACGAAGATATTTACGATTGAATGTTAAAATTTATGAAAAGATCGTCTTCAAGTTAATCAAGAAATACGTGACGTGAAAGGAAACGCGAGAAAATCGCGTGACATCCTGTATAATTCGTGACTTATTCGTCCTCGATTTTGCGTCTCTCCTCTACTCGCGCTACGCACATCGCCGACGAATTGCGAGAATCCTTGTTAAACCGTTGTACGATACCGTGTAACGGTGTTGTCGCGTGTCCTAAACCGAACACTGGCCGCGCTTATACAATTAGATGTATGCTGAATTAATTATTGCTGTCGCGAACGCTCTGAAATACTTATCAATCAAGTCATCAGCAATGAGTGGTAGACGATATTAAATTTATTAGTTGACAGTTATCCTTGAAGTGAGAAAAACTTTTCTTGTTTTACTCTGCTTACTCATAAGTCGATGAAACATCAGCAAGAGTTTACGGAACGGAATCTGTTTATTTACATTTAGCTGTATCATCTGGCATTGCTTGGGAAAGCAACACCATTACTCACATATTGCAAGACAAAATTTAATATTTATATTACACGAAAATTATCAATATTAAATTTATTATTTATACAATCGTAACAAATTTTTTAAATATAAAAGTTTGAGCCTAAATTAGGTAAAAGACAAAACTTTAGAAATAATATTTCACAATTATTTCAACTAGATTTCAAATAATAATTTTATTTTAGACTATCTCATGTTTAAAATTTTTTTACATTTTTACAAGATAACGAAGTTTATTTTATACAGAATTATTGCAAAATTAATTTTGATTCTATATACATAGTGACATATAAACTTTTGTATTGTCCGCAATAAGGATACTGTTTAATAGTTACATATTCAAGTGCCGTCGTAAAGATCAGATTATTTGATTAGATATGAATAAGCACTGTATTCGGCTTCGATAACTGTGATATTAACTGCGAAATTAACACGCGTACTTATTATTGCGCGGGCTGCGCAAAGTAAAACGTTCCGAAACCGCACGGCGCTTTCTAAAGCGTTCGACGATAGAGCCTGCCTCGCTTGAACGCCACATACTTACTTACTCATTTCCAGGCTTCTCATAAAACGCATCATCGCGTCCTCGCGGTGAAGCGAAGTGAAACCGAAGGCGTCCGACATTCAGCGGAAAATGAGAGAAATTAGGCACACGATCCGCGCGATTCGTCCGAGGGATGATAGTTACTTTCCCATATTAGATAATCTTGAAATGGGAATCAGCGTCGAGTAGAACAGCGATTATTTCTGGCGATTATTTCTTTAATCGAGAATTTCAATGTTTAATCTGCCGTTTTTAATGCGTGTCTAGAAACGAGATTGTTACGTGTTCAACAGTCGTGTCCCACGCGAGCCTTCAGCCTGCAGATACGTTGCGATATGTATCGCCACCAATTAATAGCTCGGATGTACCCTGCTTTCTGCCGGGAAGTTTACGAATTGTCACGCTCAATAACATCGTAACAGAGTTCGATCCTTCTTTTTTGCAGACGAACACGGTATCGAATACATTTGCGTTGCAAAACATTGCACGTTCATTCCGGATTTAAACCTTTGTCCGCGGCGAAGTGGGTTTCGCAGAATAATGACGAAAGCAGTTTCGCCAATAATTTTTCGATAAAGCCCTGTGTGATATCGTCTGCCACTTGTTGATTCTTCACTTTGTCTTTAATTAAAAATATATCCGTTTATCGGCACTTCGCGCATTATCATTTTAAATATCGCTTAGATTACCGTACGCAAAGCTATTTTCGGAAAATTTTCGGAAAATTTTCGGAAATGTTATTTTGTTTCATTCTTTTCAATGAACTGTAAGATAACTTGGATTTCATTTAAAATTTAGATATTCCGTTTATCGCGATAATAAAATAAATACAGCACTATGTCTACTTATGCTTCAATAATATATTTAATAGAATATTTTAAGTAAATAGTGTGTTAATCAAGTATGAATGGCAGGATCCAGATGTGCATGATTTACTTATGATTTGTTATTATACAGGGTGTCCCATTTTAAAAATCGCACCTCGATAATTCTTCAACGAAGCATTTTCAGCAAAAATGTTTCAGACAAAAGTTGGAGGGTTTCAAGGGGGACATAAGATGGTGGCAATGATTTGACCTTGGATGGTCGTTTGAAGCTCACATGAACGTCACCTTTAATTTCTTACATGGAATCTGCCAATATTGTAGTATTTCGTTTGAAAGGGCATAAAATAAGAAAAATTTTGGCGCAAATCAGAGGTCGATACGTTGATCCGTTCGGCAGTTATTTAAAGTCAAGGTTGGAAAAAGTCAATTTTTGACCCTAAATAATTCCCGAACGGGTCAACGTATCGACCTCTGGTTAGCGCCAAAATTTTTCTTATTTTATACCTTTTCAAACGATATCCTACAGTATAGGGGGTTCCATGTAAGGAATTAAAGGTGACGTTCATGTGAGCTTCAAACGACCATACAAGGTCAAATCATTGTCACCATCTTATGTCCGCCTTGAAACCCTCCAACTTTTGTCTGAAACATTTTTGCTGAAAATGCTTCGTTGAAGAATTATCGATCGAGGTGCGTTTTTTAAAATGGGACACCCTGTATAGGAAATTCTTCATTAATCTATCACGCACTGTTTCGTAATTACTGATACTAGACTAGAGGATGCATGAATTAAAAGTTATGTAGGTTTTCTTTACTTATTAGCAATTAGAAATTGAAGAGTTTTGACAAATTAAGATACTACTTACAATTAGTAATATACAGAGTGAACTGAAATACGTACTACAATAAAGACGGAGTTGATTCTATGCCTCAAAATATTTTGAAGTGACACATTAAATTTTCTTTTTGTATAGACCTTTATTTTCAAGAATAAACGACTTTAAAAATCAATCAAATACACGTGCATTTGATCGAAATTCTATTTTGTTTGATAGAAACTTATGGTTAATACCAGTAGTACGCGTGTACGATAAGATTTCATTCCCGATAGTATCTCATACAATAGATATACAAGCTGGGATTATACACAAATAAAAACACAGAATCTGTAGCTCAGAATAAATTCGCTAGCCCAGAATACAATATAATTATAGTCTGCTATTTTTACATTTAGCCTAACAAACCCATAAGTAAATTTAATTGCTTACGTATTTGTTTAGAATTGCAGTAAAAATATAATGAAAGCAGTCTTTACTGTTTTGACAATGGTAAACATGATTGTGGCAAGTTAGAACCGCGGCTAGTATCTCCCGGATACGATTCGCGTTATTTAATATTCATTTATGAAATGATATCTCTGCCTTATCTAATGGGCGCGCAATGATATCCCTCTGAACAATATTGCGGACAAAGGAATATGTACACAAAGTGCGGTCGCCGCTTAGCAGAAGCCGCGAGTGCTTCCTTGTGCTGTGAATTGCGCATAATTTTCATATTTTATTCACAAAATTGCTTCTGCTCCATCTAATCGACGTAACGGTGCATTTTCAAATGCTGAAAAAGAGTATCGCCGTCCGCGAGTCGGACGCTGAACAAAAAACGATCGCTTAACGAACTAGAAACTGGAACGCACAACGTGGCGTAATCTTCTTCATCAGCTTCCACGCACGAAGTTTCGAACAGGGGATTGCGAAGAATGCGCGTTGTTTATGCGGTGTTCGGTGTCAAGTGCGAAAAGAAACAAGTTTTAAACCTTTGTTGTTAACGACTAGAACAGCGATGTACGAGATACAATGAAATATGATTCATATTAAAACCGACTGATAACGTTATCGCTATCTATTAAGCGACATTCTTAAAGACTAGATAACTTGCCATTTCTGTGATGTAATAGATTATGCAATGATAAGCTTGCCACGTGTAAAATTTGCAATCACGTCTCTTATCTAATGTTTGATGAGCAAGAGAGAAGTCGTCTTGATCGACTTTGAAAATTGCACGAGTGAAGAAGGCTTTAAACTTTTACTCTTGTCGTAAAGTTATGCAATGGATAAAAGATAAAGGCTTATGTACTTAAATTATTCTTTATTATATATAATTCTCAGGATCACAATTTTATGTATAATATGTAACTACTTTTGTAATAATGCAGAGGTAAGGTATTTCGATTTAGCATTATTGCGTTTATTTACGTAAAAACCGTTACGATTTTATACACATAAAATATAAATAGAGACATGTAATGAAGTGTGATTAGGTTTGACTGCCGATATCCGGAGGGACGTAATTACATGATTTCAGCGACTTCGTTCATCACAACGAATCCGGTTTTACGGATCGTAAGAGTACGGTGTTGATGTAGAAGCGCCGTTCGCAAGCAGCACGTAGCGAAGCTAACTCGATTTGCGGCTCGTTGACAAGAGCGGATGTCATAGAGTTTACTACGTTACATACGAACAAGTTATACGTTTGCACGTCAGCATTTTCAGAACTTAAGTCTACTCGGCGATAATTAAATACGGATTAAACCGGAGTCATGTAAATTGTATTGCGTTAATGTCGAGAAATATGCACGAAGTCCGCGTGATGCGCGTACAATAAATAATAATTAATTAGAAAAAATTTTCCGCGATCTAAAGATGATCGTCGAGGATCGTCAGAAGTGTTATTTCAAAGCGAGCAATAAATACTTCGTATCTCTTTATCAACATTGTCTCGATATAAATAAATTACGATAATCTATATTTAACGTATAGATTTTTATAATGCTTCACGATGCTATTGCTTGTTTTATAATAATAATGGAATTTATAAATAATACAGTTTTCACACGGAAAGGTTGTTGTGCCTGAATATAAAAATTAGGCCTGCAGATATAGAAAATAATTATGTTAGGCTATATTAATAATTAGACGCTTAAATTGATTGATAGAATGTCAAAACTGTTTACAGCATTTTAATCATACTTGAGCATCTTACATAATTATTTTGATGGTTTAACATAATTATTTTTAGATCTGTATCTGGTTTTTAATTTTTATATACTTCAGCAAAACTGTTCTTTTCGAGTATAAATATGAAAAAAAATCTGCAAAATAAATTAAGCAGAATATATATAAGGTATCTTTCCGGAAGAATATAAAGAGAAACTATATATTTGAATATGCAGTGAGATTGTATATCTCACATAAATGATGAAAATGTAAGAAAATTATTCGTTACGTTTATATAGATTTATACAGTATAGATTATTCTTGTATACATTGGATTTTATTGCGATTACTTAACGTTGGATTATATCATATCCAGTGTGCTAATTAACCTTTACGATCCTGTGATAAATTGCATAATTTCGATCATTGTGTCCGGGTAAATTGTGATGCACATGTGTCATG
Organism: Leptothorax acervorum; assembly: GCA_035220615.1. Classification (NCBI taxonomy): domain Eukaryota; kingdom Metazoa; phylum Arthropoda; class Insecta; order Hymenoptera; family Formicidae; genus Leptothorax; species Leptothorax acervorum. Next base: position 532,082 of record JASTWQ010000074.1, read on the forward strand.
TGACACGTAATGCGTTTCTCACATGAGAATATCACCAGAGTTTTTAAGTGGCAATGGACAATAATAAATCATTTTATATTATCTTTAGAGAAAGTCGTTATGTTCTTTAGTAAGTGCATTGAACAAACTTTGTTATGTCTAACCGTAGGAAGTACAAACTTAGCAATTTATAATTGTTAACATAAGTCTGCAGTTCTGCTATTGCATTTATTATTTTTTATTCTAATAACATTTCCCGTGGAAATTGGTATTAATATAATGCCAAAAATTCCTCTATTTTTTTATTTGATTTTTTATTTTAAAACACAATTAGTAAACGTTTTTTTTTATTGCACTTTATTTAAATTTGTTCCTGATTAGGACTGAGGAACGAAATGCAAAAGAAAGCAATTTACTTATGTTTTTTCTGTTTTTTTTATTTCGCATTTCTCAGACTAATGCAGAATAGTCTTGTAAGACGTATGATACACAAAGAGTAATTGGCCAATATAATTAACTAATGATGCGTCATTGCAAAACTGTTACAGCAAGCGCGCATACAATACGTAGGTATGTGTACATACGTTGTATATCATCCGCATGGTATGCATAATTATTAACTGGGGCACCCAAAGGAATTTAAACAAAACCGATCGGTGTATGATACATATACGTCAGCTGACTATCATCTGGTCGAACGGTTAGTACAACGTCCTGTTTATTAGTTTAACCGCCGTGATAATGCCATATCCTCCTTCCGTCTACGTCCTTTCGTTGGCTTTCCTTCCTTTTCGTATATAGCGATATAATTCCTCGTCGGCGTCCTTCTTTTGGAAGGAAACCGGGAAGCGATATGCGGTATCGCTATGTTTTTACACTGCATCTAAATAAGTAAAAATAAGAAGTTACTTGATATCGCGTAATGAAACCGTTTACAAGCTCATATTTGCAAACATTTTGTCTAACGTCATTAGCATTTTTCATGATATCCTTGAAATTCTCCAGAGCGAAAGTACATGCAGTGTTATTTCTTGTCTATTAATTAAGTAAAGATGAAGAAAGAGATATTTTTATACGTGATGCCCATTAAATTTAACAGTGAAAGTGCTTTTTATCCGCTACTCATATCTTTTAATTGTGTCGGTGAAAGAGTCAAGGAAAAAATACAAGAGTAACATTTATAACTAGATTTATGAACCCAAGAATTTCAATTAACCGAAATTTTTGTAAAACGGTCATTGAAATGTTGCGAGGCAATGGTATAGATAATGAATCAAAGAAAAAATAATATTTCAAAATCCAAAAAATAATCCAAAATCTATTTTTACATACTGTAATTAGACACCAATTAAGAAAGCCTAAATATGTCTAATATTATTTAATTAATTTATCTTTTAAGTATCTTGTTATGTGCAAGGTACTAATACTTGAAATAAAAAAGATTGAAGCAAACATTAAAGATTAATAAACGAATAGATATTTTTATTTTAAGGAAATAGTTTGACACATTGATAGAAGCTTGTATATAAAATACATGAAATTATTGAAAAAGTGCAGAAGGGGAATTAAAACATATTGAAAACGACAAGCATAAAGTTATTGTTATCTTATTACAAAGAGCAATTTAGAGTTTTTAGTTTTTCCATTACAATCTACTTTCTTATACATTATTCGTATTAATAGAACTTACAAGACGGAAGTAATCACTTTTCTTTTTTCGTAAGTCATTGATTTTAGCTACCGCGTCATTCTGGTGTATTCATGGGAGCGTTTAATGACGCATAATTTGTGCGAACCGTAGCGAGTTCAGTCGGGAAACGAGCACTCTCGATTCAGCGCAGGCGATCAGTTTACGTTTTTCTTAAACTTATGCATTTTGTGACAAAAAAATTGCAAGCCTCGCTTACGGTGACGTAAAGTGGCTGCACAATGTTGTTGCACTTGCTGTCGCATGCTTTATCCTTGTATAAACACCGGTTATTCGCGATCACACTTCTATGAGTCATGTGTTGTCGATTTATCGATCGGAAATTAAGAACCCACCGTGAAACGATACTGATATTGAGTATCGGCAATGTAACCTCAGCGCTAATCATATCCTTCTTCTTTCGCACTTACACCCCATACTTTTACAAAATTTCCTTTCAAATTTAATTTTCTTTTTTCGTGCAATCCTAAATTATGTAGACATTAAAAATAACTTGATAACAATAGAGAAATTGTATTTAAATGTTGAAATTATAGGTATAGGTACATATAAAAGCAGTTTTAAATTACGCTGGATAATTGGACATACATTTTCTACATGCGAAGTTTTAACGATGATATGTGTTACTGGTTACGGATTTTCATTGACGACTATCTTGCTTCGTACTGCATTACGGCAATTGAGTTCGGAGAGAGGATATCCTTGACATCCTCTTATTCGGTAATTATTACGGTATCTCATAATTCAACGCGCGTCTTTTCTCTCGACATTTAAGTTCATTTAAAGTGCATGTTTGTGCGAAAGGGAGAAACTTTTTGTATGAAATAAGTATATTAAGGTGCGTCTGATAATTTTAGTCGCCAAAAAAGAGCAATTTTAATCTTATCGCTTATTGATAATTTGTCGCGCCTATTGACAAATTCTGGTTACTGCAGATGTGCTATTTTTGCCCACGTATCGTATTTCCTCTGAACATTGTTCTCCAATTAAAGCAACTGATTGTTATGTTATTATTATTTATTGCTAAAATCAGCAAAATCGGTCCGTATTATTTTATTCGTAGAAATTAGATCGATTATTTGATTTCTATTTACTGTATTACTTCGGAAAAAATAATCACGGGCGAATTTGCTGATTGGCACGCATCTCTGACTTTCGAGAAATCTAACCGATCATCAGAGCACTAGAGATCGGATGAGCTGGAAAAGAGGGAGAGAAACTCGCAGATCGGTAACATTCCACGACATAATACACGGATCTCTTCTCGTATATGGCCGTCCTAGAGTAGCAATCGGGACACCCAGTAGAAGAGCACAAAGTCCGTTAGCATCCTCCAGGTTTGCTTCGTCGCTTGGCCTTCTAAGGAATATCACGCTCGGGCGAACGTTTTGCAATCTAGCGTCTGCAGCCGCTATCGTACTGACACGCAACGTACATGACAGCAGACGATTTATTTTTATATTCATTAAATATTTATTTCCAAATTTCTCCGTACAGTTAAAAAGAGATCATATCTGCCGGGAAAAAATTTTGTTGGTTTTTTGATCAAATGTCACATATTTAAAGATTAATTTGTTGACGTAACATTTGAATCAAGAGCTAATTCAAATCCGCTTTTTTAATTGCTTATAAAAATTGTATTATTTATTTTATGATATAATTTTGATAATATTTTTCTATATAGAATATTATTTTCTTATTTGCTGGATCACTGTGTAATTTCGATATACATAAATCGATAAACAATTAAATGAGTAAGTTCATGTATAGAATTACAATTTTAATATATTTATTGGAGTACTTCACTGTTTTATTAACTTAAGAAAATGCCCTATGTCATTGTTATGGTTTTGATTGTGCCGGATGATCAAAACGGATATTTCTTTTCGCTCGAAACCGGTTATTCCACTTGCGATGTAATCAACCGCCACGCACCACTCTTTGAGATATTAGCCGCATTATCTTCCTTACAAAAGCAGTGATCTATAATAATTGAATTTGTGTATAACATTATTACGCGTTCGGACAATATTCATTGAACTAACTGAGCCGTTAACTTGTTAACTAACTGTGCTTCGTAATTCTCTAGATCGTATCTGCAATTTACAATGTAGTTACTAAATATAGTGTGCTTGTCCACATAAATTGTACGAATGTTCGTAACTTCAGCACCGGTAATTCGATAACCTTAGCATATATCCGTCTGATTTACCGTGCAATTTTGTAACGTATATTTTCTGTTGAATACTTTAACAAATTTACGAAAATTTATCTTCAATTTCTCATTTTAAAATAAAAAGACACGTTAGAATAGAACTAAATACCTATTTCGGCATGATGACATAATTTAGAGATATGCGGAACCAGTCTTCATATCACAAAATCGACTTTATGGTCACTATCTTTACATAACGGCTTTATGGTCACTATCTGTCAATATGTTAATCAAATATGACGAAAGCAATTTGATCTTCGATCTGTGGTTAGCTCGTAATAATACAGAATATTTTTATATATTTACTGAAGCGTGTAAAATTAGGATACTCCAAATTCTTTATCTGGAGCTACGCATATTTTTATATCGCGTTCGAATGATGGATCGCGGAATGGTCCACACCTATCTGTCAATATGTTAATCAAATATGACAAAAGCAATTTGATCTTCGATCTGTGGTTAGCTCGTAATAATACAAAATATTTTTATATATTCACTGAAACGTGTAAAATTAGGATACTCCAAATTCTTTATCTGGAGCTACGCATATTTTTATATCGCGTTCGAATGATGGATCGCGGAATGGTCCACACCTAGCGGCACTTGCCGCTACATTTTTTCTCATCGCAAATTGAACCAATTAATTTCCGTGTGACTAAACCCTCCCTTCCTCTTCGAGACAAGACTTTACTCGGTGACTTCGATCGCGATGGTGAAATCTCGTCGTTCTCCATCGTGAGCGGGCGTGAAAGGGTTTCCCCGGTGAAATTCAAGATGCCTGACCTCGTTTGACCTTGACCGAGCTCCACAGGCTCCACTCCTGCGAAACAGCAGCAGGACTACTGTCAGTATCCTGTGTTATCTCGTATGATCGGTAATACTTTCGAATTTGCGAATTTATGTTGTGGTTATGCGTCACTCGTTTTGAAAGTGGTTTGAATAATAAAGATTCGAAAATCTTGCTGAAATCGGTTTTACGGCTGCATCTTCTTGAAATTTACGACGTACTTTTAAAATTAAATTTATACTACCTATTAATATCTTAAGAAAACTACATAAAAGTTTCACCTAATTGTTCTATAGTTTTTGTATTTTTTAAAATAGAATATAGATACCTATATGATTTATAAACATTATAAATCTTGATATATATGAACATAAAAATGATAAACGTTTAAGCATAACAGTGGAACAAATTATTACTGCAGTCTGAAGAATGGTGCTAAGGATTTCTCTAAGATAAGAAATTTACGAGTATTTCAGACTAAACATAAGATCAATTAAGGGACGTCGTAAAATATTATTGAAAAGCTGTAGTTGTTAATAGACAAATCTTATGTTTTTGCCAACGTATTTGATTTCGCAAGGTTATAAAGTTTGAATCACGATTAGCGGAGAATACGTTGTCATTACATTCTCAAGTATAATGAATAATTGCAGTTTAATTGCAATTTCCTATTGATTCACAATGTATCTGCTTTATAAAGTTTGAATTGTTTGTGCCGAATATAGAAACGATAGTCACACATAACGGCTTCAAGAAGCTGGTAAGGTCTCAGACACAATGCGAGGAATAAGGAACAAGGAATAGATATTAATAGTCGCATCCTTTTTCAATGCACGTCTATTAAAAAAGGATGCGACTATAAATTCTATTCCTTGTTCCTTATTCCTCGCATTGTGTCTGAGCCCTAACAGATAGACTTACGATAAACGAAGATATATAGCAAACAATGGACAATAAAAGCAGCATCGCCTGCTACTTGTGTGTATGATAATTTCGATTATCTGTCCACTTAATGCGCGATGTCGCGACATCGAATGATTTATTGAGAGGTGAATCGAGGATGGCACAACATCGCTTGCGCGATGAAATAAGGCCTTTACGGCGACATTGTAAAAAGCTTATGATTTTTTTTGTATACGGCAGCAATAAACTGAAAGATGAGAAAGTCAGCTGCGACTCCGCAGTAAACTTTGATCGGTTTGACCAAGCGTATATATTTAGGATGATTCATGTAAATTGATCCCTCGCTGACGAAACGCTGCACGCATTAATAAAGTTCATGGGTGGGCGGGAAGTAGTTCCGGTGACTGCGACTAGATATAGAACATGGTCATCGTAATACAAAATATGCTATAAATGCACGATTTGTTGCAATTATATTTCTTAAGATCAACAAAGAGATATTTTTCGAAAATTTTATTATTCTTTCTTTAAAAAAATATATTTTATTGCCATTTTAGCTATTTGTTCCTACAATTATTTATATGTAATTATCTAAATCGATGTCAATATAAAAGAAGACAATTCTTCGCCTCTCTCGATATTATTTATAATTTTTGGCTTTAATTTAATGAAGCATTCAGTGTTTATCAAAACATACATTTTATTTTTAAAATATACTTACATATTTATCGCCAGAACTCCTTATAAAATGGTTAATTACATTCAGAACTGTGTGAAAAATATTCTATAATGAATACAACTTTCGACTATCGACCAGCGTTTCATCTTCATTCTTGTAGCGGTGTTTTTCTCGAGCAATCAAAATTATTTTTAAAAAATAAGTATAATTACAATAAAATAAATGCTGATTTTAAATGATTACTGAAGATTAAGCGTGAAATGCTTTGAAAGACTTAGAGTATGACCGACCATGAACCGGATCAGAGGTCGAGGGAGGAAATGAGCTCGTTGAGCGTTGGGGTGAGCAGTAAAACCGAAAGGAAGTACGCGCATGAGAACGATTACACCATGCAGTAAGTTTCTGATAATTTTCAATTAGACACACCCCAACATATCGTATACGCTTGCGACTTTAAGCAATAGGTAATCTGGGAAAGCTCATCATTTACAAACCTCACTCTATAGTGTAACCGCCTTTTGTTGAAAATACTTCTTGCGGTTAACATGATTGCAACAATTTAGATCGATAACGCTTGATTGTAAGTAACATTTTTTGCTTTTACTGAATGTATCATTATGTTGGAAGGGGATCAGAGAATAGCCTCCTGAGAACCGGAATTCCAGCATACCGCACTTCCAAGTGCTGCATTTAAGCTATAAATAGAAAAAAATTTATTGAAAATATGGACATTGAAAATTGTGTTCACTGTTTTTGTCTTCAGTCATGTTTTATTGTCTTTAAGGATGTTCGGGCATTATGACTAAAATGATGAAAACTCTTTGAATCCAAATTAATTCTGTAGATTTCATCATAAAAAAATTCTGTCAAAGTTTCAGGCTGTTTAGGAAGCTTGTTGAGAAATTAAATAATAAAATCACACGTAGTCTAAGGGCAAATGAGGAAAAATTATTATATCTCAGTGAAAAATGATGAAAAAAATATGAAATTTTGCAAGCAGAACGAGTAAGACTATATAATTATCCATATCAATTTTTAGCTTCATTACGAGACTCGTTTTTTTTTATTTAATGTTTCCGAAAAATTTCTCGGTTTGGTAGGTTAGCCGAAAAGTACGCTCAATACATACTTACATACGCTCAATACGTACTTAAATACGCTCAATTACAGATGAGGAGACTATGAGATACACGCACACTATCGAAAATGCCACGCAATGTTGTCAAATTCAAAAAGTGATTTAACTTTAGAAATTGATTGTACATAAGCAATTTAACTTTTGACAGGGAAAATATACCTGTACCGCTCGAACATCCTTAATGTTCTAATACCAAGTCTATTATACGTTTATAAAACAATTGAAAGTCTATATTTTATTAGCTAAATAAATCAAAAACAGCCAATTTTCGAGCAATTAAAGGATGTTGAAAATAAATTTAATAACTTTAATAATAATATACAATCATGTTGACGTTTCGGGCCTTACTTGGCCTTCTTCAGAACCATAAATAAACGATGATTAACACATTAAATATATCTCGCATCAATTTACAATTAAAGTCGGAGTAGATCTCACCCATGAAGATATGGACAGATAGTCAAAGTGAAGTCGGAGAGTACATCGTCGAATATTCGTCAAAATTACATACAATATCGGCCGCATTCTTCATTGCATGACCAATGTGTGTCCATGAAAACCAAGTAAACGTCAACATGATTGTATATTATTATTAAAGTTATTAAATTTATTTTTACAACATCCTTTAATTGCTCGTAAATTGGCCGTTTTTTATTTATTTAGCTGTTTTGCTTAGTCGAGCGAGATCATATCGTTATTTGTCTATATTTTATTATAAAATCGTCTGTAAATCTTTTTTAAATATTCTTGATACCTAATTATTCTAATTAATTTTGCAGTTAAATGTTAAAATTTTTTCTTTCTATAATATTTTATAACGTTTTCTCTAGAGTTGTAAAATGTGTATTAACCATTTAAAATTTCTAAAATTTAGATTATTCTGCAACAATCGGTAACATTCTGTTGTTTATAATTTTCAACAATTATCTTGGTTGCAATCAGCATTTTTTAAAATCTTCCGTAATGTCTAGTTAAAAAACAGCGACTATATAGTGGAAATCTTGAAATTCTTGGAAGCCTCGCGATATATTTTTACAACAAATTAAGATACATTTATGTTAGTTAACGCGTGTTATGATGCCAATGATTTCATACTTCCCGTGTTTTTTACGGTTATATTGCAAATATTATTTCATGCCTCGGGAGGGATATGGTAGGATGTTTACGCGTCGATCCGCTCGCTGCACGTGCAAGCGTAACGCGTGCGTATGAGGCGTGCTCCTGCGTAGAGTGCGTTCACATGCGACTGTCAGGCGACAACCGATGGTCTCTCCTCGTAGGTTCAAGGTCCACCTGCGGGAGTGATACTTCACTGCGGCCGGAATAATGGAAAGAACCGTCCTGGGAATTTCTCATGGAGTCAGAGACCGCATCCTCAGGTTCATTGCCGCAACTTCCCTCCTTTATTAATGCATTCTTCCGATGTCTCTTTAAACCGGCATCTTATTTTCGCCCGGTCATTTTACGTCTGCGTTGCTTTAAGAACTGGAACTCCCGATCTTACGAGATGTTCGTAGTTGGTTGCGTATTTAACGAGTTTTTTATGACTAAAAATTTAAAATGTCGAAGAAATAGTTAAAATTACCTGCTTAATGAGCGAATAAGTATAATTTATCGAGCGGTTTCAGAGAATTTAAGGCAACAATATGAAATTAAGAAAAAGAGGAAAGGGTTAATATATTGAAAAAAACTTATAGTTATTTACCAAACAATTACAGTTACTCTATGCGATGTCCAACCTGTTTTTAGCAGTTTTACGGATGAAAATCCGTGTTGTACCTCAACATAATATGAGCTGGCAATGTGTCAAAATACAGGATGTGTGTATCTATACCTTTGGTTTATATTTCCGGAGTTACTTCCGGGCCAACACGTATCCATATTTTCAGAATAGCCTTTATTAGTTTATTGACCTTACCGTAAGTTGAGTATTTTGTTTGAATTGAGCGTTACTTTCCTATAAAACTCGTACATGTCAGTTCCTTCCCGCGATACGGTGTCACGCACATGGGAGCATTATAATTACGGTATAACATACGAGTAATGTAACGTCATCGCTCGCTGTTTCAATCGTAAGCGGATAATATATTTCAATATGTACCGAGACGAAGAGCATTGTTGCCGCTTAGACTAATCACTACCACGCGACAGCGATCGACAGCTTACTTAAGTCGTTCTGCATTAACGTTAATGCCAACTTGTCAGATTTAATCCGCCCATTTGCCTGGGCGTAATGCGAGATTACACGCTAGACGCCGAGTTCACACTTTTTCTCACGATACTTTATCCACAGGAATTACCTGCGTAATGAATCCGACACATTAATCTGCGGCAGTTAGCAGTCTAGCGGGAATATAGCGCGTTGCATTTTTCTCGCGTTGCAATCAATCACGAACAATTACTAATCTGAAATCTACTGATGAAATCTACATGCAGATAGAAAGCTTACACGCCTAAGTTATAATAATAAATCTTTTTCCTTGTGTCCAACGTCCAACTCACAAAATTGCTGAGTGGGAACAATAAACATATTAATATAATTATCAACATTTTAATTTACTATGCGATATTGTGAACTTATTAATAGTAGCTTAACAAGATAAACTACAAGTCAAACAGAATTTTATAAGATATAGGATATCTTTTATAGGAGAAATGTGCACTTTCTCTCGACCGACATATCATTTAATAAACATTCAAAATTCTTAATTTCTTAACGACTATCTTTAAAATTAAATACTTGGATAACCAAAACAAATTAGAAATCTCTTCAAATAAAGTTCAGTTGATAGTTTTACACGAATAAAATTGTATTATCTACTTACATGAATTTAGTAGCCAAGTTTACTTAATTGTCAATTTTTTACGTTTTAAAAATTACTATGTTTTATTGTTGGAACTCTGTCGTTTGACCGGAGGTTTCTGTATTCCAGAGAAAGTGACTTCCGAGAGTTCATTTTACTTAAAATACGTGAACATATTATCTAGGACTTCCGCAAATTACAGATTTTGTCAAAGTACGTATCGGGCAAGGAAATAATAGATTTCCGACACGGAATCGCTACATATTTGTTCGCTCATCTCGTTTCACCGGCACATGGCATCGGCATGCCATGTTTTATATTCAAATACAGATATTATGTTGCTCGTCCTCGATCGTTGCTCGTCCGTAATGCGGCTGCGTCTTATGATCCGTGACCGCATTTTTCTCTGGATTAACGAACGTTCAACCCAAATCGTCGCGCGACACGAAGGAGGGAGCAGCGAGGCAGATTACCACAAAAAAATCACTTTCGAAAATCGTCGATCGCCGAGCGATCCCCCTGCGGCGATCGCCGGAAGTAGACCGGAAATCGATCGTCCCGCCGATGTAAGGCCACTCGATTTCACACGCGGATCTCCGCCGCGTGAACGTGGAATTTACCGAAAGTTTCGCGCAAGAAATATTATTTATTATATATCGTCACAAAAGCACGTAAAATACTGAAAGTACAGGTAAGGTATTTGTATACTAATAAATAAAATTACATGACTGCAGTATGATATATGCAGACGTCTTGACATCTCAAAAAATAATTACCGTTTATTGTCAATACCCAATTTTTATATCAACATTACACGCAAACGAATAAATTGTTATTTAAAAATCAAATATCTGCATTTAGAAAGTTTTCAAAAGATTAATAGTTATCTAACAATACATATATTTTTTATCAATTGTATTTGTATTTATTGATCTCCACAGTTAAACATTCTTATCGTAATTTTAATATTTCTAAAATACCACTGCTGATTGCACGTAAACAAGAATAAATGTGACGTTTCTTGCAGGAATAAGAAACACATGTCCGCGCGGACGACAGATGCCAGATAATTCTAAAGTCCGCGACAAAGTTATGGCATTTCTTTCGCATATCCTGTTTCGCGAACGAGCCTAATCGACCGAAGAGAAAGAGAGACAACCCGGGAGCAGGCCCTCCCTCGAAGGACGGCTCGATGCAAACCGAGTGTTTATCCATATTACCTTGTATCACTCACGTTTCGCGTTTCCCTCTTTTCTTCGACTCGGCAGGATGTCCCATTCACGAGACACGAGAGTCATGAAAGGCGGTAACCGTAATGACCGACTGACGTCTCGCGTGAATGTAACCGTCGTCACGGCACGCTCGAAAGCACGATCGAATCGTCCACAGTTAATATCTCCATTGTTAACAAAAGGAGAAAAATAACATCGCAGGACAGGTCCCCTTTCCTCTCCTCCCGCCCTCCGAAGCTCGCTTCGGGGATAATTTGATATTGTACGTGGAGAAAACATCGCGAGACTTGCAGACTGTAATTTACTTCGCTCGATTGTACATGCAACGAAAATACTTTTTCGAAGAATTTTTTTTTCGGACTGTGATGACACATTTTATGCTCGGTTGGAAAACGAGTTCTTCATTCTTCTTTTCTGTAGAAAAATAAATAAAGGAAGATGCAGAAGATGCGGATCGTGTGCTTCGATTTTTCATATCTTCGCTTCATATCTTCCTTACTTCGGAGAAGTAAAGAAAATAGTGACAGTTGACGTAGTTCTACGTTGTTGATTACGGCACAGTAATTGTTACTGTGCCCATTTTATTTTTCTCGTTTATATTTATTAGCTGACGTAATTCTACGTTGTTTATTGCGGCACAGTAATTGTTACTGTCCCTATTTAATTTTTTTTGCTTATCTTTATTATATTTGCATTTTTTTCATATATAATTCTTTAAATTTTAGTTGATTTGTTCTAAAGTTATATATAAGTAAAAATAAATATCTTTTTTTTTATTGCGTTGGAGGGGAAAATCTTCGTCAATTATAAGTAAATAATTATGCTCAGGTCTCAACCACTTTCAATTTTGGCAATTTAATATTAATTATTGGCAACTTTTCTAATTCCATTATATTCTTCAGTCTTTTCTACCCCTATTTCATATATAATTCTTTAAAATTTGGTTGATTAGTTCTTGAGTTACATACGTTAGAATTTGCAAGGAATACATAAATACATAGAAGCCTAATAAAGCTGAGTTTAATCAACCAAATCTTAAAGCATTGTATATGAAATAGTGGTAGAAAATACTGAAGAATATAATGAAATTAAAAAAGTTGCTAATAATTAATATTAAATTGCCAAAATTGAAAGTGGTTCAGACCTGAGCATAATTATTTGCTTATAATTGTTTGGCTTCCTCATTTAGGAAGCTTCTTGAGACTTTTCAGACTTTCAAGAGGAAATGGGACTATATAAGCTATCTAATGACGTGTTAATTATTACTCTACGATTATTAGTTTCGAAGATATAAACGTTCAAAGTGTGACATGTTTTCGTTGCATCTGTGCTCCCAATGTTACCCCCTATCTACTGTCGACAAAGACGTAGTTCTACGTCAAAATATTCCCAGTATCTGTACTTAATATCTTTTATATTGCATTTTTTTATGTTGTTACAATTACGTTTAAAAAAAAATAATTAATGTTATTTTCAATGAAATTCGTAAAGTACAATATTTTGATAATACTTGAGAAATTGGATACATATGATACGCTTTTAACATAAGATTTGAAGATTGATTTAGGTGTAATTAAAATTACAGGAATTAAAATATCTGAAATATCCCATTCAATTAAACTAATTTGATTAAACAATATTTTATTCTTGACATAGGTTTTTAAAAAAATTACTTATTGTGTATCTTTTATTCGAAATTTTAAACAATAATCTTCAAAAAATGAAATAAAATTTAGCGACGGGTATCACGAATCACCATCAATATCCATGAGCGAAAGCTTGAGGAATCTGTTTGCGTCAAAACACACGCAAACTATAAATTAGTCACTGCCAGTCTCGCGTAATTGATGTTAACTTTAAATGTGTGTTAAGAAAAGGTGCGTTTTTTCGAGCAGACCCTCATATTTCCACGCGGAAACAACTTTCCCGAATCGCCGCGGGAGTTTCTCGGGTCGTAAAGGATTGCGTATTTGCACGTGCGCTTATTTGCGCCCGAGTCCAACGAGAACGCACGTCCTAATCTACCAGAATGTTACATTCGCAAGCAGGAGAGATTTCGCGCGTCTAACCCGCGAAAAAGTCTACTTTGTTCAAACAACATCAAAAACTGTTCACAGTAGCGCAGAAAATCAGGATAACGAGACGAGACGTTTACCGTATGTTACCGTTAAATCCTCGTTAAACTGAGAATTGAACAAACAAGAAAAATAAGATTAGGTACTTTACCGGGAGTAGTGTCGCATCTCATGTATACTCATTTCCTTTTATCGAAATAATAGTGTATTGATTTAAAAATCGATAATTTTAATTGCAGATGAATTTTGTAATAAATATATATTTAGGCAGATTTTAATTTCACTTAAAGACAAAGATGTAAAACTAAATATTAACGTATTACTAAATAATTTTTTGAAGCAAAGTTTAATATTTTATACTTAATTATTAATAAGATGATACTGTTAATAACTTCAATCATAATTATGATATTCAAAATTATTCACATATTTGTATAAAGGGATGGTGCATAGTCTCGATCGTATACGATTACATTTTATTATATTATTTGCAGAAAATAATTTCATACATCAAGTAGGTACTTTAATAGAAAACATGAAGAGAAGATATGTATGTTTTAAAATATATTTAGGACATCGTCACATCTCATCTGCCCCTTTTTAAGATATGATGTTTCTGTACGATAGAATTTTTTTCGAAACTCATCATATTCTACTATCATTATTGTTTTTTTTTCGTTACAGGTTGGTGATGGTAGCATTATAGTGCTTGATGCTACTTTAGATGCGTCTACGACCGACGACGCCGAGTGGGAAATCTCCGGGGGTCCACCGTCGCCCTGCGACGTGTCGTTTCTCAACGACAATGTTCTCATTAACGGACGCAGCAACCTCTCGAGGACGCCACGAAATCATAAGGTGAGTGAACTTTTGATTATGCAGTTTTTCCAGGCGACGCTTCACTCGAACAGGTCTCACAGAGAGAAAAGTTGCGTCACAATTTGAGTCAATATTTAAGCATAATTGCTCATATGTTTTTTGTTTTTTTACTTTTGCCATCGCATTAGTTTTTACAGCAAGAAATTCCAATAATTAACACGTCTCATAGAAAGGATAGAATTTAAAGAAAAACTCAATTTAATAAAAACAGTATACAGACACAAATAATATTTTAGAATAAGACATTTACAATAGTTTCCACTTCAGGAAATTTAAAAGAAAAAATTCAATTCATGCAAAATTTAAAAATATTGAACGTATAGATATCTTTATAAGCAGCGAAAATTAATCGAACAAATTATGAGAACGTGAAATTATCGGCAAAGATTAGCAAAATAGTAAATAAGAAATTGTAACATGTCATAACCGTAAGTAACTTCGAAACCATCTAAAAACCGGTTATCTATTCAAATCATCGTATCGATGCCAGTACGAAGGGTCTTATCAGCGTCTCTTATTCTGATTATCGATAAGGTGCAGCGTTATGTCTGTATCTAATCTAATCAGTAAGTATAGCACCGCCATTATTCGCGGATCGTAACCCGGCTACCTTACTAAATCAAAAAGCGCACAGCGTAATATTACTTTCAAGATCGCTCGCGCGGCGTGAGAAAATCTGCCTCATGAAGCATTCGTGAGATCGGACGCACAATGCGCCCGTCCAACTCCCACGTGGTCCGAGGAAACTTTTTTCCCTCGTGTGGGGGGAAAGAGAGAGGCTCTAATCCATGCCATCACGTAATATATTTTTGGCTCGTGATGACAAATGTCGGTTTCACGCCTCTCGGCGCCAGAAACACCGGGTTTATTCCGCTTACATGCGTCCTACTGACAGAAACATTCGTCGCCTACGGGTAATGTAAGAGAGAAAAAATCGTGTATCTCTTTGGAAAAAATTTATTGATATTATTCTATGAATCTACGATATGTATATGTATAATATATCTTTGTATAGGGATATCGCATATACATATACACTGCTCAACAAAATTAAAGGATTACTTAAAATCAGCGCTAAAAGGAATTAAATTTAAAGTTACGTATCTTTGTGAAAAATGATCGCAGAGCGATGTTTAAAAAAGCATTTTAAAGCTTGAACCCTCATCTTTCGAATGCTTCAAGGCTCGTTTCGATAATGCGAATAACGGCGGCACAATACAGTTTTTTAGAAAAAAGGCCTTAAAATGCACTACTCACTTCAAATCGTCATAACTCAGTGAAAAAAAATGGTAGCGTAATGATTAAAAAAGCATTTCAAAGAGGAAATGTTAAATTTTACGATACTATCAATAAAATTTGGAGAATATATTTCGTTCTTCCCGTACATGCCATCAAAGTTGAAGTTTATTCTTCAATTCTGCAAGGTCTATTTTAAATTAACGCCGTTTGTAGTAAAATCTTCGCAGAGAAACGCTTATAAAGCTTAAATCCTCAGATTTCGAATGCTTTAAGGCTCGTTTCTCTGCGGAGATTTTACTACAAACAGCGCTAATTTAAAATGGACTTTGCAAAATTGAAGATTAAACTTCAAATTTGATGGCGTGTATGAGGAGAACGAAATTTATTCTCCAAATTTTATTGATTGTATCGAAAAATATAATATTTCCTCTTTGAAATGCTTTTTCAATCATTACGCTACCATTTTTTTTTACTGAGTTATGACGATTTGAAGTGAGTAGTGCATTTTAAGGCCGTTTTTCTAAAAAAAACTGTATTGTGCCGCCGGTATTAGCATTATCGAAACGAGCCTTGAAGCATTCGAAAGCTGAGGGTTCAAGCTTTAAAATACTTTTTTAAACATCGCTCTGCGATCATTTTTCACAAAGATACGTAACTTTGAATTTTGTCTTTTTTAGCGCTGATTTTAAGCGATCCTTTAATTTTGTTGAGCAGTGTATTTAAAGATTATTCTTATATGCGTAAAAATGAAAGTTAGTCACGTGCTTTGTACGGCCCTATTAATATGAAAAACTCTCAGCCCCCATTCCTGCAGACCTAGAATTCCCAGGATTGTCTAGTTTTCGAAATATCATTCAATCTTGGTATACCTACATACATTTAATTAAACACATTACACGATCTTTGCGCAATTTGATATCTGTTGGTCCCGGTTATCATCCAGCGGAGTTTATATTTCATTTGAAATTGTAATATGGACATGAATTTCTTGCTCTGTATTATTTTATTGGGCATTTTTAACGCGTCTGTATCTATATCTTAAAATTATACGCGGCGTATAATAATTTATCAGCGCTAAATAAAATATCGAACACGCGCATCGTGTCGAACTGCGCAGTAATAGGAAATTAAGATCTTTTCGTGCAGAGTAACTTCGATTTAATCTATTATCAAAGTACCGATCGACGGCAGGCAGATAAGCGAACAAAGCGTCGTTTATAAAAGATGCAAGATACGTACGTAACGTACGGGAAATGGTTGAACCGCAATAATGCACGATGCATACATGTTGTAACATAGACGCTCGCCGCACCGATAACGTATCGCGGGATTTAGCATCATGTTCCGCCGCGAACGCAAATGTATAAATATTGATATTGATACCGGGAGCGCAACGATATTTCGCGTAGCTGCCATACATATATCACCCACCGGACAAGGTAATATACACGAAGCGATTTTAAGCGGAAATATTGGCGTGAAAACAGCGAATTTGCAAAACAGCTCACGGGATTAAAACTGGTCTGAATGTCAATGTTAATTAGCTGGCTGAAATGCTTTCTCAGCGGAAAAATAAATTGTAGGTATTCGAGTACACATAATTAAATTACAATAAATTATTTATTGACAATCTTTCCTAAAATTATATTCAGATGTCGATAATTAATATCGCATTTTGTGTCGCAATATTTTATCAATTTTTATATGATACTGTTTCTTTCGCTGACATAAATCGGCGATCGTGCATTTTTTCCAACTCAAGAGATTTCATATTTTTCTTTTTACATTTTTTTAATCTTAATATTTATAATAATATAATATTAAATCCATTTGTTTTTACGTCTTTTCTATTTTAATTTAAAAAATAGTATGAATCCTCAGGATTGCTTGTAACAATTTGTAAATATTGTATCTTGGTTGACAATATTTCTATTATATCTTAGCGTTAATTCAAATAAATACCACAATATAACTTTCGTAACGTGTATTAACAAGAAATATAATCACATTTCCAATGAGTACATTTCGCCAGCATCTAATCTAAATCTCTGTAATAATCGTGTTTAATTAGGTCTAGCGATTCTTACGGAATTTTCAATAGTTTCCATTAAATCATGAAAGATGCAATTATTTTCATCCAACCATCAGGCGTTTTACTTCATTCGCGACTTTCTCACGCGATCGCGCGTTGACGTGACGTCGCGATGGAAGGCATTCTATTACCAACACCGATAAAATACCAATTTGTAAGTAAAAGTATCCGCGGGCCGGCAATGATTTTCGTGCGCCTCGTCGACCAAGTTAATCTACCGTGCACCATGGGAAAAACGAACAATTCCGCCGGACGCTTGCTCCTTGATACAGCAAATGCAAAAAGTAAGCCATGAAAAACCCATCGCAAGAATATCTTGAAAAAAATAGATAAATATCTATATATTTTTATGTGATTTGTGTATTTTCTGTCAAAATATTGAGCTTTTTTTTATCGCGTTGTTGCTTAATCAATTTATAATTGCAGAGATTTTCTTAATAATTAAACATTGATTACACGGTTTTGTCGTGAATCTTTATTTTTTTTTATATTAAATATTGAATGGCAACTCAAATTAAGTTTCTGTTAAACATGAAATTATTCACAAAATGAGGTCTTGCTATTCTTGTTTCTGAAATTGGACTCTCTTCAATTTCCACGTTTTTAATCTATTGTAAGTGCTGATGCGTGTCATAACATTCCTATTAAGGAGAAATCTACGACATTGGCCGAGAAATTTATACATAAAGGCAACACCGACAGCTCTGGAGCACTCTGTTTTATATTGCCCATTGTGTTCTTACACGATCTCGCTATTCGTCTCGGGAGAGTTGATATTTCCTGGATCGCACAACGGACGCTGCGTCATGTTCTCTCTGGATTTATTTCAGTGTTCGTACACCGTGTCGGATTGATGGAAACGCTGGAATAACCGATCGCGCGTTATGCGCGACGCGGAATTCCTTTCCGCGAGTTATCGACGTAATGAGTCCCGGTTAGAAAAGCGCGGGCATTGCTCCTGGATCAACGATCCAGACAGGAATTTAGTCGCGCGTTCGTCGTGCGTCGAGGAAAGCGAAAAATTCAAGTCACGCGGCAAAGATCGAGATTAAGGAGGAGCCTTGTTTAACTTTAAACGCATAATTAGAATGCTATTTTTTTAACCTTTACGTTTGCGTTTAATTAATGTGACCTGCCAAAGGAATTTTATTTTTAAAAAATGTCATGGAGTTTTTATCCCTTTCTTTTATTCTTGAATACTTTTAGAAACGTTTATAAAATATTTGTTAATTTTTCTCATAAATAGATGGTATACGCTATAAATATACTGCAATTGACATGTTTTTGACTTATGCTATCTCTTATATTTTTTTTGTTGATTTAAGAAAGATCTAAAGACGATGTCGATTTAAAATCTAAATAACGTGTCGAAAATTTCAGGAAAAATATTAAATAATTGTTAAATATTTATAAAATAAAATACAAATTTTTTAGTCAAAGATATGCGCTTAAGATACAACCGAAATATTATTTCAACACATTTCTCTTGAAGACATATCTAAGGAATTCTTCGCACATATGTATGTGCTATCGTCCCCGCATATCTAGCTCTCGCAGCAGGAAACTCGTTCCTCTTACTTCTACACTACGTCTTAATTTTATTGTGCTTTAGTTGCAATACGATTTAATGCCGCCGATGCTTTCGAGATTAGCGCTTATTTTGCATCTCCAAGTCTCACGCAGAAACTCGTACAGCATCTAAGAATATATTCGACAAATAGCCAGCATTCTATGTGTATGTATATAGATATTGTCACTTGAGTTTGTAAAATGATAATATCATCTCATATTTATTGATACTTGTATCAGCACTTTCGTCTTATCTGTATAATAAATTCTGTTGTGACTTGATGAGTGGAAAATTTAATTACGGTTTTATTTCATCAGAGTCGAGTAGGGGAAGAGACAAAATTTTAATAGAAGTACAAAGGTAAATAAAAAAGTAATCTTCCAAACTTTTGCATGCATCACCTGATTTGCTTTTAACGAAAGACGGTTTTAAAGGACATAAAAGAAACGTTAACATAATAGAACCTCGAGATTTTCTTCTCTTTTTCCTGTAGAGGCACTTCCAGATAATGCGTGCTTTACGATTCACTCTGCATTACGGTTCACTCTGTGCGTCGCGCAGTTTCACTTCGCCGCGCCGACAAACACGATTTAACGGCAGATACTTGTCCCGCGAGTAATAAACCTTTCCGCATAAGGCTACGCTGGAAAATCGGGGCAAAGAGAGCGGCCCTACGAGACCGAATGGCTTATCGAAGGAGACGTACGTTCCTCGTGAGAAACTTTTTCCGCGCGGGAACAAGGAGTCGTAATGAGACACGCGAGCGGGGAATCCTGAATTTTATGTTAAGTTCGTTATGCAAGGCCGCGAGGGTAATGCACGGCCTGACGCCGCGTAGCTTTTCTCTCACGCTATCGCGACCCGTAAGAAAAAAAAGCGTTCGTTTATTATCCTCGTACTTAAGTACTTTCTGAAGCACCTCTCAAGAGAGCGTCAGACCTATTTCCACGTCTCCTGCAAAAGTACGATAATAATAGATTGCTCGTGGAAAGGTGACGGTGTACTGTTTGTATAATGAATTTGTAGATTATTGTAACCAGGGTGTGAGTCAACGTTGTTTTACGAGTTTTACGTTTTGCGAAAATGCAAATGGACAAATAGAATGGAATAGGTGAAGTACCTATTTATTTTGCATTATGCATTCGCGGAGAATTGATACCTAAGTTGATGGTTTCTACCATGAAAAGCAGGTGGCAAAGATTGCAAAAGATAACGCTATATATAAGAAAGCGAAACCTCTCTCTTTTGTCCGTCTTAATTTTTACAATTAAGAAATAGAAAAGAAGATTACACAGATAAGATTAAATATTCTTATCCTGTTGTGATTTATTTCGGTACTGTGTTATTCTTTGCTGTTAAAATACACTCAAGTTTCGCGTATATCCTATGTTCATTGCACGCACGTTTCGCGTATTTACCTTCGCTGGTTGTTTTAGCGCCTGCAAATGTATAGTTACATCCGGCGTGAGTGAACGGTAAATAAATTGGAAATTACTTAACTTGACACAACGTCAACAAAGTATCTCTCGTTCACTCGGGGAACACGCGAACGATTATTCTCTTCCGTCTCGCACTAACACGACGTGAACGACCGCGCCGTTTTCTTCCTTTCGTGTAAACGTGCCACCGAGCATACCTACATACCCACATCCGAGGCTTAGTCATGCGCTAGACAATAGTGGTCGGGATCACGGTAATAAAAGGATCGCGACGCGTAATTTACGCGCGACTTGACGCCCGCGCGCGACAACCGCGTGACACGACGCACGTAACGAGCACGCTCATGTCCGCTACTTAATTGCGAGAGGTAGAGCAGCAACATGTGGGTATGCGGGCATTATGCAATGTATTACGCGCGCATTCGATGAATGCGATTTCGCCGCGTCTCTCATTTGCGTCTCGTTTATTATTCGCATGTTAGATAATATTAAACGATGAAGATTCAAACGTTTATGCTCATCACATTATTCGTTCATTGCGTGATACTCATATCTATAAAAAGTGATCTGTAAATATGAAATATTGTGTATTGGTAACTGAGAAAGCTTCTCTTTTAACGATCTTTTCCCTATTTTATTATAAAATATTAATTTCTTTTATCAAGATTCAAATTCTCTACAAGAGAAATATTTCGAAAATAATATAGATTCTTTTTATCAGAAGAACATTTTGCTTGCTTCCGTAGATTTATCTTTTAGTTTCAAAAATATAGATTTTTCTTTCATTTTTTTGCTTAGCAAAAATTAAATCGAACAAACTAGGTCCAGGCATTTCGCATCTCTATCTGCGATGCGAATTCTCATTCGTTTTTCTTTCTTTTACATTTGTATTATCAAAAGCTTTCATATCTACGTTAATCTGTAACGATACATTGTAATTACTGCCTCAAGTGCAATTCCTGCCTGATGTCTCGTGAAACAAATTATAATCTCGCGTGCTATGTGTTTATTAGGTGTAGAGTACAATGAATACCGTCATTATCTACTTGTTGGCTAAACGCATATCTAATGCATGACTATTAAATAATAACTAGATGCGATGTTCGTAAATATCCGATAAGGTATACCTACATTGCTGGCGGGTTGCGTGTTACTCGCCCCGACTTTTATACCGAGTGACACCAAATACCCGACCGAATGACATCCTTCGGTTAGTCGCGTACTCTTTTCGTTCAGTTCAAGACGTTACAATTCACCGTGACTAAAGTGATGGGAAATTCCCGCCGGTGTGCAAAGTGTATTCCGCGAAAATCACTATCATGATAATTAATCGGAGATTTTTGCAGACCTAAAAGAACATTGCTGGAGACTCGGCGCGGCGTTTTGACGTGCATAGAATCGCGAGTATAATATAAACATCGCGTGTATAATCTTGCGTATATAATCTTGCATGAGGACTGAGGACGGTACATTAAGACGTCGATAGCAGATTAAAAAATATTTTTTTAATCTGTCCGTTTTGATTGAATAATTTATTTGTACATATTAAAAAGTAGAATAAAAAGCAGGAAATGCTTTTTTATCATCTTATGTATCGTGTAGTAAATTACTTAGGAGCGTAAGCAAAGTTTACTGTGAACATTTTTTATATATTAACAATAGAGATGTTTCATGGGGTAGAATAATACGTGAAATGTTCGCAATACAATAATGATATACAAATCTAATAAATTGCGAAGAATGGGAGACGGTAGACACAACGCATAACATGATTTAAGCAATTATGTCGCGCCGTGTCGCCAAACGTGTCCAATGTTTTGATCGCTATTACATTTCAATGTGAGATTTAACGTGCAAAATATTTACAAGTCGCGAGTTGAATCGAATTTGACGGCATTTGAGAGAGAAAAAGAAATGTTCGTTATCAAGGCTCGTGTGAATATAAGTGCGAGCTTGTTCGTAGAATTATATAGCACAGATACTTTTTTTAATTGCTGCAATTATTAATACCGTTACTACGTACAATTATTTTGCGACCTAAAGGATAAATTAGAATTATGTGAATCATATGAATTATGTGAATTAGATGTTATCATATGAAGTGTGGAAAATACGCTTCTCCCTCGCGAGTAATATAATAATAAGAAAATTGTTTTTTCTCCTCCGAAACGTGTTTATCTAAAATAATAAATGTGTGTTGCCATTTTATTTCCATGACAAGATTTATTTTAGAATTTTTTGCAATAAAGATAAACGGCGAAAACAATTCGTCAGAAATACTTTATGTCCACTGCAGAAAATCCACTATTCAGCACGAAAATTTATGCGATTAAACTTCGTTCATTTTGATCTTTTTTTTCTGGAATCACATTTACGATTGTAATGCCGCGCGATTTTTAATTGAGTCAGCGAAATTCGAAGCTCGTTGAGCGTATATTTACAAATTGATTGTGATTGATCGTAAGTTGTTTTGAAACACCGGCGGTCTAGTTTTGTATCCTTGAAGAGAACTTAAGCTTACGTGTTTAAACAATTTTTATCGTTGCGGGACGTGCTGACAGCTCCACAAGAACAAAGCATATCCTGTTGCGTTTTGCGGCTTACCGATTTATTATACGTTCTCGCCACTATTGCATGAAAACAGTAAAAAAAGAAAAATATCTTCTAAACGCAGCGGATTTAGTTTCGCACACACGGCTTTTGAATTTCAATAGAAAGTTGCCTTTGTGCTAAATGCCTCGCGTGTCGCACCATTGTCATAAACCAGCATAAAATTAGGATTATGTGCATCTAGTCGAAAGAAATTCTGCTACGTGTTTGCTTTTCCCGAATCTGTATGAAAGCACTTGAAAGCCGGATCGGCTTACGTTCAGCTTCTAAGTCTCTCCTTCTTTTACGACGCGTTTATGCGTTGCCATCGGCTAGGTCGTTTCGCGCACATGCAAATTGAGCGGCGGCGCGTAGACGTGCGTAGGATGTGCGTAATCTCCCCAGCAGCGTTGCCAGTCAATAACGGAATCTATAGTAATTCACCTTGTCCGCGGCAGACATTCTAATCGCTCTTCGGTCAAGCATTTAAATTGGCGACGATTAACATAGCGATCCATCCGCGCGCTCCGGTACGATCGAATTGAATTCGTGCAAAAACGATGAAACGGCTTTACAGCTGCGTTACGTAAATCACGATTTAACGATCCGTACAAAGTTGCTTCTAAAATTTTTTCATCGCCAGAGCAGTATGTCCGTAAATCGTGACGAGGAATTCTTCTGATTTTATTTAATTAAGTAGCTGGCCTTAATATTTCCAGGCGGCCTCTAATCGCTACCGCGATTTCACGATTAATATGAATTTGATTTAAAAAAAGATATCATAATGCCTTTGTATCTCGCACTTGCTCTGTGACGTAAGATTGCTTCACAAAATTATTTGGGCGATCGTTAACCGTTGTCTGTATAAGACAAGATTATAAACTTTAATAGCCTTGTCCGCTAGTAATTATGCTGAAAGGAAACTACAACGACCCTGTAGATCGTTATCTTGTAATCAATATTTGATATGTACGGCGCGGCGCGAGGCATCATACTTACAACGTAATCAAAACGTTATTGTGTGAAATCTATGATATATCTACAAAGTAGATAAAAATTCTTTAGTGATAGGTCGCTTGATTTATTGCTGACAATATAATGAATAATGTCATAAGAGACGTATCATAGTAGGAAAAGATCAAAATCTATTTAAGAAAATATATATGGGAAAGTAAACGAAAAATTTTATGATTTACCTTCTCAAGTATTAACTAAAATCTTTTTTCTTATCGTGAATATATATATATAAATAACGGCATTAATTTACAATCACTAGCTTATAACGGTACAATAATTTCTGACTGCATAACGATCGAAAAGTGAAGGTATCGTATTTACATTTTTAGGAAAATATAATTATAGTTTTTACTGACACAGAGACGCGTCTATGAATTCAGTGATCGGTTCACTGATCGCATCTATCCTATCGAGTGGACTTCAGGTTTCGACAGCAGTCTTCCGAGGCTGCTCAACTCGCTCGATCGAGCAATCGCGCGCGGTGTCGCGTCTAAATTGCGTCAGAAGCGCGTGCACGATGTGCGTAAGGGAATCTTGCGCGCACGTTTTACCCGCGTTTTATTAGGACATAACGGATGCGTCTGCGTCCAGTTTTTGCGGCGCGGCGTGACCTTTATGTGCGCGTCCATTTAGCACTGCCGCTGAAAACCCCGAGATACGCGGATCCTGACAGGATATGCGCCGCTTAGAGACCATAAATTCCCTGGTGCCTTCGTTATCTACTGCACGGCCTTCGTATTTCAGGAAGAGCGATATCGTAGCGTGGCTGCTGCGAGAGTCGTGTACCCTTCTGCTTCAAAGGTCACGCTGATATTCTCCTTGCACAGAGTGTTACGCGTAGATTCCGTACAGTTATCCACTTACCTCGTACGAGCATTCACTTTCCAAAACCTATCGTAAAAGATACGTAATGTGAAACATGAGAGACAAACATTCAACGTAAAATTTTATCTCACATTATATATCCTAATCGTTATATTATTAGATATACATATAATTCGATCGCAGATAAATTTTTTGTAATTTTTTAGTAGATTATTGATGGCAATATTCTGGCTTCCTAAAATTTGTCACCACGTAGTAATTTCGAAATCGAATAAAATTTTCTTCTCTTTTTTTGTATTCTCTTTTTAACTAAAAGAATTGTACCTAATTATCTGCGTGAATAATGAGATGAGATATGAAATAATGCTATGAGAAACGTTATGTTAATGTTTATGTTAATGAAATGTAATGACAAGAAGATGAATTGCTAATGCAATTTTGCGTACCAGTAAAGTGCGGTAAAATATGTTCACTTTTCGCAAATACCAATGAAGCGAAAGTACACTATTACGTACAAGATGCAATAATATTTTAAGTGTAGAGAAAGTAGAAAAACTGTCCTCTGACCAAACTTTATTCAGGCGACACATAGGTAAGCAAGATTACAGTACAGTAGTGTGCTGAGTGGAAGATATACGTTCAAGTTACTGACGATAACGAAGGAATTCAACTCACGACGAGTCTTCGTTTAATAAGGACAGATTTTTGTTGAAGTAATTATAACAAATAGCGTGACGCGTCCTAATACCAAAAATAATTTGTACAATTTTTCGAGAAAGAATTGCCAGAAAAGTTAACGGGATAAGGGTTAGTACCTGCAAGAGACGTTATATGTTAGACATAAGTCATATTACAGCTCGGACAATTTTGGGAAGAGAAGTTTAGAAATTTTATAGGATGCATCACTAAGGTCCGAATTCATAGACATTTCTCAATTCTAAAAATCAGTCTATCTTTGTCTTGTGTGTACCGTTTTATCATACGCGAGACAAAGACAGAGTGATCTTGACAGCTGAGAAACGTCTATGAATTCGGACCTAAAAGTGTTACCAGAACAAGATATGAAACTCTTATTTTCCAGCGACTGTTTGGTATCGAAGTGGATGAAAAAAATTAACCATCACACAATGTCCGCTTCCAAATAATACCAAACAGTCGCTGGAAAATAAGAATTTCATATTTTGTTCAGTTTGAGAAATAATAGCCTGTAACACCTTTTAGTGATTCACCTATGTAAAAGGTTGCTACGTATAAGATAGCGAGATAAAATAGATACATTTGTTAGAGAATTATTTGAGAGAAATAAAAAGTTTTTAAAAAAGTCAAAAATATTAGAAATCTTAAAATTCTACGATAACGGTACACAACAATGCTCCATCGATTGGGGATAGTTCGCTGAGTTCGTTGCATCCTTCGTAAAATATCAGTACAGCGATTACACTAATGGACGCGTGGCTGACGGCTCTGCAGTGCAACGATTTGCACGCATCTTTCAGAGCGGTTTGATATCAATTTTTTATGTGCGAATGCACTCCTATCAATACACGTCGTGCACAGACTTTCCATTTTGATATTTGCTCCTCGTCAATCGTCACGCCATGTTTATCGACAATATTTCCTCGTTGAGAAGAAAGTCTTCCTGTCGGCGTCTTCGTTTCCGTTTTTCCTGGGCGTTTTTTCACGATTGAAAAGACGCTGCGATCTTTGATCGCAAATTGGAGGAGAAAACGGTCAACAACGCAGGACGCCCCAGGCTTCTTTTTCTTGTCTTTTTCTTACCGTGCCGTTAGAAAAGCATGACACTTTTCTACGGCGTTATTGCCAAAGGAGAAAAATTCTTGTAAAGTTACGTTAGCCTGAAACAGCAATTTTCATTCTATTCATTAAGTTGTTACATGGAACGGTTGTAAAACCAGCGAACATTCATTCACTGGTTTACTGACTACTAAATTTATTCTTATTTCAACATCGTAAGGCATATAATTATATTAACCTTGTCAGAAACGTGAACATGATATACTTTCACGCAGAAAGGTGTAAATTAATACATAATTGCAAATAAAAATAATTATCTTCCTGGTATACAATATGCACACACACAGAATTTGTTAATCATTAATTATTATTTATAGATTTTTATTTCGGGCACTTTATTTTTATTAGTTGTTTTCATTAATATATGCTAAGCTTTGTAAAATTAACGCGTTCAAAAATTTATATTTTATATAAAATCTTTAAAAGGTATGGAATATTTAAAAAAAAAAAATTAAATTACTGAACAATGTTAAAGAGTTATAGATTGCCATACTTAATTTAGTATCTCTTTAATATTAATATTCTTAATTAATATCCTTAATATTCTTCTTTGTTATTTTAATCATTTTCAGGTAATCTAACAAAGTCATCTCTGCCGATATTTGTGATTAACTTAATTGTTGTGCAAATGATATGAAAATTGATTTCTACATTCAATTTAAAATATCTAGATAATTAGCCCCAAGGATTTTACTTCCGCTGGCTCAAAACCGTTTATGGAAATTCGAGACAATAAATCACATAATTACAAAGCACACTACAATGAACAAAGCATAATCGCGAAATACCCAACGGTGAGTCGCGTAATTGCAGTAGTGTACCTATTGAAATCAACATTCGATTTCATCGTAAGCTCGAGAGCGACAATCAATCAAAATATCTTATCGATTAGATTAGACAGTGGCAAGTACGTAAAGAAGAATCAGCGTGCTTCTTCTGTACGCAAATTGATTATCATCGCGAGTATTTATCGAACTTTTCTTTCATTATCAATTTTATCGCGCGGCCGAGAAGATCAATCATTATTTTTAATAATGCCAACATCAATTTCTACGATCGATAGAAGATCTGAATCCGACGAGATGGATCTAATCAAGGCATTGAAGCATGGTATTTAAATTCGCTCGTCGCGGGGAAGGAGGGGCCTCATGACTGTGGAAAGTCTCGCGTTCGTTCCTCAAGTTTTGCTGTTAATGCCACTTAACCAGCTAGCCGGAACGGTCCACGATTGTCGCATTCACTCGCTCGGTGAGAAAATGCTAATTGCGATTCGCGACGAGGAGTACGAAGAGTACTACCGGAAAAGTGGAGCGTCGCTTTAGAAAGCGCGGTAACGCTTTAAGCGACTTTTCGCGTCTCTTGGGTGCTCGTTTATTTTGGGAGCTTCTGTGTCGGCAACACAAAAAAAAAAGACGGCGCATGAATGACGATTTAATCGGGCGATTCAGAATCGCGTCTACCCCGCAGAAACGTGTACTGCTAGACGTCCGAGATCGACCTGTCGATTTGGTTTTTTGTCTTAGGTTTTACGACGCCTCGGGAAGAGAGAACGGTGCATACGTATAATTATATACGAAGCGAGCAGTCAACCCCTAGTTGAAATAATCACCAGTACTGTTATCGCGCGGACTGACGTAGTCGTGGATTGATGCAAATCTTCACTTTATATTAAACCGAGATATATTCGTGGAATATTTATGTCGCATGTACACGCGGATAAGAAAAGATTTTTATCTCTATACTTAAAAAGTTAAAAGATTATTTCTAAAAATGTTCTTAGAACGTATAACTCTCTGAATAGGTACCTACACAGAAAGATAATACAAGCAATTATTTTATTATATTATTCTAGAATGAAAGTAACTTATCTTTTTGTCTTGTGAGATGCATTAAAAAATTTGTGTTTAATACATTTCTGCATAAAATCCGATTCCAAACTTTCCGGAGACGTGATTTATCGTAAAAGAGGTGGGAATTTTTAGATGAGGAAAATATATATTTAGCCAAACCGAAAACAAGTATCATCTTCTAAACTCTTGTCGCATATTAAATACGACGACTGCCGTTTTAATCATCTGCAAAGGGGATAAATTTGCTTTCTCTGACGATTCATGCGACGTACATGCGACGAAGACGAAGACGGCAACGACGACGACGACGACGGACGGGCGGACGGCGATCGTCCCCGCTCACCGCTCACAGGTCGAAAAAGCATCGAGTGTGACCGGTTACTGTTATTCGAGGCTACATTACATGCGGTTGCCGTTGTTTGTTCTCCCCGTATCTCATTTGTACCGCGCGCGGCAACGCTTATTACACGAAGCGCGCCTCGCAAAATTTTTCCGCGTATAACTGTACCGCTGAAGGCGCAAAAGGCGAACATAAATCGCCGCGCTAGCTGTGTAACACGTGTTTACATATGCGAATACCCTCGGCGAGTAATACACCCGCGGCGATTCTTCATGCCCGCGCGCCTGTACATAAATTAATTCATGTGCCGCAGACGCACGATAGTTCGATGCAAATCGTTTCGCATTATGCTCATTTACAGCGGATTAATTAAACCGTTGTGATTTCAGCATCGAATACAGTTCGACGACACCGCCACTCGTACCTTCGAATACCCCAGCGAAGCGTCGGTTATCGAAAGCGAGACCAGCAGCGTGGACGGCGAGACTTCTAGTTCCGCGGTCGAGAAACAGTCTGCGCCGAGCAACAAGATCTCCTCGACGACCAGCTCGACGACGAACATGCCGTCCATTCTCGGTAAGATCAAACTTGAAAATTCTCGTTTGCAGCTTGGCAACACATTTTTACAATTATTTCGATATAACGATATCGAAGTTAATATTAATAAGAATTATAATATTATTAATATTAATAGATAATATTATAATTAAGTAATTAAAACGAGCTGAAATTAATATACCTCCTATAAAATATTCCAGAGATATTGTCGCAACATCACAGAAAATATTTTATCTTACAATTAGAGATACTCAGAGGTTTAACTTTAATAATCCTGTTATTTATCGATGCAGAAGCTAAATTAAATAGACGGAAAAGATAGAAGGAGCAAAATGAACATATCCGTGCAGCTACTTAGTGCTTGTTTATCTGCAGGTGGAGGTGGACTGGCCAGTTACACACCTAGCAAAGTGGACCTGACGTCGGAAGGCTTCGAGCTGGGCATTACCAGGGCTATACTGATGGTTCCCACCCCGACTGCAACGTCAACGACGACAACAACCGGGCAAACCGAGACTGCGAGTGAAGTGGAATACTTGAGACCGGCTCAAGATGCGGGCGCTTGGGGCTCGGAGACGACCGGCGATCTTCTTTATTGAAAAGAAATGCAGAATAATGCTTTACCATCAGCAGCTCAACATCCCTCCGCGCCAATAGAACGAACGAAACGAGAATGAAACTTACAAGGCTAACAATAAGTATTCCTTTTTTTTTCCTAGCGCCGAGAAGATCGCGAGAAACCACACAAATACAAAAGAATCAATATATTATAATAAATTTTAATTTAAAAAAAAGATTACGACAAATGCTCACATAACCATACAAAGCGAATTTTTCATAGAAAACAGGTTTAGACGTTCGCGTTCGTGACCGGACGATATGTCGGACCAGATAAGTTATCGTCAAATGCACATTAAATTAAGCGAACTTTTTTTTAATTATGAAAAGGAATCAAAAGCGCAATCTCCGCTCATGAACGCGTCGAGTATTGAAAGCGAAGTTTATTTAGATGATTAAGAACTAACAGTATCATTCCAAGTATATGCATTTACTTTTTGTATCGTTACGCTATGTCAAATCAGCGGACTTTTCCTACACGATGAATCATCGAAACTGCCAAGATACGCTATATAGTGCTGCTTTTTTTATAATAGCACTCGAAAGGAAGAGCCCGGCGACTGATACTCCGTTGCTTAGAGGAAAAGAGATAAAAACAGCATATCATCTTTCTGGCATATTTTATAAGGTAAAGAATAAATCGACAGGAGAATCGAGAATTTTGTAACCTTTTTGAGATTACTTTAATGCTAAGCTGTGAGTGTTCAAGCTGCCAGTAGAAGGCCAGAGTTTTATGCGAGTTTTTTTGTAGAAAAAGAGGCAAACGATTGAATATCTTTGAGATTCAATTTGTAGGGAGAAAAAAAGTTCAGGAAAAGAAACAGCTCGAGTTTAGATTTGTAAACGTTTTTGCCAAAGTAGAACGTAAGTCTACTTAGTATATTTAATAATGTATATGTACAATAAGTGTTCCAGTTCGACAAAACTGTAAGAATTGTAAATTTCAAAATACATCGTTATTTGTACCGAATGTATGGCAAATCATACTATGCCTTGCAAATGCGAAGATAAGCCATTACAGCGTATGCGTCTTTTCATATTGAGTTTGCATTTATTTTCCAAGGATCATAAATACATAAAACTAATAGCTTTCCAGCATAGGAGTTTCATAAAAGAAAACGGCGGTTTAATGTTAAGTATTAATTTTAAGGGAATTGAATTTTGTATATACTAAATTATTGTGGGTCTCGCAGAGCCATCCAAGATAAGTTAATCGAGTCACGAAAGTCCGAAAAAAAGAAATTACATTGCTTTAAGAGATCAGCTTTCTTATACTTCTTGTATTACTTTTGTTCTTTTCTTTTTCGTGTTAATTTTTTGTATCGTCTATATGTAGCATCTCGGATGCGTTACCACGGATAATCGAAAACATTGTTTTGAATCGTGTAGGTGTAGGTATTTAATAATGTATGATTGTAACGATAGTTAATATGATTTTATAACTTGGACAGTGGACTGATTCAAGCGAGAGAATGCGATAAAAAGATAATTTATTACGAAGGTGCATTATATAAAAGTAAACCGCTGCTGCGTTTTGTTAGAATTTTAAATATATTTACTTTATTTAGATGCTGTACCAGTTCACCGAATAGTTTGTGATGTACCGCATTGTTTGAAAGACTTGTTCTTGTGTCACAGCGTTGTGTCTTACACTGTGATATTTTTTGTTAATCTTTTCTAATGTAAAACATAATTTCCAATTATTCGTCAAGCCCAGCAAGTCGTCGATACTCTTTGTATCTCGTTGCTACAATACACGAATATTGCAAGAAGCTCAGATTGCGTTTGTGCAACATTCCAAATTGAAACTGTATACGTATAGATTTTTTTCTAATTTCTCAATTAGTTCATCAATTGTAATCTCCTTACTCTATGCAGGAGAGCTGTGTAACAGTTTTGTAAATTACCGTTGTACAGAGAATCACGAAATACCACATTTCGAGTAAACAATAATGAGTGGAAACGATTGTGAGGTGACTATTAATAACTGAAGCTTGGATCTATATTATTACCTTAAATATGTAAAAGTATCGTGTGATGTATTGTCTATGTGTTACAAAATATCGAAGTAATAAAAGAGACAATTACTCCTTATTTCTTATTCAAGACTCTCGTCTACAAATGAATTTCCACAAGAGTGAACGAATGCAGTAAAACGTTGTAAGAAATTAATCCTATTTATTTAAATAAATGAACAATGTACAAGTTGAATGAATAAGTCATACTTTGTGATTCGGGTTAGAAAACATTCTCACATATATATATTATATATATATATATATATATATTATATATATATTACAGGACTAGCGTTAAATTAAGCTTGAACTTAAACTAACGTTAAACTAGTGCTAAACTTAAATTAATGTTATTTGTATATCGAAGTATAATATTCCTCTTCCAAATCGTATAAATCCGCAGCCATGTCGTCCCTCAAGGAAGCCAGTTTTTGATCACATTCTGCCTGCTTAGTCCTGAATAATTTTCCGTTTTGTATTATGGCCTCGTTTACAGAGGGAAAATCATTCAGGATTAAATACTGCTTTATGTCAGAGACAAGTTTCATTAATGACTCGCCGGCACGCACAATATTTGCTGCTCTGACATGCATCTCGTATGTATCTTGCTCGCATTGCGTCATTCGAGATAGTTGAGAGTCATTTTCCCCTTTTGCGAGTTTAATTATCTCTGGAAATAACAGAAACACCAAAATTATTAAGAAAAATATTAAAAATTATAAAGGCAAAGGAAATGCAAATCGTCAGATTCAATATTATCTAATATAAATCTTCCTTCTAAACTCTATATAATCTTCCTTGTAAATTCTATATAAATACATAAAGATAAAAGTTGTACTTATTATATGTGATGTTAAACTGTATTGCTGTTGTATTAACATTCTGATATTACGGCGGTACAAATTTTTATTATTTCTTATAACTTTTTTATATAGTAATATAGTTTTTAAAAGAATAACTACCGCACATAATTTTTTACATTTATTTCTATATATTTATGCTTTTGGTTAATATTATGTCTAAAAATGTTATCTCATATCCCTTTAAGTTTTTTCAATATTTCTGATCTGATGTGCTATATGACTATATCTATTGACTGGGACCCAAAAATGAATAAAGAGTTCCTTCATATATAAACTTCTAAACACGTTATAGATTTAAGAGAAATTACAACTGAAATTATGGAGCACTAAATAGCTCTTCAGTAATTGTTTGTCGAGTAAAAAATTTTATCTTGTGATTCTTAATCTTTCCATCCTACATAAAATCTAAGAAATTTTAAATAGATATATATGTATTCTGGGGAAGTACCTATTCTACTGTAAAGAAACAAAAGCAAGCAAATCCCGAGATAATGGATTAAATAAATTGTGGCACTGCATCTTTTGGAGGATGGAAATCCAAATAATTGGGACAAGGATCAAAATTATCGGAGTGCAATAATAGGTGCGTTCCTTGTAACTGCGCTATGTTATACTTTCTTCTGTAGTTAAACTAAATATACAATTGAAGGGAAAGAGAGGAAAAATAAAATGTCCAGAAAGTTTAATTACAAAAAAAAAGCATAATTACTAGAGGCGAAGTCGAGAGTTTAACCTTTCGGAAGTGGCGCGCTGTCTGTGAGACCGCACCAATAATTTTTTAGAAAATGCTAAAAGAGCTATTGTCCCATAGACCACGTGGACCGCGCGCCACTGCTTTAATGTACTGCCAGGGATCAGGGGGTGCTACTTCCGAAGTTCCGAAAGGCGAAAGGTTACGTGCTTTCACCCACCTATAAGATTATAACGCACGCGTAAGTCTCTTTTTTTTCCTCGAGATATTTGTTTAAACTTTCAACTAAAAAAATTTGTAAAATAACTTGAAGTAACGTAGCTTAGGGTGGCTTAGGGCGAAAACGCCTGCAAACGATAGGTTAGGATATATACAAGGTTAGAGGTTAGAAAGGTACCTTCGAAATTTTCCAACATGGACTTCACGTCGTCCTTTAACCTCGTCGTGTACGATTTCAGTAACGCCTCCTTACTCTGAGGAAGCGCACGTTGCGTGGCCATCGTACCGCACGAAAACGGAATAACACGTGCACACTATCAACGACGTCTTCGCAGGACACACAAAGCCGGCCCAGGGCCCAATCGCCTAGTGGTGAGTGGCCCCAGTGACAACACTGATAACTGTACCTGTGGCTCCTGTCTGTGAGTGTGACTGAGAAAGTACATACAAAGTAATCGTCAGTCCATTACTCCGTTTTGCTCGGTGGTTCGTGTCCGCACTATGGTCCATGTCCGAACTACTCAGATGAAAGATAGTCGAGATGATTGTCGGTCCTTGTCTAACTCAATCTATTCATCTCATCTAACTCATCTCAACTATATATATATATATATATATATATATATCGCAGCCACATGCGGTCAGCGGTAATGTAGCACTTCATGAAGTGTCTAGACATTGGACACGTGCTGTAATTCAATCTTTAAATCAAAATGGTTACATACACACGCGGGGGGTGCAAGGGAGGGCCTTCGGCCCCTCCTCCCGCACTCCCTCCGCCGGTAGGCTGGATGGACCTCGCTTTACAACTTACAAAGTACAAGTTGTAAAGTGAAGTAAAGATTAAATTACAGCATGTGTCCATTGTGGTTGGACTCTTCGCGATGTGTCTAGAAGACACTTCATGAAGTGCTACATTACCGCATGTGGATAACATATGTATATGTATATGTATATCTTCCATCTGATTGTGAGTAGTTCGGACATGAACCATAGCACGGACACGAACCATGCATTTACCGTTACCGAGCGAAACGGACGTAGATGAGTTGACCGGTTCCTAATATCGGAAGAAAACTAGCGATTTCTAGAAGGATCCGAACTCTACTCTAGCGACTTCTAGAAGGATCCGAACTCTACTCTAGCGACTTCCGCCGGTTAAGAAGATCAAAGGTTGTGTCAGAAGTGTCAGAACAATGTCAAAGTCAAAGGCTAATTCTTTCAAGTTGCAATACTTGACCTTGCAATTTGCGGAAAGGGAGGAAGAGGAACATCTTGCGCATACGCAAAACGATGTTTACGTCCCAGGTATGCATATGTTACACAGTTACAGTAAAATCGCGAATCTCATGTAAATGTATATGTCGTAGCCAGATTACAAAGTCCGCCGTTTTATAAAACGTCTAGGCATTTTATAAAGTGCGGCCACATTCTCAAATCATGCTTGAAAATGAAATGTTTTAAAATCTGGCTAAGAATTTTAGTCGTTTTATAAAACGCTAATAAGCGACCCGCCACATTGTCAAACGCAACGATTTATACATCCGTTTCAGATTCTGGCTAGTTCGTTTCAGTCATTTTATGAACGGCACGTTTTTACCGACGTTTCGTGTTTTGTGCAACCCAAACTAATTGTTGTGTGGGTGGGCCATTGTCACTATCTTTAATTGTACAATTATGGTTAAAGCAGAGAATACTTTATATTTATAATGCTAACACATAAAATTGTATATATATGTATATACTTTTCTATACCAACTATTCTCTGCTTTAACAAAAAGACTGTTCAATATATCAACGATTCACTGCTATAAACAATGGCTGATGTTACTTTTTATAAAATCTTAATCGTAATAAACGTGTTTATACAAGCCTGAAAATTTTCTCATTTAAAAATACACATAATTATCTATTAATATTATAACATAATTACGTATTAATTTTCTATAAATGGTTATTCTATAAAGACAGTTCATAAAATGACTGAAATAAACCAGACAGATTCTAAAACAATGTACAAATCATTGCGTTTGACAATGTGACGGGTCGCTTGTTAGCGTTTTATAAAACGACTAAAATTCTTAGCCAGATTGTAAAACATTTCATTTTCAAGCATGATTTGAGAATGTGGCCGCATTTTATAAAATGCCTAGACGTTTTATAAAATGACGGATTTCGTAATCTGGCTACGACATATACATTTACTAGGGCTCTAACTTATAAGTACGCGTGTAGTGGACTATTGGGGAGGGGGGATAGCCGGCAGCCCCCCTTCCCGCAAGAAAAAACTAACCTAACCCAGCCATTATTTAACAACATTATTGTCAAAATTATGCAGATAACCCAATCTTTATATCTTCTAATTTATATCTTGTTAAAAGATATAAATTTGAATTGTAAAATTTAGTAAATGTATACATATGACTATAGTATCTATAGTAGATCATAGTAGATTCATACATTGACTAGTAAATGTATACATTTACTGATTTCACGTTTTTATTGTGGCATATATATTTTGTTACAATAAACGATGATGTCATTGGATTCTTTCGAAGGGAAGGAATAGGAAATAATACAATGATTATAGAAGTATATGTATATTACTATAAGAGAGATGATAGTGTAGATATCATATATAATCTAATTATTAAGTAAAAACATTGTTTAATATTTCCCATGGCAAAAATCGAAAATTATTTTTTTTATATTATATAAGTATTAATAGCGAAGGAAAACGAGGCAAAAATTATTGCAATAATTATATTACTTAGGGCCAGTTTTTCAATAGTCGTCTAAACTAAAGTTTAGCTAAACTCACTCTTCGTCTTTTTCTAAAAAGGGATAGTCAGAAAGAGATGAAAAGTGAGTTAACTGTTAAGATAATTGTAACCCTTACGATACCATGTGAAAAACGGTACCCTTACAGTACAAACCGGGGTATTTCGAGTCCGATCACTTTTTCGTCTATTTAAAGTGGTTCAAAAAATCTGTAAAAATTCATGAACATACTTTCAAGTTTCTAGAACAAACATCTCTAGTCATTCTTGGAATAATATAATATCTAGTATTATTTAATTAATGACTAATAAAAAACAGAGTAAATGCATCATTTGATTTAAAAAATGGTAACTTTTTATAATAAATATATTTTAAAAAACGACTGTAGGGTTTGTTAGTTTAGGTATAGAACTTTAAAAAAATACAGGAACTTTAAATTCTTCAAAAAGTAGGTATAGTTATTCAGGCACATGAAACTGAGTAATTTTCAAGGAGGGGCAATTTGCCTCGACGCTGCAGGCAAACTCATGGTGGAATGTCAATGTATACTTCCACCATGGGCAAACTGACGTCCCCGGACTCCCCGGTCGCCCTGCTGCACAGAGGTGTCCCCTGCTACTAACTTTTTTTAGAAGAGGGTAAGGAGCGGGAAACCCTTCGGAGTTCCGCGAAATTTTCGTTAATAGAAATCGACCGGACTCGAAATACCCACGTTTGTACTGTAAGGGGTAAGATTAAAGTTAAGCGACTATTAAAAAATTGGCCTTTAGACAGATAGTAGTGTATCCTCAATCTTGTATAATTATTAAAATAAAACAATATTGAATATTTCCTGTGATAAAAATTTAATTATTTCCATTATCTCTCCGTATTATAATTATTAATATTATCCAACAAGTAAAAGATTCGAGGAGCAGGGCTAATTAAGAACCAAGCCTGGTAAACAGTACGCAAATTATTTTTTCGCTTTATAAAACGTTATTTATTTAGTACGTTTTGATCCTAGTGTCGGACCATCCTCAGCAATTAATAGTATTAGTCGTGTATATGTCTATCGATGACCCTTTAGAATTTACGACGCATAAGCATTAAAAAACTTCCATCCTGTTCCAGCCGTAATGGAAAGGATTTGTTCAGATCTCATCCATCAGAGAGAAAGCCGCGTGAGTCACAAGCAATGAGACACAACATCAAGTCCTTTCCGCTACGGAACCAGATATATGGGAGCTATTTAATGCTTATCCGTCGTGAATTTCAAAGGGTCATCGATAAACGTATACACGACTAAGGCCCGGTTGTTCCAACCTGTTGGTAAACTAACTAATAGTTAAATCATATGTCTATCTTTGTCTAAGTCGAAAGAAAAACAAAGACATATATATGATTTAACTATTAGTTAGTTTACCAACGGGTTGGAACAACCGGCCCTAATACAATTATTATTCGCTGAGGATGGTCCGAAATCAGAACTAAAACGTACTAAATAAATAACACTTTATTAACACGGAAGAACAATCTGCGCATTGTTTGCCGCGTTTAACTCTTAATTAGTCCTACTCCTCCTTTAATTGTTGGATATTTTACATCAGAGCTTTCTACACCAATATTAAATATTATCTTGGCGAAAGAAATGAGATAAAAATTATCTGAGATATAATTTTTTATAATTAGTGCTTCGAATTAAAATATAAAATTTATCAATTGTGGTCTCTATGCAATTAATAAATTCCTTCACTGCGCGTATGTGCATCCTTTTTAATATAGATATATATATATACATATATATATATATAGTGTTTAATATACGATATTGTTATGCCCGAAAGTCTGCGTCACTCCGCACTTTCGTCAATATAAGAAATCAAAAAATGTTTTATATAAAAATATATATAATTACATATCAAATATGTTTATACATATTTTTTTCTCTTGTATAATCTCTATCGTATATACAGGAAAAATAATAAAAAGAAGAATTTATAAAAATAATTGAAAAGATTATTTTTGCATTGCATTTTTTATAAAAAGTAAAGTTTAAGGTAATGAGAAAAATTTGCTCATATACTTATAATCATATATAAATGTAACAGTTGTTATATATAGATACCTAATTATACGTATATGGGTAAGTTTTTCTCATTGCCTCAAACTTCATTTTTTATAAAAATTGCATTGCAAAAATAATCTTTTTAATTATTTTTGGATGCTTCTTTTTATTATTTTTCCTGTATATACGAACAGAGATTATACAAGAAAAAAACATGTATAGACAATGGACATATTTGATATATGTATAATTATATATATTTATGTTTTATATAAAAAAATTTTTACTGAGATTAGGGAAAACGATAATTTTAATAAGGAACTCTTTGCAACTCAATAGAACATAAGAACATTTTGTAACACAATGGAATCAAGAAATAATGAGAAAAGTCATAGAACCACACGTCAAAAAGCTGTGCTTATAGACCCGCACAGACTCAAGATATCCGATGTTGATTTCCTTATTAGCTCTAGCGGCGATCTTCTGGATCTTTGTCTTTTTTGTATCAATAGTTCTGTATCGATCGGCCACAGCTAAACTCCATATTGATGGGGCACAGCTGGTTAAAAATCTTGAGGAAAGATAAGACGAACACAAGAACGTATCAATATTATTAATATAATTAAGTCTAATAAAAAATAATTTACAAGTTCAGGTTAACGAGATCGAGGAGATGAACACGCAGGAGGAAAACCCAAGGGACATGCAGGAGGAAAACCCAAATGATGGAAGGGGAGACGGAACTAACAACCAACCTATAAATGATGAACCAGAATTAGCACAGTTCATTTGTACAGTTCAGGATCAAACAATGGAGGAAGATGAGGCCAGATCGGAGGCTACTTTTCGATGCACTTTCAAGAATATATCTAAGACGAAGGATTCACGGTTTTCCCCTGCATGTTATATCCACAATTTACCATGGAAAATAATGGTGACGCTAAAATCATTCGAGACACAGGAGGGACAGCCGGAAAGATTTCTTGGATTTTTCCTTCAATGTAATAGAGAGAGCAAATCCACATCTTGGAGTTGTTACGCTTTTGCTGAGCTGCGTCTTCTTTCTTGCAAAGAAGGACAGGAACCATTTAGCAGAAGAATTCAACACATCTTCTACAATAAAGAGGATGACTGGGGCTATAATCACTTTATGACATGGGAGGATGTTCTAGATCCTGATAAAGGTTTCATAAAAGATGATTCAATCACGCTTGAAGTTCATGTAGTTGCTGATAAACCTCATGGAGTCATTTAGGACAGTAAAAAACAGGGGCCCCAGGAAACATCTACATAGCATCTTAGCACGACCTGTGATGAAATTGATCACGTGACCATGATTCATGCATGCATCCCGCCCGAAGAGATTTGTCTCTCCATTCGCAACGCCAAGATAAAAATATTATAAATAAATAAATAATTCTTCTAAAATACGCCTATAATTTAGAAATATTATTAAGCTATCTAACAATAAGATCTAAGCTTGGACCGTATGGCTCTTTCCTTTATTGATTGATTCTTCATTACTTAAATCAATGATTTTTTACTACTTAAACTTAAATAAATGATTATTTATTAATACGTAGAAAGAGAAGGTGATATTGGGGATCATACTATCTTTCTCTGATAAAAAATAGCGGGAGTTGTTCGCGGTAAAAAGATCGCTAACATTTGATAGCTAATTTTAAAAAGAAATTTTGCAAAATGTTTGCTACAAATTTCGTCGGCAGAATACCAACTGAAATATAGCAATATGATGGCAAATCTGTTGCAGAATCCAAAAGAAGAACTTCCAAGATCTTTTCTCTGTTTAGCTTACTTTATTCCGCTAATTGTAAAGCATTGTTGGCATC
This sequence comes from Leptothorax acervorum, assembly GCA_035220615.1. Taxonomy (NCBI): domain Eukaryota; kingdom Metazoa; phylum Arthropoda; class Insecta; order Hymenoptera; family Formicidae; genus Leptothorax; species Leptothorax acervorum. The sequence goes on from JASTWQ010000074.1 coordinate 572,902, forward strand.
AAGTTTGCTTGGTCCATTTAAGACGACTTTGATCAAACTCCGATTAATCGGCGATTAATTCAACTGGCACAGACATGCTTAACGTAAATTTTCTAATTATATAATTTATATTGTAGATATTATATGTATATTAATCTCATATCTGTCAATAAATATTTGATAAGTTAATTATTAATTAAGTTAATCGGAGTTTGGTCGCAGCCACGCTTCCATTGTACTATGGATACATATCGCATCTCGAGAAGAACACTGTCACAATTCAAAAATACACTATTTTCAGGAGAGAGGAAAACAAATTTAATTCACAGAAAGCAATGGTATATTTCAAATTTAATTAAATTTTTTTTAATTGTGAGATAACTACCGCAATTACAATTGTAATTATTTTGTTACAATGAAACTTATACTGTTTTTTGAAGAGGTCTGCTGTGATTCACTTGTCAATTCACTTACGACACTATATACATATATTCATCCAGCCACAATATAACTGGTTCAAAAAAATAATAACACTTCTGCCCCGTGCAACGGATTTCACATAAAGACTTGTGACACTATTAGAATACATAGATTATAACATTTTAGGCATACTTTTTATGGGCTTAACTCAAAATCGAAATTTTTTGAGTGACAGAGTATTCTCCTCGGGGTGCGATATAAATTCATCATTTTGAAAGAATTAGCTTATGCGCTTTTACGGATCGCGCAACTTACGAAGGTCCAGATAGAACATGACACTCATAATGACATCATCATGACATGTCCAGGAGTCCAGGTAACTTTTAAGTGATTCATAACATTATCATAATGACACGCTACGAGTTTTATGTTCCATGGGCCAGTATCACCATCTCCGATTAACGTGATCCTTCGATTAAACTCACTCTTCGTCTCTTTCTAACTGGACAATTAGAAAGAAACGAAGAGTGAGTTTAATCGGAGGATTACGTTAATCGGAGATTGTGATACTGGTCCTATCTGGAGGATTCGATACTCAATTTTCCGATATCTCATCTTTATCATATCATTATCATTTAACTGCGTCCACTAGAGGAGCATCTCGAGCATTCGAATTTTGTTAAATTATTATAAATCTCATTTATCGAAACGATCCTTATTCGAGGAGATTAACGAGAAGGAAAGAATCTCCACTTATCGGCGCAATTGTCAGTCGAATCGCCCGCGCCATATTGATTTTCACTCGAAGGCGAGCGCCGTTTTCACGGAGCCATCCTCCCTGCAACCACCCTCTCGTCCGTTCGTCCGTCCTACCCCACTCGGCATCCCGGTGACCCTTGCAGGGGGTTGGGAATCGATATGAATACGCCCGCGAAGCGCGCTCACCGCTGAATCTCTCTAGCTCCGCCACCGCCACGCGAAGGTTCCCGGCCACCGCACCGGCCACGCGAATGCGGAGCGTGTGCCCTTGCGCGAGACCGGAAGTACGAGCGCCCGCGCCCGCGCCGTCCCCTCCGTTACTCCAGCCGCAGGGTGACCGCGAATCGTCGTCCCTCGCGCGCCTGTCCGACACGGGGACGACGGGGATCGAATCGGCCTCGGTCTCGATATATCTCCGGGAGGCCACCCTCGCCTACCACTCGCACGCGAAACACGCGCGCGACGAGTGTAACCCCCAGCGAGAAGCGCAGTGCCGCGAGTACTCCAGTACCAAGTACTTCGAGAACCCGGTTGGTTCCCGACTCTCCGGAAGTGCGAGGATCACGGGAAAGACATCTCGATCGCGCGGAGACAAACGTGGACTCGCGTGGAATTGAATCGGGCACGGAGGAGACGGAAGCGCTCCGGGAACCGGGGGAAGAAAGGAATTGTGCGTTGGAATTGATTTTGGTCGATCGTGGCGAACGGAAGGCGAGAGGCGACGGGACGGACGAAGAGGAGAGCTAGTGACGTTCGCGCGAGGAGATTCGCGGGAACGATCGAACGTGCACGCAGCAGACCGAGAGAAGGAGAGAGTGAGAAAGAAAGAGAGAGAGAGAGAGAAAGAGAAGGAGAGGGAAATAAAAAGAAAGAGAGAGAAAGAAGGTGTTCGATTAGTCGGGCGACGAGGTCGATCGGGCGAGGACGATGGCAGTGAGCGCTTTCTCGACGACATTGCACACCACCGATTTTGCCACTACGTGTCCCACTACACCCGGTATGTCGTAGGAGAGAGCTAAAGAGCGAGAGAGAGAGAGAGAGAGAGCGCGCGAGAGAGGGAGAGGGAGGGAGGAACGTACGATTTTAGCGAGCGCGCGCGAAAGAGCAAGACGCTGCTATAGCGAAATGGCGAGCGGCCTTCCTCGGCAATGCGCGATGTTGCTCGGCCTAATTGTGATTTTAATGGCAGCGCTCTGGACCGAGGCGTCACTACCACCCGAAGACGAGGAGGAGAACGTCCTGCACATAGGCGGTATCTTCCCCGTTGCCGGAGAGGGCGGCTGGCAGGGCGGCCAGGTAAGAGTGATCCTCCCTTCGTCCCTTTAAAACGCGAGCAACGAAAACTAGAGAACGTCCGCTAAAGGGTGAACATTTATTTAACGACGTCGTATAAGAGATTTTTCTTTTTATTCATTGCATGTAAACCGAGAAAATAAACACGTTGCAGCAAGCTCCGTATTTTTTCTTTTCTCTTTGTAAGATGGAAGTTGTTGAGCTCTGCAGGTAAATAGAAACAAAATATACTCAACGCTCCGTTTACAATGATTTATTTATCAAATTAATTGTAATTGGATTGTCAATTAATGATAAATTGTATTATTAATAATTGTAATTGGAAAATCAGTTAAATTTACTTACTACCTATATTGATATAATATTGGTATTATTATAATATAATTGGTAGATATTAGATAAAAATTGGTGATTGATCTGATATTTTCTTCGCCCGAGAACTTCATACTTACACGGGAGCGGTAATTATGCATAAAAGGGGCTTCCTCTCCGATTTGGTTTACTTTTAAATGTTGTGGGAGTTTTCCCGAGTTATTCCCCCCTCCGAACCCTGTACAGGGTGGACCTCGCTTCAACTTACAAAACATACTTTTCATATACCAACTATTCTCTGCTTTAACAAATTATTTCTGCTACAGATATTAAACGTCGAAGTTAACGAAACAGAAATAATTTGTTAAAGCAGAGAATAGTTGGTATATGAAAAGTACATATTTATATAACAACTATTCATCTTATATATAAATATGTACTTTTCATATATCAACTATTCTCTGCTTTAACAAATTATTTGTTATATAATTTGTTAAAGCATAGAATAGTTGGTATATAAAAAGTACATATTTATATGTACTTTTCACACGCCAACTATTCTCTGCTTTAACAAATTATTTCTGTTTTGTTAACTTCGACGCTTAATATCTGTACAGCACATTCTCTGCTATAATAAAAAGACTGTTCAATATACAAACGATTCGCTGCTTTAAATAACTTTTCTTCGTTCATACATCGTCAAATATAACTTTGACACTCGGATTACCGCATTCTTTGATGCAATGGCTGAAATCTTTCAGATTCCTAATGATAGTGTTGAATAAATCATCATCAAACGTTTATTTTTGTATTTATTATTTTTATCCTTTTTTAGCCTGTATCTCTGAAGCTATTTGAGTTTGACCCTTATATATGTATATATATATATATATATATGAATATATATTTTCATATATATATATATATATATATATGAAATGACTCAGGACGACTTCCCCAACAACATATTTAAAAATAAACCAAATCGAAGAGGAAGTCTTTTTTATGTATATTTGCCACGGGAGCTTTAATCGAACTTCTCAGAAGCCAAAGTTCTCAGTTCGTGAAAAAAAGATAGAAAATTAATGAAATTATAAACTAATCGTGTCTTTTAGTTCTAAAATTAATAAATTCACAAATAGTGAAATTTGAGAGGCTCAATTATCCTCTTTTTGCATTTTTTTTCCTCGCAATAATATCCTCATAAATACGATAAGAGATACGTCGTGTCTCCCTGCTCATTTTGTATGTGTGTAAAGGAGGACGAATTGTTACGCGATTGTACCTCGGTCTCACAAATTACTCGATAAACGACCTTGTGACATCGATAGCGCGAGTAAAATTTCCAAGACAAACTTTGCGAGCCAAGACAAACTTTGGAGATCAGATTCCAGAAGTTCTCTCATAACGGCGAGCAAGTTTACTGTGAATATTTTTCTTTGCCCCCCCCCCCCCCCCGTTCGAAACCAACGCGTGTCGGAGCGTTCTGCGTTCAGCCGGAGGATCTCCAAGGATCGAGTCAAATCCTTAGTCAATTTTTTAGTGAAGCACGCAATTTTCACGAGCCCTAAAAGCCCTTGGATTTACAACGAGTCAACAACGACGATATACATTATAATGATATAATAAAGAAAAATCGAGAGATCGCGGTTCAGTAACTCGCCTCTCTATTATCTTGTCATAATTATCTCTCGCTAGGGCATATTTTCTTCCGGATCGTCGCTATCCAACATCCGCGGTAGCTTACCGGGAAAGTTCTATGAGGCATTCATTACTTTTCGCCAGCAAGCTCGTTTAAATTGCACACACCCGCCTTACAACATTGTGCTGTTCTACGACGCAGTATATACTTAATTTTGTGCTTCATTTAAGGATCAAACGCAATATAACTTACTTTTTGGCAATCGTACAATATTTGGTAAATGATGGAGGATTTAATTCTTGCTTTTTACCTAAGGATTAATCGCGATAGTAATCTATTTTTTTACGCGGCGTAAAATTGGCACAACCACGTAAAGTAATCTGCATACACAATGAACTGTTTCGAAAAATTCTCCGGAAGTTCCGCAAGTTTACCGAAACTATCCAGTTTCTGACAAACATTTTATGATTTTATAATTTCTATAGTACACGTTCTTACGGGTACGAGAAAGCTTAATAAACTGTCCGCGTAAATGAGATCGTCTATTTAGTTAAAACATAGGTATAACACGGCAAGGGTGTATTTCCATTTTTTCATAGGCATCATGTTTCTCCGAATATCTCTTCTCCTAAAATTCTTTTGTATACAAAATTTAATACTTCTCGCGACGAATACCTGTGTCGCAATCGCGATCCCTCCTGCGAGGGAGCACCTTGGGGTTTTTAGCCAGCGAGCAACCCTTGCACGAATGGTACCGCTCGTCAAATTAGGGGATTAATCAAGCTGAATTGCATTATCATTTATTCAACAGGCTTGCATGCCAGCCGCGCGTCTGGCTTTAGAGGACGTTAATCGCGAAAAGAACTTGTTACGCGGATATAGACTACACCTCCATTCAAACGATAGCGAGGTAAGCTCACGAAGATGCTTTTAATGGCATTATAATGGCGGACGAGGGTCGCCGCCGTCGCCGCCGCCGCCGCACGCCACGATAAAATTATCTCTGTAATTTATTACCCCTACATTTCAGTGCGAGCCCGGCCTCGGCGCATCCGTGATGTACAACTTACTATACTTTCCACCTTATAAATTAATGCTGCTAGCCGGGTGCAGCACGGTATGCACCACGGTCGCCGAGGCGGCGAAGATGTGGAACCTGGTGGTGGTGAGTACCTACGAGTTTTACGCGAATCTCGTATTTCATCACGACCATATGTTCTCGCGGTATGATAAGAAATATGAGAACACCTGCGACATTTATCCTCAGCTCTGCTACGGTGCGTCGTCGCCGGCGCTGTCCGACCGAAATCGATTCCCGACCCTGTTCAGGACGCATCCTTCCGCCACCGTGCACAACCCCACGAGAATCAAATTGTTACAAAAGTTCGGTTGGTCTCGGGTAGCGATACTGCAGCAAGCCGAAGAAGTGTTTATATCGGTAAAAATGTCAAAAACGTACCTCGCTTGTTTCTTACGAAGTTGCGAAACCAAAGTAACTCTATAAAATAGATTTCTCGACTTTTGTATGATAAAAAAATTTAAGAAAATATCTTTATATTATGTATTACTTGTTTATATGTATATACAAAGTATAACAAGACCCATGGGACAAACTTTACGGGAAGAGAGGTCTCATCAAAACAATTAATTTTTGTTAAGAAATCCTTGTCCTTCGAGGAGCTACGCTCTGGTGTATGATCACTGGCAGGAATGCCTGGACATTTCGACATCTGACCATGTCCATATCAAATGTCCAGGCATTCCTGCCGGTGAGTCTACATTACTCCAGTCGATATTAGGGAGGAGCTAATTGAAAGGATAAGGACTTGATCAAATCAAGAACAATATTAAAATATTGCAAGCAGTAAGAAATTCAATACACGATTATATTTATCGTATCTACACAGATATGATAAATATAATCAGATGCAAGGCAGGCACTTTGAACACCTTCTGTAATAAAATTTAAAAAACAGTAAAAAATACAAACATACACCTTGCACCTGATTATATTTATCATATCTGTGTAGCATTAAATTTCTTACTGCTTGTAATATTTTAATATTGTTCCTGATTCGATTAAAAGCCCTCATGATCTTTTCAATTAGTTCCTCCCTAGTGTCGCCTGGAGTGATGTACACCAGAGCATAGCTCCTCAAGGACGCGTTGAAGGACAAGGGTTCTTTAACAAAAATTAATTTTTTTGATAAGATTTATCATCCTCTAAAGTTTGTCCCATGGGTCTTGTTACAGCCTGTATATTATCTGTCTATATTATATATTACCCATCTAAAATAAAATATCTTGATACATTACCTGCCTTGCAAGCTGATCGGATTAAGGATTTTAAATATTCTCTTGCGTGATGAATCATCGTTCGTTATTATAAATAGATAGTAAACCTGGATCTGTCAAATTGTCGTAGACCGTCGAAGATCTAGAAGCACGGTGTAAGGAAGCTGGGATAGAGATAGTCACTCGTCAGAGCTTCCTGTCGGATCCCACGGACGCGGTGAAGAATCTACGCCGTCAGGACGCGCGGATAATCGTCGGCCTGTTCTACGTCGTAGCCGCGAGACGGGTGCTCTGCGAGCTCTATCAGCAGAAGCTGTACGGCCAGTCCTACGTGTGGTTCTTCATAGGCTGGTACGAGGACGACTGGTTTGAGATCAACCTGGAAAAGGAGCAGATCACTTGCACGAAGGAGCAGATGCGAATAGCTGCGGAGGGACATTTGACTACCGAGGCGCTCATGTGGAATCAGAATAACGACACGACAATCAGCGGCATGACCGCCGAGGACTTCCGAAAGAGATTGAACAAGCTGCTGAAGGACGATGGTTACGACATAGATAACAATCGATATCCGGAAGGATACCAGGAGGCGCCCCTTGCCTACGACGCCGTCTGGTCCGTCGCTCTAGGTGAGTTTCTCGAATACACGCATGAATATCCAATAAGTTGACAACCAATAATCGTCTATATCGATTTTTTTCTTCTTTGTCTCTACCATCAGCGTTTAACAGAACCATGGAAAGGCTAAGCAAGTTGGGGAACAGTTTGAAGAACTTCACTTACGAAAACAAAGAGATCGCCGACGAGATATACGCGTCGGTAAACTCGACCCAGTTTCTCGGAGTTTCCGTACGTAGAGCCGCAGCTAGAAAATTGCTCGTTCGCTCGCTTCAATTTCTAACGTTAAAATCTCTTTCCCGCAGGGTTACGTCGCGTTCAGCTCGCAGGGCGACAGGATTGCTCTAACGCAGATTGAGCAAGTGATCGACGGAAAGTACGTTAAATTAGGGTACTACGATACGCAGAGCGACAATCTGACGTGGCGGAACGTGGAGCGATGGATCGGCGGCAAGGTGCCGCAGGACAGAACGATAATAAGAAGCGTTTTGAGAACAGTGTCACTGCCCTTATTCATAAGTATGGCGACCTTGTCGGCGCTCGGTATCGTGATAGCCATCGGATTGATCGTATTTAACGTCTATAATAGGCACCGAAGGTACACTATACCTGCCATATTATATGCTATATGTATACATAGTGCTGCATTCGTTGATACGTTATCCAGCATATACCGCGGGCTAAGCCGCAATCGATAGCTACATACAACCGATGTCTACTTTTCAGAGTTATATATTCGTCTCATCCCACCGCCAACACGATAATGCTCCTGGGAATAATAGGCTGCTTCTTGGCCGTATTGTGTATAGGAATTGACGGTAGGTTCGTGACGCCGTGGCAGTTTTTGATAGTCTGCCAAGCTAGAGCGTGGACGATGTCGGTCGGATTCACCATGGCGTTCGGGGCCATGTTTAGTAAAGTGTGGAGGGTCCATCGACTCTCTACGAAGGCGAAAGCCGATCAAGGAAAAGTAAGTCGTAAACCAACTACGGATAATCGAGTCTCTCCGCTGGTAAAGCGGTACGAATGATCTTTATATTATTTGCGAGCTGTATCGCGATGCATGAAACAGCTAGTTCTGCGCATTTTTTATTATTCCTCCTCCGCCTGACTCATCTGCGAAGACAATCGTACCGCTTTTCCCCTTGAGTTCCTCATTAGTAATGAGACTGATTTTTAGTTTTTCATCAAGATGGAACCATCCTGCATGGTTTGCTGTTCCCGCTCGTATGTCCCGCATCTTTAACCTATTCTCGATTCCTTTTAGTCATTGACGGCTAAACAAAAAGTTTCGTCTATACAGAAGAAGATTGAGCCGTGGAAGCTGTACGTTATGCTGGGCGGGTTGCTGTCGGTGGATATTATCCTCCTCGTCACTTGGCAGGTGGTTGATCCGTTGCGTCGGAGAATCGAGACCTTCGCCCTGGAACTACCTCCTTACGGAGACGAGGACGCAATGATTAAACCCGAATTGGAACATTGCGAGAGCGAGCACAATAGCTTGTGGCTCGGTGAGTACAACTCTTGACTGGAGAAGACACGCATGCCAGAAAATAAGTACTGTGCGTGCGAATCTATGTAATTCTATCACGATTTAAAATCATGTATGGAAATTGCGAATATTTATTTCCAGGCTTGATCTACGGCTATAAAGGAATTGTCCTTGCTTTCGGGCTCTTTCTATCTTATGAGACCAGAAGCCTCAAAATCAAACTGATCAATGATTCCAGATACGTGGGAATGTCGATATATAATATCGTAGTTCTATGTCTCATAACGGTACCTGTGGTAATGGTCATCTCCAGCCAGCAGGACGCGAGCTACGCCTTCTCGGCGCTGGCCACTATTTTTTGTTGCTTCCTCAGCATGGCCCTTATCTTCGTGCCGAAGGTCATCGAAGTGATCAGGCACCCTAGAGACAAGTCCGAGTCGAGATACAATCCAGACGGCGCGGTCTCCAAAGAAGAGGAAGAGAAGTACCAGAAGCTGCTCGCCGAAAACGACGAGCTTCAGAAACTCATTGCCACGGTAAGAATTCAATGCCGATGTTATTGCGAAAGTAAAACTTATTTATACTAGCGGAATCGTCACTCCACGTTTTTGCTGTTCTCTTCCATTACTTTGTCTGTGCAAGCTTGCCGATATAACGGTTACACGTGATAAAACCATTCTTGTTTATAATCGGAGAGTCACACATTTTTTCTATAAAAATATTTCATTATACAAACCCGTTCTAAGGGCGCGGGCACACGAGCGGTTTGGACCACGCGGCAGAGTACTCCCTCTCTCTCTATCTCACGCGGCGTCTTTCTCTCGCCGTGCCCGCGCCCTAAAACAGATGTTTCATCAATTAATTATTATATCTGCTGTCATTATGTAGATACTCTGATTATTCTTGCATATTCTATTCTATGTATTTCAGAAAGAGGAAAAGATTCAAGCCCTCAAGCAGAAGCTGGCTGAACGCGACGCCCTGAAGGGAACCGGCACAAGTCGTTGCAGGCAGGGTCAACCCAAACAGTCTTTCATCGTTGCTGACTACCCGACCGGCGAGGGGACATCGGACAGTGCTATCGGTGGGGGTATTTCCATTTGTACAAAATCCTCCCGCGCTTCCGCTTCTGATGTTGAGTTTTCAGAGACGTATTTATAATCTCTCCACACACACGAGTAAAGTCAGGCCGCTACGGACGTCCTCATGCATTCGCGCGATACATTTGGGACCTAAAGTTCTTTTCAATCGATCTCGGTGATTATCGTTACGCTTCGCTTTTAAATCGAACGTATTTCCGATATTATTTGTCGTAAGTATCGATGGGTACGTACTTGCGTGTTTCTTCACGATGCACTCTCGGATGCAATGTCTCGTTGAGTGACCGGAGTACACGATTGTCCACGATAGTTACACCGTCACGCGACGATAACACAGACGATGAAATATCAAGTGACTATATCTGCACATTTTAAAAGAATGATGGAACGCCAGAAACTGGATCGCGATTTTAAGTTATTAAAAAAATGGCACATGCATTTTTTTCACGCAATTTGTGCACGGTAAATTATGTTACGTTATCTTCATTGATTGCAGACTCTGTGAATATAAAAAGTAAATCTATTAATAATTAATACAATAATAAAATTAACAAATAAAATGTTAGTGTCATATTAACGTGAATGTTATAGCTCATCATATCAAATCGTGTAGAGAATTCTTTGAATTGTTAATATAATTTATATAGTTTATCACTTTAGTAAGAAAATACATCAGTTTCATAGCTTTAGTGTACATCGCTAAATATTTAAATATGCAAATAGTATCGATTAATACGTGTACTTGAAGTATAGTAATTTTTATCTTACAATTAGTGAACTAGTAACTCTCTTCCTGCGAATTCAGATAAACGAGAAACACACGATGTAATGAAATCTGGCCTATGTTTTGTGAAAGTTTTATGAAAGTTGGCCCTACCTTTCCAACGACAATGTGTTCTTCTTTCTATAATTATCTACTGTTATTGATTAATTACTTATTGGTAGAACGACATGTGCATTTTTATATGTAGCCCGATTCTTATTAGCTGTTGTGTAGATGCCCGAGATTGGATGTTTGTGAAATTATCAGGTGTATTTTTCAGCACCTGTGAGAAAGTACTTAACCGGATTTCCTTAGCGTAATACAATCTTATCCTATGGACCAAGTTACCCCCCTCCGTGGAATAACGTTTTCAGGGATGAAGCTTTTGAGTGTTTTATATCTTGACTTTTAACTCTTTTATCGAGGAACTATATACAGAAAAGGAAAATATAACGAAGTCTTTTAAGCCGTTAACGTTGTCATCGTTTTCAGTCGGACATTTATATTTTGATATTTTTCTTAAAAATACAGTGAATTTCAAGAGAAAAACAAAAAATTATAACAAAAAAATTATAATAAAAACGAAACGTGTTCGCTGAACGATAAATATAAAGAGCAAAATATGTTATTGTTCCTTCATTGTTTCTGACAAGAACAAGGGAGCTAAAGTTACATTCTTATACCGGGTATGTAATTTTCTCGTGGACTATTTATCTCATGAAAATGTTTATCTTTCCAAACAAGATAATAAGAAAGAATAAAAATATATTTTGAAACGCACAATATATATATATAAATATAATAGACATGTTATATTTAAAATAAAAATGAATTATCAAACCGGTATAGATACCGCGGCTATAATTGCAAATTGGATTTGACTGGCTCAGGATAATATTTATAATATGCTTATCATTTGTTACAGAGCACGTGCTTATACACAAAGCAATTTATAATGTTTACGTTAGGCCTAAAATAATCTGTACAATCACATGATTGAGTTTTGTTGCAGTTAAATCTCGTTAGAAAAGTGTCGTGTTAATTGTGTACAGTAATCAAACTGTTGTTGTAAACCTCATGAAGCGTACTCCCAAATTTGAAGAGACAAGAAACCAAGTTGCAATTTGGTCTAATCCGGATTTAAATGCTGCAGTTGTCACAAACGCGAAGTGTGCTAACGAGATTTAAATGCTTACGAATTCCAATGCCGTTCGTTTATAATTTGGGAGTCTTGATGAGGTGAAGTGTTGCATTACCGTTTAGCATTTAATGCCGGGACGTACGATTGTTAATTTTTGATGAACGTTTTTGACAGAGAGCACCAGATTCGACGCGCGTGGGATCGTTTTCGATACTTACGGGTAGCGAGGACGTGTACGTTTCCGACTTCCAAATCATTTACGGACGGATTCAGCATCAGCAATTGTGTCCATCCGCGAGTACGCGAGACTTATGGTGTTTTGACCTTCTGTTTTTTTAGGCACGCAGCACATCGCCGAAATGTACGAACTGCACCGACTATGATGCCAAAGCAATACACACACAAACGAGCGCTACGCTTGCGACAAAACTCTCTTCTAAAACTAGTATTAAATCTACAATGCACGGTCAATATCATACGAATCGTATTAATTAATATGCGAGTCTTGGAACACGCCAAAACGTGAGAATGACTCTCTCTATAATGTCTGGGACATGATTTCGCAGTGACGGAAAGCCCGTCGTCGCGTGTAAATTGTAAGTTAGTTTATAGCGTTAGTTTATGGAATTGTTTTATATGTTTCGATACGATTCGACTGCGCCTTAGAAAAGAGGAAAACGGACGAAAAGGAAGAAGAAAAGATACAGTATTGAGACATATATATATATATATATACACGTTTTATTACGCGGTTATTACGGCTGTCTATCGCGTGTTCTCTCTCAGGCACATAAACCGAAAAGATATGTGAAATCTGTCGTCGTAAATCCCGTGTATAGGCAATGTATTTAAAAACGGAATGTAATTTCTCATTTACGGTACATACCACGCGCGCTCACCCACGCAGTATTTTTTACTGTACTCGTTTTCGATCGACTGCCGCGCAAACGGCGCTTGTAAGTCTAGCATTATACATTAATTATTATAACGATAGTCCTATCGAACTGTTGACGAAAGTATCACATATATGTACGTTAGATTATGGAGATATTTATTTTTAAGTTTTTGAATTATAAAATCCGTTAAAAAAGTCGAAGGCTCTACCTATTATTAAACCCTGGGATTGTTTACTCGATCCGAAGCTCGTGTGGCTCGCGCCAGGCGCGATGATCGCGAGTGTTCATATCTCTACGTTGTTTCTAGAGTTGAGATTTTAATAAAGAAAAATTTTAACGCAGTCACCAGAGTTTACGTCAATGCATCCTCTCCTCGTGCGAGTACGTGTATTCGTTCGACCATAAATCATGAATACTTGAATGGTGTTCACGGGAGACATGCGTGTATTTGATACGTTGTGTATTATGTGAATATATGTTAAAACATAATTAACTAAAAAATAAGTGTCTAATTAAGTAAAACTGACTTGAGACTGCGATTAATTTAATCGGCGAGTGACCTGTTAGGTATTGCCTGCAGTATTAACACAGATAGAATAAACAATTTCTCACTATTTGATGTGCGGAAAGAGAAATTATAAATTAGGGATGACAAATTATACAGTTAGAAATTTTACAGGCAATTCTGCCAATTAAATTAATCACTGATTAAATTAATCGACGGTTTATTTATCGAGTAACACCCACAGTATTCCGTTGATAGAATTTTGTCAATTTTTTATCGTTTAGAAAGAAAGTTTGGATTAAAAACAATAAATTGTACACAGTTAACATTTTACATTTTGCAAACGAATTTGCCGGCTAAGTTAGGGCGACTTCGACTAAACTCTGATTAACTTAATCGGCAATTAAATCATCAAGTAATACCTACGTACTATTTCGTTAGATAGGATTATTAATGTTTTGTTCAACATACGGAAAAAAAGTTTAAGAGCAACGAATTATATAATTAGAAATTTTGCTTTAAGCACTTTTAAATTAATCGTCGATTAACTTCGATGATTAATTTATTAGATAATATCTATATTTTGTTTATTAACATGCATAGAATTATTAATTTCTTAACATACGGAAAAAAGATTAGACTAGAGATGAATTAAATGATTAGAAATTGTGCTTTTATTGTTGGGCTGCGCACAATGAGTGGAATAGGGAACAGTTCAATATTAACATATAGAAATTCATCAACATACTTAATTATGTAATTTATTAACACACAGAACAGAACAGCTAGAGGAACAGAGGAATAGCACCGAGCAATAGTGATGAAATTTTATTCTATATTCTGTATGCCATGTGCATAATGCATATGTTAATATTGAACTGTTCCCTATTCCTTTCATGCATGTGCGCAGCTCCTTATTATATCTATTCTGCAGATTGAATTAATCACCATGTTAATCTGAATTTGATCGAAGTTGCCCTAAAGAACATAGTGAACAAATGTGATCTCTACATTCAACGATACGACAACGAGCGAGGCGTTTAACGTGCAAGGTTTAAAGTTTAAAAAACCTTGTTGATGTGCACGTGACGCGCTTGCGTGTTCGAAAAAAGAGAAATCTCGCGCGTCGCATCGCGCAGGTTTTCTGCGCACCACATTTCCCGCCTGTGCGCAGATCTGTTCTCCGTAGCTGTATCGTGTTGCACCTTCTGCACTTAAAACGAGACAAACGTACGATTTGACGGTAAAGGGAGGAAGAGGGAAGAGAAAGAGCGCACGGAGTGCAGCTGTGAAGAGCCAACCTCCTATCGCACGTGCGACAGCCATGTTGCGATTCGCTCCTGTCGCCGCGCGCTCGTGACATCGCGATCGGCGACATCGCACACGTTGCGACGCGGGTAGTGCGAGTACGTTGCCCACGATCAGGCAGCGTTCGGTTCGGTCGAGTTCGCGGTACAGGGAGGAGTCGATATGTCGTTCGGTAGCGGTTTCGGGGCGTCCACCTCGACGCCCGCACCTTCGTTCGCTTTCGGCACCACTCCGGCGTCCACGGCGACGCCGGTTAAACCTGGTAAGCCACTAGTTCACGAGATCACGAATTTCTCACTCGTCTCGCGTTTCCTTGTCCTTTCTTTCTTCCTTCCTTCCTCGCTCGCGAGGATTCTACCTCTCCATCGGACGTAGGGACGTTTATCTACGCGTCTCGCGCTTTCGTACGTAGATTTCTCGCGAAAGTTTGCGTGTGACAAATTTGAGGTTAAGAACGGTACTCCAGCAAGTTACTCCGTTCCGAGTGAAGTCGAGGAGTAATCGTGTTCGAGGCGCGACGTAGAAATGGGCTCTCCTCAGTTCCTCGTCGAGCTGGTTCTGGTGGTCGTGTCGGAAGCCTTGTTCAGCAGCGGCTGGTTTACGCCCCCGCAATCCGGGCTGCACTCGACGTCGCTCTTCGCGAGGAAAGCGTGCCTGCTCCTGGATCTCGCGATAATGCACGCCGTGACGCAGCACATGAATAATATAACTAGGAGTGTGGTCAGCAAGACGATTAGCAACGTCGAGCGATCCGTAAACTCGTCAGATTTAACGGTCTCGATCGAAGCCAGCGTGGTATGGTCGAGTATCGTGCGTGACTCGGTGCCGTAGGCTGCGACTTTTCTGCCGGTGGTTGTATCCTCCAAATAATACATTTCGTTTGGGATTTTTCCAAGTGTCGTTAGCATAATTTCCGCGGTCGCGTCCTGCGTAAGGATAAGCGAATCAGATTGTCGCCAAGGTTTGAAGTAAAATGTGTTAGAAGAGATAAATTGTCCATAACAATTGTTACCCCGATTGCTATGTCGGTAGTACCAAGTTCGCTTACAATTTGAGTGGAAGGATCCTGCACTGACTTAATATGACGGAGAACATTAGATGTAGCGGCTGTGTGCAATGAATCGTGTGCCAATTGTGTGTAGAAACTAGTCTGTTAAAGATTTAAAGTGCGCTTTAACTTTGTATTAAATTACATTATGTTTTAATAATGTCCAAAAACGAGCTTTTCAAAGTTTACTTAGTATCAAAATAGTTAACTTTCTTATTGCTAAATATTACCTGTAGATCATTCTGTTGCCTTAGGAATGCCATCTTGTATTATTTTATATCATATTATGACTGTATATTATTAAAAAATTATGTATATTTGTAATCGACTTTAGAAATTTTTTAAATATAGAAATCTCAATAGATATTCCAAATAGTATAATCTACAGACAGTCAAGTGTACCCATGCGGTATCTTTCAATATATATAATCACATTCGAAAATATAAGCGTCACATTAAAAATTGTTTTCATAAAATAAGCAACGAAGAATGTCATAATAGCAAACACCTTTTAATTGACATGATTTACCTAACTTCATATTAAACAAAAAAAGATCGGGTGACTTTAGTTTAATTCTAACAGAAGTGCTTATGCTTTTTCAGTTAATGCTGAAAGTTCCAGTTTTAACTTATTACGAATTTTAAAGTGGCAGGATTTGGAACGCCCTCGTTCGGGTTTAGTACACCGACCACTTCAACGCCAAGCCTGTTTGGCACGCCGTCGACGCAGACCACTGGATTCGGTACTGGCACCGGATTTGGTACTCCAACAGCCACTGGCTTCGGTACCGCACCGAACACGGGTTTTGGATCCGCACCTACGTTCGGTGGTACGCCAACCAGCGCGTTCGGTTCGGCACCAGCTTTCGGTACTCCCGCATCCTCCACAATCACTGGCTTCGGTGCACCAACTTCGACATTTGGCAGCGCCCCAGCTCCCACGACTGGTTTCTCTGGTTTCGGGACAGCGACGACATCGACGTTGAGTTTCGGAGGTTTCGGTGGATTTGGGACAACCACCACTACGTCTACCCCTAGCCTGTTTGGCGGATTCGGACCTGCAAGCACTGCTCCAACAGGTTTCGGCACGACCACAGGTTTTGGTGCATTTGGGAGCAAGCCGGCTACCACTAGTAATACTACTGGATTCGGTGGATTTGGAACAGGTAATGCCGAATGCGAAATCTTTTATACATATATAGATTGAGGTTTCTGATATTGCAATATTTTTATTTCTTACTTTTTATCAACATACTACATATTTATGCACAGGGACAGGATTCACTGGATTTGGTACTGGACTGACACAGCCTCAGCAGCAACAGCAACAACAGCAGCAGCAGCAGCCTACGAATACTGCATCAGAAGCTCTCTATAATGCTGTGTTCAATTGCCAGTTGTATAATGACGAGCGAGATAATACCATTGCTAGGTGGAATCTTATTCAAGCGTTGTGGGGTACAGGAAAGGCTTATTATTCTATAAATGCCCCACCTATAGACCTTACTCAGGAAAATTCGTTATGCAGATTTAAAGCCATTGGATACAGTCGCATACCCGATGCTGACAACAACGATGGTTTAGTAGTGTTGTGTTTTAATAAAAAAGAAAAGGATGTACAGGATGGAAAACAGCAGTTAGTGGTATTTCTCAATAATTTGCTGGGGAATAAGCCCAATCTGACAGTAACTGTAGATAATGTCAAATCAACGGGGGAGAACAAAAGTCAAGTGACAATATATGTGTCGGAAAAAGGAATTACCGGTTCTTATAGAAAAATTCCCGCCAACGAATTGGTCGCGTACCTGTCACAGGTCATGCAAAAACAACAGTTAGTACAGAGTGGGGTCGAGGATGTATTTCCGCTGGTAAAACTTGATCCATCACAATTAAAAGAGTACCTGGATAATCCACCTTGCGCTATTGACGCCAGATTGTGGAAACAAGCGCAGTTAGACAATCCCAATCCAGAGCTGTATATTCCAGTTCCTACGGTTGGCTTTCAGCAAGTTAAGCACAGACTGAAGTGTCAAGAAGAGGAAACTGCTAGACATAGAGCGTTTCTGGATATGGCAGCTGAAAAGATACAAGGCTTGCAAAGGCAGCACACGGCTACACAAGCCCGACTTAAGGAACATAGGCGTGCATTATTGGAACTTCAACACAGAGTTTTGCAGGTATTGCAGCGATTAATTGTTCATTAATTTTACTCTTGATGTTTCTGCCTGTTAATAACAAAATCCATTTCAAGGTGCTAGTACGGCAGGAGATTACGCGAAAAGTTGGATTATCCTTACAACCGGAAGAAGAAGTTCTAACACGCAGGTTTGAAGCAATGCATTCGCAAATTAGTGCTCCAACGCAATATAAAGGTAGAATTAGTGAAATGCTCTCTCAGCTCAGAATGAGACGGCACATCGATATTCAAAACCAAGAGAGGTATACAATGGATCCTATAGCACAGGATGATATTAAATCGGTAAGGAAGTATTCTTTATTTATTTTAGTTTAAAATTATTATCAAATAGTATGTATAATAATCTTTTTATTTATTTATTATTTCAGTATTTAAGTATGGAGCAGCAGGGAATGGCGCAGCTTATTTCGACAATAAATGCCGATTTAGAAAGCTTAAAAGTCATTAAGGATGGAATGTCAGAGCTTTTAATGAGCCAAAGTATATCCTGAGGATTGTAATATATAATAAAATTTTTTAATATGTCTTCTACACAACTAAAAGAGATTACGTGTTTATTAATTTTTATATAAATGATCGTGGTTGTGTAAATTACTTCTATTTTTCACAAAGCTGTGCCATATTTATTTCATTTATGCAAATTCTACTAATTCTTTCCTTTTGTAATCGAATGTTGACGTGCCAATGAATGATCACATATAGAAAATGATTATTATACATTACTTTCAATTTTATATTCAAATTTAAAAATGCAATTTAATGATTCTCTTGCTCATTATGAAGATCATACCTTTTAAGCATGTATTATTATTTTTTCGTTTATTCGACGTTATACTTTTAAATATTTTGAGATATATTTTAATATCTTGAAAAATGTGTTATAAATAGAAGCATGCTGTATAAAATAAAACAAAATGCATATTGTGTAGATAAATAAAGGAATGATTTAATGGACATATAAAATAACAAAAAAGGAAATATTCCACAGCGCACATCATAAATAGAAAATCTACAAATTGTGATGTATTTATATTGAATCATCGAGTAAAAGTCTAAAACGTGACCCTTTACAAAATATGTTGTTTCCCTCGTGTGTTCATGATTGATTTGACGTGATTAGTACAGATTAAATTGGAATATATAAAAATTCATGATTATATTAAAAATGGAAATCAAATTCCTTATTTACAAATTTTCATCGTTTTCTATTGCGTCGGTTCCTTTATTGGCATTTTTCATTGATGACAGTGATTTGTTGTGATCCTGGCCTATGGTCATCTTTAATAATTTTATAACGGACTTCTTATCCGCATTTTCATTCTCTGCAAGCAAATGCATTTTGTTAAGTTTTTTCACATACGAGACAAAAAACAGCATGTACTTACCTTCATTCCCAGTAATTTGTTGTTCAAGATGTAATTTTTCTTGCGCTATCTCGTACATGCCCTCCTCTATTGTGCCCTCACTTAATAATCGTATTATAGATACGGGTCTGCAAGAGAGAATTCAGCATCTTGGATATATTCATTTTTATGAATGATAAAAAATTGTATGTTTCATCTCAACTTAAAAATACATTTAATCTTGTGACGATGCATACTTCTTTTGTCCCACACGGTGACATCGATCTTCTGCTTGTTTGTCATTATAGGGATTGAAATCTATGTCGTGTATTATAACCGTATCGGCAGCAGTTAAATTGATCCCCAAACCTCCGGCTCTTGTTGATAATAAAAATATGAATATACTTGGATCTTGTGTGTACTCATTTATAAGAGTTTGTCTCTCAGTCACAGGTGTACTGCCATCCAGCCTAATTTGAATGTTAATTCATTAGAATTGACGTGAGATAGGGTACAGTCACAGCAATAATTAGTTATAGCAAACCTTAAAAATGTCTGTCCCCTAATAGCTAAGTATTCTTCGAGTATGTCTAACACCATAGTAAACTGGCTAAATATGAGCACTCTATGACCATCCGTTTTCAACTGTGGTAGCAACTTGTCCAGTTGCTTCAATTTACCAGCTTGAGGAATAAGTTCTTGGGGCAAACCAAATCCGGCTATACTTTTGTATGTACGAGTCAATTGATTTATTTGATAATCAGACGCCCAAATCAGCTCTTCAAAGACATACTCTGGATTCTTCTGTTTGTAACCTGGTTCTTTCGCCAGTCTACTCGCTATAGCCTGATGATGCATTGATAAATCAAGATTAAAGAGATAAAATAAGCAATTTCACAAATTGCGTACATACCTTTAGTTTTTTCTCATCGTAATAATCACGTACGAGAAGGGGATGATTGGCGAGCTTTCTCAACTGCATCATCATGCCAGTACCGTTTACGTCTGTAATTTCGCTGGCCTCTACTGTAAATTGTGCGACTAATTTATTGTACATACTTTGCTGCTTTTCAATTAACGCGCATCGTATTATTTCGTCTTTCTTATCGGGCAAGTCGCGTAAAACTTCAACTTTAAGTCGTCGCAGAACAAACGGTCGCATAATTTCCTTTGCATTCTTAACTTGTTCTCTTTCGAACAACGGCTGTTCTCCGTTCTTCTTATCGCCTGGTGCTTTCTGAAAATTTATTCAGAACATGAGTTACGAATAAATGTACAATAACTTATACATAAAATACGATTAATGTTTTTTAATAATGATAGTTTAGTGACTTACATGATTTTTTGAGAATAGACTTTTTAAATCGGCTTGTTTTCCAGCAAATAATGAAGGCATTACGAAGATTAACAAAGATATTAATTCCAATAAATTATTTTGTAGAGGTGTACCAGTCAATAAGATTCGATGTTTAGCCTTCAAAAATAGATTACGAGTTTTGTTAGAAATTAAGCTTTGCATTCTTGCACATGTATACACATATGGTTAATACGTACATTAATCCTGACAAGATTTTCATATCTAACACTGCTCATATTCTTGAGCATATGAGCTTCATCAAAGACTACATAGTTCAACGGCATGACGCGAAATAGTCTACGCTCCTCTGGAGTGCTGCAGATCAAATTATATGTAGTTAACAAAACATCGACGTCATCGAGATCACCGTTTCGCCAACCCATTCGCATCTCTTTTCGTTCCTCTTGAGAGCCGTAATACTGCACAACTTTCAAGCTAGGTGACCATCTTTCCAACTCGTCCAACCAGTTTTCTGTGTCAAGAGAAAGATTTTTGTATATTATAAAGACCTTTGCGGAGCAAATATAATCTTTATAATACACAATACGTTACCCATAGTTGAACTGGGAACGACAATTAAATGAGGCCCATCCGTTTCATCGAGAAGACCAGCTTCTTTCAGATATGTCAGAAATGCTATCACTTGTACCGTTTTCCCTAAACCCATTTCATCAGCTAGTATACCATTTACATTCTGCGCATGCATAACAGCAAGCCAGTTTAGGCCGACCATTTGATATGGAGCTAATGTCAAATTCGGCGATAATGTTTTTGGCTGCTGTGTTACGGTCGATGCACCAGCAGCTACAGCTTTTTCCATGTTGGTAGATAAGCGAAGGCATTTTTTCATAAGAAGTTCTACCACGTGACGTGTAGATAGTAATACCTTTTTATGTATAATAGAAATAGAATTAATCGTAATTATATTTATATATTTTGTTATCAGAATTATAAAAATCTTTGTAAGTTTAATGAAAATCAATCTAAATTCTAATAGTTTAATAGAAGATAAATATCATTACATCTTATGTTACATATATATATATATTGATTTTATCGAATTTACCTGAGCTGCATTCAATAATTCTGTGTCTAAGTATTTTGTATTTTGAAATTTATTCACTAAGTCTCTCCAATCTTCAAATGGCCTTGCATCTATAATAGCGCAGGCTCTCTTTTGAGAACATTGGGACATCAGAAGCAGCTCCGATGGCAGAGCAGTTTGCATAAACTCCAAAACTGCCTTTTTATCACCTGTGAGCTCGTTAGATATTTCTATATCCGAATCCTCATCACTGTAAAACAATAATACGCACGTTTATACCCAGTGAGCACAATGTCCCAAATCGGGACATAAGACGTACGTCTTAAAGACGTCATATCATAAAACTCTTGAAGTCGTCTTAATGACGTCTTTAAGACGTACGTCTTATGTTTAGATTTGAGACATGCGTTGAGACATATTGTCTGGGTATCGCGATTATATATATTTAATTACGAGTACAAATTATTGCAAAATTATGTACCTATTAAATACTTTGTCTTTATAATCTCCCTCATCTGAATCGACATCTACATCCTCGTCGACATTTAATTTTCTTCTTTTCTTCTTGCTAGTTTTTGCAGACTCCTTCAAACCTCTTTTCCTATTTTTCTTAAGCGCTTCTTCCGCCTCTTCGACATTCCAATTGGTACTTCTAAGTACTTCCTGTATATGCTAAAAAAATGATTTGTATAATCATTTTGTTGCTTTTATTTAACACATAATCACAACATATTTGTCAGTTAAGTAGCTTTATCTCGAATATTAAAAACAACAAAGAGATTCGCCTAATGAGAGATAAAAATTTAGGCGGTAATTACATTAGATAATTAATATTGTATTGATTATTTTTATTCGGCTGAAAGGAAAAGGTCTACTTAGAAAATCTGAAGATACTTACTATTACATCATTTTGTGGATACAATGTTGTCAGGTACTTTAACTTATTCTCTTTACCTTTGGCGTTACAGTCTGAACTTGGCTTCGCTGGGCTACCAATGTCGCTGTCGCTATCCTCAATGCGGTTTACGGGTTTACGGCGCACTTGTGTATCAGAACTTACCAAGTTACTATCCTCGTCGGCTAAAATTATAGAAAAAAAATAAGATATATACCGTCTCTCTCGCTTGAAACGATAGATAAGATCAGACGATAAGAATTAGTTAAATTAAATATATGTCATTCGTGATGTATGAATTTTACACAATGAATCCATCTACAATTTATATATCAGGGTGCAGGTGTACAAAAGAAATGGTTTAAAATTGATCTCTAAAAATAACTGTTAAATCGTTAAGCTGAAACGTTTCGCATAAACGCTGCCGTAGTGCCGTTCGCGAAAACGCAGAAAAGCGGCAAGATATATAAGCGGTCAAGGATATGCACATCAATTACGCGCGTACATCATGCATCGATTAACGGAACAAATAATGGCAAAAAGCTACGTGTTCTTACACATGTTCATGGCCTTCGTTTGTTTTTTTTGAAAGCGGAATCGCCGCAGGAGGCTGGAGCTACTCGTGTCCGTTTTGGGCGAATTCGATTCTGACATCGCGTCAACCGTGCGAGAGACGCTGGCAGGAGCGCATTTTTCCGGAGGAACTTTCGGAATCGTCTGCCAGGTGCATTCGATGCGGTTCGCCGATCGCGTCGGGTGGTCGGGGCCACGTCGGGGATGTAGCCTGTAGTCTGTACGTACTTATAGACTGTAGAACGTAGATCAGACTGCGGCGCGTCCGACAGAGTAATATTTTATGCCTGATTTTCACGCGCGATTCTTTCGACTCCGAAATATAGCTCCGGTATTGAGGAAGTAACGGTATATCGACTATCGAAGATCTAAATCGGACGGTCGAGATAGCTAGACGTGCGCTTGAAATGACAAATAAGAAAATTAAGTTCGTGTTTACCATAGAGTTTACGATATAGAGTTTAACGAGATCGAATTAGATGTCATCGTTCGCGATATTACGACGTTCGTGTAATCCAATTTGTATTTTTTGGAACTATAAACGAATACAAAGTTAAAATTATATCTCAATAATAATTAATTAACATTACAAAATAAATGTAAAAAATGCGTTAAAAAAATTTTTTTATATCTATTTTTACATTGTAGATTAACTTTAATTTTAATTTAACTTTCTTTTTATCTCTTTCTAGTTCTAAGAATTGGAAGCTGTCCGAATAGTTTAATTAAGTCAATTCTCGGCAAGATAGAACGCAGAAAGACGTCACGATATTTAATCGGCGATTAATTCAACCGGCAGAATTGTTCGAAGCAAAATTTTCAATTGTACAATTCGTCGTTCCTAATTTAATCTTTCTTTTCATAAAAGAAAGAATTAATTATATCGTTCGTAATTTAGTATGACACTTTTCCGGACAATTGCTTCGCAAAAATTACGTAATCTCTATTCGAATGACTTCGACCACTCTCCGATCGATTAACGATATTTAATCGACGATTAGTCTATCAAGTTATAACACTTATGTCCAAAGAAAATATTGCGGGTGTTTAACACCCGCAATATTTTCTTTGGACATAATTATCAGTCTTTTATCGTTTGATAGATGAAAAGAATTAAAGACTGGATTAAAAACAATAAATTGTACACTTAACATTTTGCTGCAAACAAATGCGCCGGTTTAGTTGAGAACGCGTCGACTTTGAATAAATTCCGATTAACTTAATCGACGATTCATTTATCAAACAGTACTATTTTGTTAGAGATAGAATTATTGATTTTTTTGTTTAACATGAGAAAAAAGATTAGAAGGACAACGAATTATATAATTATTAATTAATTCTATTTTAATCAATTCTGCCGATTGCATTCCCAGATAGCACAGACGTTCTCAGCTACATATATATAAGGGTGTCATCCTCAATACATCCAGGGACGTCCTCAGGACGTACTGGATGTATTGAAAATGACTTGAAGACGACTTGTGCTATCTGGTTTAATAATGCCGAACTATATCTATTTCTACCTTAATGTAGATTAATTTTAATCTCGGTTGAATTAGCTTTTTACCTTTTTCTAGTTCTAAGA
Organism: Leptothorax acervorum; assembly: GCA_035220615.1. NCBI lineage: Eukaryota > Metazoa > Arthropoda > Insecta > Hymenoptera > Formicidae > Leptothorax > Leptothorax acervorum. The sequence goes on from JASTWQ010000074.1 coordinate 597,468, forward strand.
ATTAGAAAGAGTAAATTAAACCAAAATTAAAGTTAATCTGCATTGATAGAAATGAACGAAAGTTAATCGGAGTTTGGTCTCGAAATCGTTCTAAAGTTAATCGGACTATCGGAGCCTTAATCGGAGACTGAGAGAAGACGCCCCTGTCGTTAGAAGTTTCTTTCGCGCCGGCCGCGGCCGTCACCCGATTGGCCGATCGCGACGCGCGCGGGAAAATAAAACGGAGCGCTCGCGGGGGCGGGCGCGCCCGCGTGGCGTGGCACGCCACTCTCAAGGGCGCGTGACTCAGGGCCTGCGGTCACACTTGCGCCTTGCGCCGTCGTCTGCTCCACTCCCTCCGTTTATTTGCCATTATTTGCGTGTATTTGCGTCCGTCGTTTCGCCACGTACCGAGCGCGCCCACCGTTATGTTCGACAGCGGATAAGGGTATCGCGCGACACGGGTACCAAGGCAAGCGAGGATGTTGTTTTACACGTTAATCGGCGGCTATATGCTGACCTCGATGATACTGTTCAAGTATCCCACTCTACTGCACAGGAAGAAGAAAGTAAAGTTTTTGTGCCAGCACATCAGCCATCGGGGCGGTGAGTCGTCGTCCCTCGTCCCTCCCTTTGTTTACCATCCGCGGATCGCCCGCGGGCGCGAATTAATCCACTTTATTAATCCTATCCTGCGGATGAATCTCTTCTTTTTTTAGGTGCCGGCGAGAGCTACGAAAACACGATGTGCGCATTCAAACGGTTAGTGAAAGTATTGTTTACTCAAGACTCCCTCGCTCCCAAGACTGCGAAAATGCATTGTCATCTGTGCTAATCCGTGAAATTTATAGTCACCGTACAAATTACCGAACGGCAGCATATGAAGTATATATACGTTTACATGTGATTTCATTTCAAATATGTAAAAATAATACAGTAGAAAGAATTTAATGTTTTTTGTTTTACGTCACTGTTCACGTGATTTAATTTTTATTACATTAGTATTTTATATCCTCATGAAATAATACTTGTTTTCCGTCATGTAATACATAAAAATTAGTATAGTATGCATATTTGTATAACAAAGTAAGAAGAGCAATCTATTTGAATTTTTTATGTTTCAGAATAACAGTTCAGTAATTATAAGATTTATAAGCTATTGTGATTTATTTTGATATTATTACACTATTTATTTAGATAGGAAAAGAGGATTATGTTTATGCAAATTTATATCAAAACTGATAAATAGCGAAAAAATTAAAACACTTGAAGTAAATCTGTCTAACATTAGCTTAATATATTTAAATCAAGTTTTTCATGCGTTATGCATATCATTAATTTTTTTTACTGCAGCAAAACATTGACTATCTTGTTAGCTGCTTGATCATGTCTGCTTGAATAATATTTGTGATTACAAATAGATTTATCTGAAATTATGTTAATGTCATAATTATACGCTCGAGCAAAGTCAATATTTTTACTTACAATTGCAGAGCAGTGGCTATTGGAACACAGATGTTGGAATTAGATTGTCATCTCACAAGAGACGGCGAAGTAGTAGTCTCTCACGATCAAAATCTTTTGCGCAGTACTGGCGTAGATAAAAACATCTCCGAATTGGATTACAAGGATTTACCGCTTTTAAAGCAACGTTTGCCGATTGATTTTGATCCAGGTATTGCTATCTATTATTTTAAGAAAGAGCCGCACTTACGAACAGAATTATTTAAGAACTGTAGTTGAACAGATGTGGAGTACGTCGGTTCGGCGAGGGAAGAGGAACGACGATTTGCATTGTTGCGAGAGGTCTTTGAAGCGTTCCCCGATATCCCTATTAACATTGACATTAAAATCAATAACGATCGGCTTATATCGAAAGTCTCTGATCTTATAAAAGAATATAATAGAGAGGAATATACAGTTTGGGGAAACTTCAGTGATGAAGTCACACAGAAATGCTACAAAATGGTATGTTAATATGCATACTTATAAAGATTCAAATTAATATATTTTAAAAGAATTTTTAATTTAATACTTTGTTAAAAATTGTAGCATAACAGTTTTTAAGCTGAATTGTTCTTGCTAAAATTTTTGTGCTATCGTACAAACTGGTATTTATTATCTAAGATAGAAGACTACGTATAAATTTGTGGATTGTTAATTTTCCTACATTTTTAATAATCTTGATTTTGTTGTAGAATCCAAATGTAAACTTATTGTTTTCAATGCAACGTGTGACGATCTTGATATTTCTCATGTATACTGGCTTGTTACCGTTTGTACCACTAAAGGAAACGCATCTTGAAATTTTCTTGCCTTCAATCTATTTGCGGTAATATAAATGAATATTTTGCAGCTTTTTATAGTCGAAATGGAATTATATGACAATAAATTCTCTCGTATTTTGATTCTAGACGAAAAGGTGGTCCGAGTCCGACATTTTTACCGCTGGAAAAGTTGGTAGTACGTACGATTAATGTACTATTAATGAGGCCGTGTTTATTTAATCATTTAAGAGCACGAGGCATACATGTAAGTATATAAAACTATCAGA